>OY856412.1:1371353193-1371953193 GCA_963693085.1 Alisma plantago-aquatica | reverse complement strand
TTATATATATATGCAATCTACAAGGATCTCCCTAAAAGTGAGTTTTTATGGAGGATGTGTAGCATAGTTATGGCCAATAACCCCTATATCTATGCATGGTTGTGTTGTTGGTTTATCTTGGTCTGCAAATTGAGCATCTACCTTATATTCTCAATGTAAAAGTACTATTCTCTTCTACCTTTACTCCCCTTGAATGTAACTTGAGGTTTCCCTATAATGATGTAAAACTAGGATAATTTTCTTTCCGATTTTGACAAAGACGAAGGATGTCCCAATGATGACAAATGACCATCCCTACGACGAGTCGGTCGGTTGAAGGACCATGGAGTTCTAGGTGGATGAGCTGATCTGATCGACTAGTGGACCTAACCAATCCGTTAGAGGAGCCAATAGATGAGGGACCGTAGAACCAGATGACCGGAGAGATGACCAACGACCAGGCAAGAGGCGAGCCGGTCAGTTCAAGCGTTGAACCAATCAACTCAGATTGGCAAGCACAATTCTTTATCAACAACAGGTTTCTACATGTGATGTGGACCCAGATATGGTAATTACTTATGGCTCTAAGGAATTGCATTAGGCTGGCCATAACAATCACTTTTTGTTTATTGCATGTTTTTGTTGTGGGTTATAGCATGTATATAATACATACTATATATATATGGTGATTCGTTATTGTGTATGTATTGTACAAAATCCCTTAATATAATATTAAGTTTTAGATGCCTTCCATAAGCATAACACATGAAAAGCTTGATCGACCAAGCATAGTTTATGCCAAAGCGTGGTGCGTTGTCTATCTCGTGTAAGTGTGATGGTAGGTATGTAGATCCACAAAGCAGGGCACATAGCATATTGTGTTGGCTTTTAGGTTGGACTTAACTGGTGATAACTTGGTGAGACCAGGCGCCAAAGGCATGCACATGATTATGGAAAGGAGTTGTGCATATCATCTATCCAAGAGTTGCATTTAGATGTAATTGGCAAGTTGGCCTACCTAAATAATCAAGTTTAGGGTGATCAGCCAAAGCTGAGTCATGACTTGATGAAATATGGATCTTGGTCCAATAGAAGATTGCATGATGCAATCTTTCAAATTTTTGGTAAGTGCTATTAATTTTAATAAAGTAGTGGGAGTGATAATTAATTAAAGACATGATTAATATCAAAAATTTTAATCAAATCAAATAAAAAATGGTTTTTGACAAATATAAATTTTGTCTTATAGATTAAAATGGAAAACACTCAATCATCAAAATTAGACGAATTAAATGAGATTTATTTCCATAACTGGTTCATGACACTGAGAAGTGTTCTGCATGTTCCTAAAACACCAGAGCCAATATTCACTATAAATTTGCCTAAGACTGACATGGATGGTTCTTTGAAACTTGACAATGATGTTGTGAAAATCAAGAACCTTATGCTGGGCTGGATGAACTATGAGTTGCATAAACATCATGATAAGCATGAAAGGTACAATGTCTCTAAGGAATTATTTGAGTGCAAATTGACAGAGGGATATC
This sequence comes from Alisma plantago-aquatica, assembly GCA_963693085.1. Taxonomy (NCBI): domain Eukaryota; kingdom Viridiplantae; phylum Streptophyta; class Magnoliopsida; order Alismatales; family Alismataceae; genus Alisma; species Alisma plantago-aquatica. The sequence goes on along the minus strand of OY856412.1, from coordinate 1,371,951,667 downwards.
TAGTAGGGCCTCATGTCCTCAATATGATTGGGCATATGAAGAATCTTGAAAGATTGGGATTTCCCTAGGTCAAGAGTTGGCCATGGATATGATTTTACAGTCGTTGCCTAAATCATATACCCAATTTATCGAGGGTTATCACTTGAGTAACATATCTAAGCCACTGTCATAGTTGCTTGACATCTTGATAAGTGTCAAAGAACAAATGAAGATGGACAAATCTGATATGATGATCTGTAGAGTTGAGTCCAAGGACAAAAGTAAGGCCATGAAGCGTTATGTGGCTAAGCCAATGTCAAAGTCTTCAACACTTAGAATAAGGAGAAGGATAAGGGAATCAAGGAAGATAAAGAAAGGGATTGAGATCTCTACTTTTGGTGTGTAAGTTATTGAGATTAACTTCACTACTTCTTCATCATGGGTACTAGATATCGGATGTGGATGACACATTTGTTCAAATGTCAAGGATCTGAAAAGAAGTAGACCTTTAGAGAAAGGTGAGGTTGAACTCCATGTTGTAGATAGAGTAAGAGTTTTGGCTAGTGCGATTGGAACCTCTGAGTTAACTCTACCAAGTAGGATTGTAATAGAGTTAGAGAACTTCTATTATGTACCTTCCATTAATAGGAACATCATATTTGTATTTTGTTTAGACAAGAAAGGATTCAAATTTCTTATAAAGAATGGAAGATGTTATATTAGTAAAGATGGGATTTTTTGTGGCTGTGCCTGTATGTCTTATGGTCTATACTTGGTAGATCTAGAGACAAGCTATTAATGTAAATACCAAGAAGAAAAAATTCAATGACTCAAACCAAACATACCTTTGGCATTGTCATCTAGGGCACATAAATGAGAATTGCATATGTAGACTCCATAAAGATGGTTATCTAGACTCTTTTGATTTAGAATCAATAGAGACATGTGAATCTTGTTTGTTGGGCAAGATGTCCAAGACTCCCTTTACTAGAAAAAATAAGAGGGCTAGTGATCTATCAAGACTCATACATACTGATGTGTGTGTCCCTTTTAGAACAACTGCTAGAGGTGGGTATCAGTACTTCATTACCTTTACTGGTGATTTCGGTAGGTATGTCTATGTTTACCTTATGAAACATAAGTCAAAAACTCTTGAAAAGTTTAGAGAGTTTATGAATGAAGTACATAACCAACTTGAAAAAAGTATTAAGGTACTTTCTTCTGATTGAGATGGAGTATACTTGAACCAAGAGTTTGGTGTCCTTCAGTGAACTCATGGTATTGCATCATAATGGACTCCACCTGGAACACCACAACATAATGGTGTATTAGAAAGAATAAATCACACATTGTTAGATATGGTGTGATCTATGATGAGTTTTGTTGATCTTCCTACTAACTTCTGGGGTTATGCTCTTGAAACCACCGCATTTACACTTAACTGCGTACCATAAAAATGGGTTCAAAAGGCACCATATGAGATATGGAATGGGAAGCGTCCCAAATTGTCTTTTACGAGGATTTGGGGGTGTGAAGCTTATATCAAGAAAATGTTTCCTAAAAACCTTGGCCCTAGATCTAAAAAATGTTATTTTGTTGGATATTCCAAGGAAACCAAGGGATACTACTTATATAGTCCAACTGACAACCAAGTGTTTGTTTCCAAAGAGACTACATTCTTTGAAAAGAAATTCATTGCCAAAGGAATAAGTTGGAGGAAAGTAGAAATTGAAGAGGTTCATGACCAACAAGAGAATGTTGAACCGATTGATTTACAAGAGGAACAAAGAGACTCATAAAGTGTTGTGGAATCTCAAATTCCTCAAGTGACATAGGAACCTCATAGATCTAGTAGGACACGCCTTGAACCTGAAATATATGGATATCTTATGACTTAGGAAGGTAGTGAATTGGTCATAGATGATGAGCCAATTACTTATAAAGATGCTTTTGAGATACCAAAGTCTGAGAAATGTATTGAGGCCATGAGATCCGAGATGGAATCCATGTATACCGACAAAGTATGGACTTTGGTGGATCCACCTAAAGGGGTAAAACCCATAGGGTACAAGTGGGTCTTCAAGATGAAGACCGACATGGATGGAAAAGTTCAAACCTATAAGGGTAGATTGGTTGCAGAGGGTTTCAGACAAGTTCAAGGTGTTGACTATTATGAAACATTTTCTCCAGTGGCCATGGTTAAGTCCTTTAGAACCATGCTTGCAATTGTAGATTATCATGACTATGAGATTCGGCAGATGGATGTTAAAACCACATTCCTTAATGGGAATCTTGTTGAGGATGTGTATATGAGACAACCTGAGGGTTTTATAAATCCAAAATCTTCAAATAAAGTCTATAAGATACAAAGGTCAATCATTAGATTGAAGTACGAATCTCAGAGCTGGAATGTTCATTTTGATAAAACAGTCAAAGAGTTTTGCTTCATTCAAAATGAAGATGAACCTTCTGTGTATAAGAAGGTTAGTGGGATCATGGTTGTATTCCTCATATTCTATTTGGATGGCATACTATTGATGGGTAATGGCATTCCTACTTTATAAAAGGTAAAGACATGGCTTGGAAATACATTCTCTATGAATGACTTGGGAGAAGCATCTTACATCCTTGTAATAAAGATCTATAGAGATAGATCAAGAAGGCTTCTTGAACTCAGTCAGAGCACATACATTGACAAGGTGTTGAAGCGGTTCAACATGGAGAACTCAAAGAGAGGAAACCTACTTGTGTTGCATGGAGTGACCATCTTTAAGAGTCAATGTCCCCATTCTTCTGAAGAAAGGGAGCCCATGAGTGAGATTCCATATGCATCAACAATTGGATCAATCATGTATGCAATGTTGTGCACCTATCCAGATGTGTTGTATGCTTTGAGCATGATGAGAAGATATTAGTCAAATCTAGGTGATGCTCACTGGACAGCCGTTAAGAACATACTGAAGTACTTGAGAAGGACTAAGGATTAGTTCTTGGTCTATGGAGGAGAGGAAGAGCTGGTGGTAAAAGGTTCCACTGATGTAAGCTTCCAGACTGACAAAGATGATTACAAATCACAATCCGGACTTGTGTTTTACCTAAGCAATAGACATGTGAGTTTAACATCACCAAATGCAATCCTAAAACATGGGTTGTTATAAAGGTGATGATTGGGTGATTGTGACACGTAGGGATTGACTGTGAGTGATAGATATGGGATTTGTCCCACCTAAGGGAGTATGATATCCTAGGCCTCTTGATTAGAGAGATTCAGAAAAGCATACATGCGCATGTAAGTCAATATGTTGAGCTTACATATATCTTAGACTGTTTGCTCTGGTTCAAGGAACAAGATTGAATAATAACGAGGGTGACTGCTCCATGCCTCTAGTTCAATCTAGATATCAGTGACAAAGGAACTATACAAACACTATAGCACCATACCCAGATTGTAGGTTTAAGTATCCCCCAACTTTCCAATCACTTGGGTAGCAATGATGTGTGACTAGGCACTGCTCATTGCTTGTGATGTCATAATCTAGTTATGGACATTCACTGCCAACGTGATATGGGACATATAGGGTCGCAGACATAGGAACTCATCTAGAAGAGGAGTTTGATCTTGAATGATGATTGGATTGACTACAAAAGCATTTAGGTATTTCAATTCACACAACAGATCAGTTGATTAGACTGCCAAATGATCAGTTCAAGCGTTGAGATAACCATTTAGAGTGTTTGGTTGATTGTATTGTACATTCGTTGGAATTCTACCTGATCTAGGTTGTAAGACACCCATCTCACTTGTGCAAAATAGTCATCTATCATGGTGCAAGATGCCAACCTCACATCTACCAAAGACCATCTCGGGGATGCAATTCGATTGCATCAAGAATTGGTGTTGATGTCAAGTTGTGTACTAATTTGAATTGAATTGCCAACATATATGCAAGTCCTACCCGACTAGGGAGGGATAGACAAGGGAGAGAAAAGACTAAGCTTGTTGTGGGAGAGTAGCTTGGTGACTAGTTTGTCAACGGGAAGGACAACTCCTTGTTGTCTGGTCTAGCGGGATAGGAGTTCTAGTGGGTCCATGTGGACTACTCTAGAGATAGGAGTCCTTTGGCTACTGCTAGGAGGGCAACATCAACTTGCAATCCATGGCGAGATCAGAGAAGCTGCTACAGTAGTTGTTCGAGTCATCTATTCTTGGAGGAGCAGTCAGACAAGTACCAATGCAACTAGGAGTTGCACATACACCATCCAAGATAGAGTGTGCATCTAAATCGATGAGGATTGTCATTGGACTAGCTCTAGGATGAAGTACATCTTCATGAAACCATCCTTCTCATTGCATAGTTATTGACGCGATCTGCTAGTTTATGAGAAATATGTCAGTAAAATTTTTATTTATATTGTCTACCTAATGTGATATTTCCCTATAGTATGCCTTGGTACATGGCACAACACTAGATATATGTCTCTCACATGACCGTTCAATAATAAACAATATATCACCATTTCTACAATTTTAATAACACAAGGAATTATATCACTTGTACCCCACATATTCAATAATATGTGCTCCAAGTTTTCCTATATGAGTTACTCATTTCACCACCTAGCTAGATATTGACTCTATAGTTGGATCTATAGTATAGGGCAGCTACATGATTATGGTTTCAATTGATTAGACATGCAAATTGGGTATCTTTTAATGCATCAATCAAGTTACAATGTATTAACCCTAAACAATCTCTACTAAATTAAGGCAAGATGCAACTTTAGAATATATAATATGTATTAAGTGAGAAATAGTCTCGTCATCACATGGCACTAATAATACTGCCATTCTCAATATTATCATTATCAACACAACACTATGGGATGTCAATCCCTCATTTTTACACAAAGGACTTTCTAGGTCACTAGAGAAATTCATATGCCCCTGCAACATTCAATATCAAAAAAAGCCTCAACATTATTTGCAATCACCAATCTGTATTGTATAAGGCTCATCATCACATTCACTTAGCTATGCCATTGATTTCACCTACAAGCTAGTGTTACACAAGTAGGAGAGAGAATATACTATCCACGAATAACAACCTTCTGATATAGTGAACACGCTTATCATGTTGTCATCAGATTTAGGTAGGGTTTATAAGTACTCGACTCGGGTTTAACAACATCATACCACTTTAAAGTCCTAATTGTTTCACTTTCCATATTGTGAGATAGCCACGTAATACTGATGATGGTTAGCCATTCATATTCACATTACTTTTAGATAAACCATTACCCTAGATACTGACCATATTCATACTTACATGTGTGTATCTTAACCACCTTTAACAGATGAGTGTTGATCACCCTTGATACATGAGTGTCGACTTGTTCAGCAACAAGGAATCTCGACCTGACCATGTATGGGTTGTCACGACAAACTAGTTGTTGGATTTCGTGACCCCATAGCATCATGATGTCGTGACCGAGACACCAAAGACATGTAACTCTACATCACGATTGCAACACCAGGGACTTGTAACAACATGTCACGACCATGGCAAGATGGGTTGCGACCCTTACTTCCTGGATGCATCATGACCATCTACCATGGCATAAAGACCAAGTTATAGAACATGATATTACCTCCCTAACAATCAAGTATTTAGCCCTAACAAAAATGAATGGATTGTTACCAAGTTCTAATCCAGAGTTATGACCTTAATACTTAGCCATCTAAGATGCAACATTGTCCATTGACTAAGTCAAACACTACAACAATGTTGCTTCATGACCCAACTAATAGGTAGGGACCAGTCTAGGGTTGAGGGGTGTGTTGCGATTGAAACCACCCTACCAAGGAATTTTGACCATGACAAAAGTTAAAGGGTTGTCGTGACCACCTATATAACCTCATGACAGATCTAAACTAAGGTCTAACAAATGGATAACAATAGGGTAACCCATCATAAATAGACTGAGTAACACTCTAAATTGTAGGGTTCATCAACCTTAAACATGATGATGGAGGATCATCCAAAGTAAGAAGTTTAAAAGAAGACAATCAAGAATTTTATGCAGGTTTAATATATCAAAAACTCCTATTATTACAAGTATAATGAACCACATAGAAGGTAATATGAAATCTAGTTAAGATGCATATAATAGAGGTAGGAAGATTTATAAAACTTGCCTAATTTTTGAAGAGAAACAACTCCTATGATTTCAAGCTCCAAAAGCTTCACCCAATCTCTAACATGCACCTAGGTCAAGAGATCACCTCCAAGAAGAAGAAAGGAATCATGGTTACTAGGGAGTTAAGAAAGAAGAAAATCCGGCCCAATCTGAAGTAAAGAAGAAAAGTGAAGGAGATGGAGTCATCTTCACAAAATGGCCACCATGGAAGGTTCACAACTCATGGTCAAGAAGGAGGAAGAAGATGGAGGTTTTAGGAGAGAGGAAACATGATCAAGAATAATATCACTTACTAAAAGAGTAAACTTACATGAAATCTCCACCAAGATGTTTATCTAGCATAAGATCTCCAATAAAGGAATATGAACCGGCCACCCAAGGTCCAATCTCTGAACTTCCTTGATCCTCAAGCTCCAAGGGCTATCTAAGGTCTATCCAAGGGAGAAGATTAAGTAGTAGTCTGAAAAAGATTTCTTGGTTGTGAAGGGGATGGTTTATATACCCAAAAAGATAGAGAGAATGAAGATATTTGAGATGCCAACACCATATCTCACAAAGGGACATATGCCCTCCAAGGAGATAACCTTTCCTTCACTCACATGCAAATATACATGGTCATGTTTATCAAACAACTATGTCATGACCTACTAGGTTGGTTGCCCTCTTATTGCGTTTGTGACATCACCTTCACCAACTTGTCTCAGTCGAGATACTCCAAGGTGAAAACCTTAGCTCTCACATGTTCATTGAGTCACTAAAAGACAAAGTTTTTCGACCCACCTCTCACAAGGTTGTCTCGATCATGAACATGCTTCCAAAGCATGTGTATTGGTCATGACCCTCACCACAAGTGGTGAAGAGGTCGTAGAATCAAACCCTAGATCCAATATTAAGTCAACTATGCAAACCCTAGAAACCCTAATATCACATGATGATGTCACACCATCATCCACGATTCAAACAAAGCATCCCATATCATATTCTTCTCTCTCATGTTATCAAAACACATGGTGCCCTCTCTTCATGTGACATTTTTCAAATTAGTCCTCACTTATGGGTAATTTGTAAACTAATCCAAAACATTTACATATATTGCGAAATAGCTCAAACATTAATGAAATTGGACCCATAACGAAAATGTAAGTATGTCACATGATATTAAAACATTTCAAGAGCTTAGAATAAGGTTTAAGCATCTCATTACACAAGGTAAACACCATTAAGCAATAAGCTAGTTCATGAGTCTTACAACAATAAACCCCTAATAGGGATTTTTCCCCTAAAATCCTATAACAAAAGAGATGGATACTTCTTTCGCATCTTGTTTTTAAATTCCCATGTGGCTTCTTCAATGCCAAGGTGATGCCACAAGACCTTAACTAAAATAATGTCCTTCTTCTTCAACTTTATTATCCTTCTATCTAGGATCAACACAGGTCCTTCTACATAAGATATATCATTATCTAACTCTACTTCCACAGGATGAAGAGTCAACTCCGTATCAGGGTGACACTTCATCAACATAGAGATATGAAACATAGGATGTAACTTTTGTAACTTAGGTGGCAGCTCCAACTTATAGGCCACCTTTCCAACACGTGCAACTACTGTATAAGGTCCCATATATCTGGGAGCTAACATACCCTTTTTCCCAAACACTAGAACCCCTTTCCAAGGAGACACTATAAGGTACACCATGTCTCCTACATGGAAATCTAAAGGTCTATGACAGTTATCAACATAAGATTTCTATCTATCCCGAGCTATCTTGAGCTGTTGTTGAATAACTTTGATCTTTTCGGTTGTCTATTGTACTAACTCAGGACCCAAAAGCTGATACTCCCCTGTCTCATACCAACATAAAAGAGATCTACAATGTCTCCCATATAATACCTCATATGGTGCCATGTTTATACTCCTGTGATAACTATTGTTGTTACCAAACTCTATTCGTCTAATATGTATATCCCAGCTGCCCAAAAATTGCAACACATAGGCTCTTAACAAATCCTCTAAAGTTTATATTGTCCTCTCAGACTATCCATCTGTTTGTTGATGAAACACAATGTTAAACCTTAATTGTAAACCAATCGTTGTATGTAAACGCTCCCAAAAGTGACTAGTGAGATGAGAACCCCTATGTGATACTATTGTAGTTGGGATACTATGCAGACGTATTATATCATCCACATGTACATGTGGGATCTTCTCAAATGTATATTTTGTCTTTACTGGTAGAAAGTGTGCTGACTTAGTCAACCTATCCACTATCACCCAAATGTAATCACAACCTTTGGCTATCCTTGGATGTCCAACCACAAAATCCATTTTCATATGATCCCATCTCCACTAAGGTATAGGCATTGGTTGCAAAGTTCCTATAAGTTTCAGATGCTCGGCTTTAACCTGCTGACAAACTAGACACTTAGACACAAACTCAGCTACGTCACACTTCAATCCTGGACATCAATACAAATCTTTCAAGTTTTAATACATCTTGGTGCTTACTGCATGAATAGCATACATAGAAGAATGAACTTCTTCTAGAACTAAAGTCCTCATATTATCTATATCTGGCACAACTGATCTACCATGATAACACACTATCCCATTATCATATTCATGGAAGCCATCATGCTTTTCACTGCCCAACTCTACTTGAATTTGTCATTTCACAGGATCATTCTATTATAAATCTCTCATCTGCTGACTTAACATTGACTTTTCTTGTAATTGTGCTAATAAATTTTCTAACAAGGATACTTCTAATTGTACATTCATTTTTCAAAAAGAGAACAACTTATCACTCTTATAACACACTAAAGCACTGAATTGGGCTGGCTCAGAAGATGATCATGGGGAAGGCTTCCTGCTTAAAGCATCGACCACTACATTTGCCTTTCTTGGATGGTAATCTATAGTGTAGTCATAATCCTTAATCAGTTTCGTCCAGTGTCGTTGTCGCATGTTCAAATCCAACTTTGAAAATATATGCTGCAAGTTCTTATGGTCGGTGAAGATTTGGCACTTCTCCCCATACAAATAGTGTCTCCATATCTTCAAAGCATGGACCACAATGGATAACTCCAAATCATATGCTAGGTAGTTCTCCTTGTGTTTCTTAAGCTGTCGTGAAGCAAAAGAAATCATGTTCTTATCTTGCATAAGTACACAACCCATACCATTCTTAGATGCATCACAAATGACTGTATAACCTTTTCCTTGCTCTGGCAGCACTAACACCGGTGCACTGGTCAACTTCTCCTTTATAAGTTGAAAGGAGCATTGGCATTTGTCATCCCAAACAAATGGCACATCCTTCCTTGTTAACTTTGTTAGGGGTAATGCCACTACACTAAAGTTCTTAATGAATCTCCTATAATATCCTCCCAAGCCCAGAAAGTTGCAAACCTCCATAGGTGTCTTCAGCTGATACCACTCCAGCACTGACTCCACCTTCTTTGGGTCTACAAAAACTACATTGGCATATATTACATGTCCTAGGAAAGCCACTTCCTTTAACCAAAACTGGCACTAACTGAACTTTTCATATAAGTGGTGCTTCCTCAATAAAGACAAAACCTGACATAAATGTTGCCCATGTTGTTGACCATCTTTGAAGTAAATTAAGAATATCGTCTATAAACACAACTACAAATGGGTCTAGATGGGATCTGAACACTCTGTTCATCAAATCCATAAAGGTTTTTGGTGCATTGCTTAGTCCAAACGGCATAACCACAAACTCATAATAACCATATCTTATCCTAAAGGCTGACTTAGGTATGTCATCTACCTTAATCCTCAATTGATGATAACCCGACCTCAGATCTATCTTAGAGAATACTATGGCACCTTGTAGTTGATCAAACAAATCATCTATATGTGACAACAAATACTTATTCTTAATCATCATCTTATTCAATTGTCGGTAGTCAACACACAATCTCATTGAACCATCTTTCTTCTTTACAAACAGAAAGGGAGCCCTCCCAAGGAGACATGCTTGTCCTAATGAAACCTTTCTCAAGCATTTCTTGCAACTATTTCATAAGCTCTTTCCTTTCTGCTAGTGTCATCCTATAGGGTGTCTGTGCTATGGGTTGGGTACTTGGAATTAGATTGATTTTAAAGTCAATCTCTCTAGAAGGAGGTACACATGCAAACTCATCAGGAAACACATACTCAAACTCTCATACAACTGGCACTTCCAGAATACTAGGATCCTTTGCCTTTGTATCCACCACATGTTTCAAAAATGCATCACAACCCTGTCTCATCTACTTCTCTACTGTCATAGCAGAAACTAGACATGTTAGAAGGATTTTTGTATCACCCTGGAAAACCCATGAGGCATCACCTTCTACAAAAGTTTCCATCTTGGCACTACGTTCCAAGATCTTTTGATACTTTTCTAAAGTATCCATACCAAGGATTACGTTAAATTCATGCATATCAAGTGGTAAGAGATCCACTTGTGTACTGTGTCTTGAAAAGGAAACAATACAAGACAAACATACTTCACACAACTCTGTGAAATCAAATAAGGGAGTCTTTAGATGAAGAATGACATGTCTATGACTAACCTACAAGGAACAGTTAGCTATTACTTCTCTAGTGATGAAAGAATGTGTTGCACTTGGGTCAATTAAAATTGATATAAAACATGAAGAAGAAAAATTAGAATGATATAATTCCACCTAACATGTCATGACTCTTAGGATGATGACCCCTTCTAGATGACTCATCCATAGAATTGATTCGTCGCCTGTTATCACACTCTACCTCTACTAGCATGTCTTGATGAACCAGCTTGTGATGCATGTTTGCATCCTCTTCTATTGTGTTGTTATTGTTGCTACAAACTCTACTGACTCTGCCTAGGCTGCTGAGTACTTCTTCATCCTTCATAGGGAGGTACCACTTAGTATGCCCCACCTGTCCACACTTGAAATAGGTTTTTCCCTCATACCATAGCCTAAACGACCCTATCACAGATACTGACATCACACTCTGAGCTCCTACAGGTGACAAACTACAACCTCAGCCTCTACTCTATGTCCACTGTGACTGAGTTACTGACCTTTGCTGAGACTGTGATGTTGAGTATATGGGCTTCTTGAAGTCTCCGTAAGATTGTCTTTGGTACTACATAGGCCTCTTCTTGGCCTTTGATTCATGTTTCTCTATCACATATATCTCCAGTCTCCTAATTGACTCCAAAAAAGTTGCAAACCTTTCTCTATTCTCTAAGGATGACACTGGGGTTGATAGATCAATACTCAATCCCTTCTCAAAGTATTAGATCCTCTCCTTTTCCATTGCTTCCAGATGCAAACAAAACCTAAGATAATCCATAAACTTATCTCATAAGCACTGATCGACATGGTTCCTTGTCTAATGTTCTCAAACTGTATAATCTTTTCATCTAAGTAAGTATTAGGGAAGTACGAACTTACAAAATCCCATCTAAATTTTTCCCATGTAATCACAACTTTTGGCCTTTTCTCTTCTTCAATGACCCACCAGTGGCTAGCACTCCCTTTCTACAAGTATACTGCATGCTTTACCTTGTCCTCCTCAGGGATGTTGAGGATTTTAAAAGCCTTCTCCATCTCAGTAAGCCACATATCTGCATTGATAGGATTAGATGAACCTACATATTCCAATGCTTTGACATGTCAGAGTCTCTCAAAAATCTTTCCAGATCCATGAGTTTTAGCACCAAGACCCTCTTCCCTAGGTTGAATTACATGCATCCTCTCCATTATATGGTTCATTGTATCCATAAACTGTCCAACCACAAACTCTAAAGTAGGGTTGGATATATTAGTTGGATTGACTTGAGGCATCTTGAGCACAACTTCTACCCTCTCTTGCCTCCTAACAACATGTCCTTGTGCAACAATGTTGCTTTCTACAACATGTTCATCATGCTCTCCAGACATCTTTTCTATTTGTTTCTACTTCAACAACAACAGAAGCTACTATAAGATATACTGGAGGACACTAAAATAGACTCAAAACCTAGTCCTATGTCCCTATAGACTCAACGAACCTATAGCTCTGATAACACTAAATTGTGACAACTATCACCACAATAAAAAAAATTACTCAAAACAAATCACAGAATGATCACTAACCACAATATTGCCACTAAATTGGGGAAAATTGAAACAATTAGCAATTTAATATCTCAAGTAGAAGTATTTTGTAAACAAGCCTTCAAAATAGGCCATTTGTATTTCACATATACCAAAAGATGATATGAATTAAGTTCAAAGGCTATCAATTCATATCTGATGCATATTGCAACCTGTTCATATGTACAAGCCCTTTTTATACATTCATGGCATAAAACCAAAATTTTTTTGACGATAAAAACAAAATAGAAAAATCTCTCTCCAAGATCTGTAAGTACAGGGACGATACATATGATTTTGATATAACTTGACACTAGTGGCATGTACAACCTTCAGACAACTACTAGTCTCCTTGCTACTCTGCTCCTACACCACGACCTTGACCTCCTCATCTACAACTACCTAAAAAGTTGTGGAACCCAAGAGGTGAGACCAAGCATCCCAGTGAGAGTTATAACTCTTCACCAACATCTATTATTAGCATAACACATTTAAGAGCAGTAAATAATGTAGGTAATTCTTCTTAAGTAGTTTAAGTAGTCACAATTGAGTAGTAGAACATTAAATACTATTTAAAATGAATATGAAGAACATGTATAACTATTATAAACTTAACAGTACAAGAAATAATACATGGGGTCATCAAATGTGATTCGTATTTGACCCTAAACAATATACTACACAACTGTTTAACAATTTTTATGCCATGGGGATTTCAGGCGTACCACTCAAATCCAACTGACCACTACTAAGTCAAAATCAACACCATACAAGATCAATGGAAGAGTCAAACTCCATGATCATCACCAACCCCACTTGGTCAGTTCTAGTCTGCAATGCAGTGACATATAGTCATACTTCTAAAAGATAGAAAATTGTAGCCATAGCTACAATTCTATAGAAACAACAACTCATAGTCAAGGCTATGGTCCTATAAACAACTAGTCTACCTTGGTACATGGCACAACACTAGAGATCTGGCTCTCACATGGACTTGTTGGATTAAGGGCTCTAGAGGGGGGTGAATAGCGCTTCACAAATCTCACAAAATGAATTAGACCACCAAATTATATTTAATAGAATGTTAAACAATCATCCAATTTGAGATCCCAACTAACATGAATAGCAAGGGTAAGAGACAAGGAAGGACATACACTTGGAAAAAGTGGTTTAGAGTGGTTCCTCACTTAAAACTTGAAGTGAGTTCGTCCACTACCTAGAGGTGGTTAGTCTCTAGGACGTTGCAATCTTAGTACTCTTCTATCCCATCATAAGATTACAAGACAAAACCACATACATCCAAGGGCTTAGTACCTCAAGTAAGGATCTTCAACCTATAGACGGAGCTTACCCACTTGAACCATGGAGTCTTTAAATATCAACATGGACTTACCCACTCCTTATTCAAGTCTTCAGTCTTCAAGGGATTACCTATCCTTCTTGAGCATCCGCCTTACCTATCTCCTTCACTTGGAGATCTGGAACACCTTACCTTCTTCAACCTTGAAGAACAACAACTCTTTCTCCTTCACTCAGAGAAGATGTTCAGCATTTTCTTCAATAGGAAAGGGGGTAGGAAGATGGAGGTGGAGAGCTTTACATCAATATAGGGAGTATCTCTCTTACAACTAAACCTATATCACTCATACTCACATATTTGACTTGAATGTAGAGAGAGAAAGGCGCTCAAATGTGTGCAACACTCTCAACTAAGCAAGAACCAAGCATATATATGGAATGAGCAACCTTGGAATGAACTCCAAGAGGTCCAATTTATAGCTGAGGGTGCCCCTTTGAGTTGTGGGATACTTAGGGTCAAAATATAGCTATTTTTTCTCAAAGCAACGACTCTATTTTCGATCAAATATCTCACCAACGGTCACAATCACTTTTTCTACAAATTTTGTACAGTGCAATCAGTCGAGTTTCAAAAAAGGTAACTCGACCGATAGGGTAAAATATAAACCCAAATTTCAAACTATCGGTCGAGTTTGTCGTGCGGAAACTCGACCGACCAATGAAAGTTGTGTTTCGTCAGTAACCCCATCGGTCGAGTTCTGTGAAACACAACGTGACCGATGCACTCTTTAAAGAATTGATCCAAGAGGATCGGTCGAGTTTGTAACTCGGCTGATTGACTTCTTGTGATCAATTTTCTAAAGTACATTAAAAGTGATTAGAACTTGGTTCTAAGTGTCCCAATCAATTTTCACATCTTAGTTACAAGCCAATAGATCAATGCAAGTGATTACAAAAATCATTTAAGGTTGTTTACATGAATTTCCCAAATTACACATTTGTATAGCTTTTGTCTTGAACTGTATCAGATTAGGGCTTTTGATTTTTGATCCTTTTGATGTACCTAAGACATTAAATCAATCTTGAATACACATATTAGATACATATGAATGGAATGGTTAAGTCATTATCAAAATATGGACAATGTATAACCTCTAGGTCAACATTCTCCCCCTTTCAAACAATTACAAACCATTCCTCAAGCATATGGAAAAGGATATAGAAATTATACCTTTTCCTTATGAATTAAGGGGATTCAAGATGTGAACAATGTGAATTGCTCCCCCTCAATCTATGCTTACTCTAACCTGCATAGTTAGTCTATCTAGACAAAGCAATTTTAACATACAAGTGCTATATGGTCCTTTGCAAGTCACATGATAAAACATTGAATGAACATGAAAATGATCTCATAAGCAATAAAAATCAGTATATCAAGAAATACCAATATGATAGAGTTTAAAGACTTTGAAATTCTCTCCCCCTTTTGACATTATCAAAAAGTAGGGGGGGTAGAAGAGGATATATCCAGGTCTTCTCCAAAACACAATAAAAAACTAGATATACCCACAAGCAATCTCATATCATATGTCAACCAGAGACAAGAGACATTCAATCTTAGTCATAATCAAAATATGGTGAAAGATGGAACCAATGCATAAGATATAATAGAGAAAATAGCAAGAGTGCACATCACATATATTACAACTCAGAAGCAAGTTCTCATGAAAGCAACTACAAGCAAGAGGTGATGAAAAACAAAAGATAAAATAGTACAACTCAAATAATATGTCCAGATGTTTCTTATACAAAATATCCTAGAAAGATATATATGATCAACATACTAGACTAAAAACTAAGAAAAAAACTAGACATCTAGACTATCGATATCCACATCATCATCATCATCAGCTCCAGGCTCGTAGTCCTCATCTCCATCAAAAGGTGCAGTTGTAGTGCCTTCATCACCAGAACTAGCACCAGAACCATCACCATCATCAGAAGCGTCCTCACCATTGCCATCATCTTCATTAACAGCCTCAGCATCAGCCTAGTCAGGCATCTCCTTATCAGCAGGAGGACCAAAATGATGACCGGGACAACAAGCATTCTATTCATCCCAAGTCATACCAAGAGCAGAGAGCTCATTGGCTTGAGGATAGGATGGAGAAAAATTGCCAAGACTGGCAAGCAGGGTGGCCAAGGGGCTAGCAGGAAACGAAAGATAGGTGGGAGTAGAACCACCTACAACAAAAGGTGGAGGAGCAGTAGTCGTGGAAGGCTCGGGGGTAGGGTAGTAATGATTGTATGCATAAGAAGCATAATCACTACCAGGGAAAAGATGGTAGGTGGGGTAGGGGTGTGCACATGATATGTTCATGGTAGACATAATGGAACATAGATCCTGATGTAGGTTCTCCTAGACCTGTTGGTTGTATGCTTGTTGGTGCATCATGTAGCCCATAAGGGTTTCATTAGATACACGGAAAAAAGCATGACAAGGTCTACGTGGCTGAGGGGTGGAGCTCAGGCAGAGGAGGCAAGAGCTACAAAGGAAGAGGTAGAGAGAGAAGCACCAAGTGTGGTGGAGGCAAAAATAGTTACAAACTTCTGAATTGTGGTTTCACTAATACATACACCCTTCCTGGCTAACTTGTAATGAAAGTCAAAAAAGAGTCATTTCTTAGTAGCAAACTGAAACAAACCACAAATCAGGGCCGGGTGCGGGGGATGGGTGCCTCGGGTGTTCTTACTGGTGTCAAAGCAAGTCATGTAGTGTAGAATGTATCGAGACCACTTGACACCAATATTCTCTAGGATGCAATACATGATGACCACAATGTTCTCTGCAATATTCGTTTGGTTTTTCTTCGGATGGATGTTGCAGTTGATCACTAAAGCCAAGATGCACTTCCTAAGATCGAGGGAGGAGGAAGGTAGGGTTCTCTTCTTCTTATATGGAACGTCAGGTTTCTTCAAGTAGCGATGAATGTCAGGGAGAGTGAGTTCATTCTTCTTATAGAAACCTTCCAGATCCAAAAGATCGAAGTACTCTCCGTAATCCTTGCGCTAGGTATCATTTTACTCATCTTTGAAAAAGAAGACATTTAAAATATCCTCAGAGATTTTAAAATGTTTACCAGCGATCATGGAGGTTAGGATTACTTGAGTATTTGGCAGGGGTATGAGGGTGTCGTAGTTCCAACGCAAGTTAGCATAGAACTCATGAACTGCTTTGGTGCTTGTCATCGAATTGAAAAAGCAGTCACACTCGATAGCCAATGCAGAGAGGTGGTGGATGGCTAAAAGATTAACAACTTGGTCTATAACTGCTTGACGCCTAGGACTTCACTCAAATAAGGTGCGAAAAGGGAAAGGACTCCTAGGAAGAAGGTCGTTATACCTATTAACAACCTCTATTGAGATAAAGGAGGTATCGTCAAAAGGAATCAAGAAATTAGACAAAGAAGACGAAGGAGCATTGCTAGGGGCGGGTCGTTTTCTCCTATGAGAAGCCGTGGAGGCAAAAAAGAAGAGGAGAAATGAACAAACACACCAAACAAACCTCAAAAACTATCCAAACACCCCAAGGAACAACTGGGGAGGTCTAGGTCAACCTATCTAGGTCGGGAAAGGGCTAGGATAGGGAAGGTTAGGGCTAGGGTAGAGAGCTTAGGGCTAGAAGAAGAGAAATCGGTCGACTATTCTCTAGTTTAGAGGGAGAATAGTTGGCCGAACCAAACTTAAGTTGTCTTTAGCCCGCTAATCGTTCGAGTTCTGAGAGTCAGTACTCGACTGATTGGTCCTTTTTAGACCAACTCTCGACCATGGATAGGTCAAGTTTGTCCTGGGGAAACTCGACCAATGGTCAACCTAACCTAAAACCATAAAACTTAATTTCGAGCCATATGAATGCTAATTAAATTCATTTTTCGAATCTATTATATATATTGAACATACTTAGGTACATATCGCTCATCATTGGGTACTATTTGGCAATAAAACCAAAAAATTTGAGAAAAGCCCAAAAAAAGTGAAACTAAGCATGTCAACAAGAAAATTAATCAAATTTTAAGCAAATTGAGGCAAGCAAGGTGAGTAAAGCATGAGCAAGACATATATGATAGAAAAAACTAGCTAGATAGCATGTCAATATCATACAAAGCAACAATGAGCAGTTTAGATCTAATAAAATTAAATTGCTCTCTAGCCATAGGTTTAGTGAAAATGTCCGCCAACTGATTTTTTGTGTCCACATGCGTGATATAAATATCCTTCTTAGCAATGTGATCATGAAGATAATGATGGTGAACCTCTATATGTTTAGCTCTACTATGCAAAATATAAGATTATAAGAAAGATTGATTGCACTAGTGTTATCACAATAAATAGGAAAAACATCAAAATGTATGTTAAAGTCTTGGAGCATTTGCTTCATCCATAGGACCTGGGCACAACAAATCCTAGATGCAATATACTCAGCCTTGGTAGTTTATAATGCCATGGTTATCTATTTCTTGGAAAACTAAGACACCAAGCATGGTCCTAGAAGGAAGCAAGTGCCACTTGTGCACTTTCTATCAACCAAACATCCTACATAATCTGCATCACTATATGCTATAAGAGTAAAGTCCCTTGACTTAGGGTACCATAGACCAAAATTTTGAGTCTTGGCTAAGTACCTCAAAATCCTCTTAATACCAATAAGATGTGATTTCCTAGGACTTGATTGAAAGCGAGCACACAAGTCAACACTAAACATAATATTAGGTCTAGAGGCAGTTAAGTAAAGTAATCGTCCAATCATACCTATATAGAGCTTCTCATCTACCTTCTCACCTTCTTCATCTCTATCAAGCTTGGTGGTGTTGGACATGGGTGTGTCCATCGGCTTCATATTCTCCATTCCAAAGAATTTCAGTAGGTCACTAGTATACTTCCCTTGGTTGATGAAGTTTCCATCTTTGGTTTGTTTGATTTGGAAGCCGAGGAAGAAAGTCAACTCACCCATCATGCTCATCTCGAACTCACTCTGCATAAGAGAACTAAACTCCTTGTAGAGATCAAGATCGGTTCCGCCAAATATGATATGATCAATATAAATTTGAATGATAAGAAAATTGCTAGAAGTGTGTTTTAGAAATAGAGTAGAATCGACTTTGCCCATGAAATAGCCATTGTCTAACAAAAAGTTCATTAATTTCTCATACCAAGCTCGAGGTGCTTGTTTGAGTCCATAGAGAGCTTTTTGCAACAAGTAAATATGATTAGGTAGCTTGCCATTTTCAAAGCCCAGAGGTTGAGCAACAAATACTTCCTCCTCTATTATACCATTGAAAAATACACTTTTAACATCCATTTGATATAGCAAGAAATTTTTGTAACTAGCAAAGGAAATTAGCATTATAATAGACTCAAGTCTAGAAACAGGAGCATAAGTTTCATCAAAATCAATACCTTCCTGTTGATTGTAACATTGTGCCACTAACCTTGCTTTTTTCATTACCACCTTGCCTTTCTCATCAAGATTGTTGCGGTAGACCCACTTGGTGCCAATGATTTTTCTATCACATGGTCTTGGCACTAGAGTCCACACACGATTCTTCTCAAATTGCTCTAGTTCCTACTGCATGACTAGGATCCACTCATCATCTCTAAGAGCTTCCTTGTTGTTCTTTGGCTCTAGCTGTGAGATGAAGGCATTGTCTGCTTGTTCTTTGTTGTAGGTTGCTCGTGTCTTCACTCTCTCAAATGGATTGCCAATTATTAGCTCTTTTGGATGATTCTTTACGAAGCGGGGAGTGGGGTCCTTCTTCTCTTCATCTTCTACTTCAACCACCTACTTACCTTTGTTGTCAATGTTGAGGTCTTTCAAGATAGGAATTGAGTCATCTGCAACATCATTATCAACAACATTCTTGCCAACAATAGGTTTAGTTTCAATAAACTTAACATTAATAGATTCTTTAATTTTAGACAATTCAATATTGAAAACTCTATAAGCCCTGGTTGTAGTACTATAGCCTAAGAAGAAAGCCTTGCACGATTTCAAACCAAACTTGTCAAGAGAATCCTTCATGTTTAAAACAAAACAAGGACACCTGAACACATGTAAGAAATCAATGGATGGCTTTCTACTATGCCATAACTAATAGGGGGTTTTCTTCAAAGAAGGATGCGTAAAAACTCGGTTCTGCACAAAGCAAGAGATGCTAACGACTTTAGCCTAAAACTTCTTAGGAATTTCATATTCAAGAAGCATGGTCCTAGCCATCTCCTATAGTGACCTATTCTTTCTCTACTACCCCATTTTGTTGAGGTGTACGAGGAGAAGAGAAATTGTGCGAGTAACCAGATTTTTCACAAAAATGCTCAAAAAGATCATTTTCAAACTCTACCCCATGGTCACTACAGATAGAAACAATCCAGCAAGAAGATTCATTTTCAACTCATTTACAAAAGCTCGAGAAAACATCAAGAGTATCACTTTTAGAAATGAGAAAGAAGGTCCAAGTATAGAGAGAGAAATCATCAACAATCACAAGATAATACTTGGAACCACGAAGTGTTTGAGTTCTCATAGGTCCGAATAGATCAATATGAAGAAGCTCAAGAGCTCTTTTGGTACTGAGAACTCCTTTAGATTTGAAGGATGACTTAGTTTGCTTGCCTTGTGTACAAGGTTGGAATTCCTCATCCTTTTCAAAATCTAATTTGGGAAGTCCCTGAATCAATTCCTTTTGGCTTAATTTCTTCATTTGATGTATGTTCACATGACCCAACTGGTGATGCCAAAGAGAAATATCATTTTTATCCACAGAACAAGCATCTATCAAGTATGGGCTTTACAGCATCAAGCATAATAACATAAATATTACCATTTCTAGTTCCCTTATATATGGCATTGTAAGTGAGGGAATCTAGAAGCAAACATTCTAAAGAAGTAAACAACACAAGATATACATTATCACAAAGTTGGCTTACACTCATCAAGTTGTGATGTAGACCATCAACAAACAAAACATTTTTGATACTAAGATCATTGCCTATATCACCCTCACCTATCACCTTACCATTTTTGTTGCCCAAAAGGACACCGATCCTCCTTTCTTTTTCATGAATTTGTTGAAATGGCTGATTTCACATGCCATATGTTTTGAGCAGCCACTATCAACAATCCACCTTCTTTTGACCTACATGAAAGAAGGATGTCGATACCCAACTCAAATTTGGGATCCTAGGTTAGCTTGGGGACCCATTTCATCTTTGGGTTGGTCCCCTTTGGCTTGTAAGGACAATAAGTAGAGTAATGATCATCACATTTACAATGAACACATACCATTGGGTTCTTAGAGCCGGAAGTCTCTCCATGGAAGATAGGAGGTTCCACACTCTTCTTCTCACCCTTACTCTTGTTCTTGTTCTTACCCTTGGGAGCAGTCCCATCATATCTTAAACCACTAGTACCAATTTGTTTGGTAGAGTGTTCTAGGATAGCATTAAGGGATTTCTTTCCCGTAAGAAACTTTTGCAAAGAAGCTCTTAACTTAGCATTATCATCACTAGGGTTAATGGCAGTAGAAGATAAACTAGCAAGATCATCTCTAGCATGCAATTGATCGGCCTCTAAACAGAGGGCTTTAGTATGAAAGGGATCGCGTTCTAAATCAGTGCTAGCTACCTCATTACTTTGCAAAATTGGTCTAGATGATAAATCATTAACTTGAGCAAGCAACTTAGCATTTTCAGATTTAAGCAAAAGAATTTCCTTTTGATAGGCATGAGTTTCTTGCTTCCTAGCTTCATCAATGAGATTAAGTTCTACATTTTCAATTATAAGAACATCTATCTCAGCTTGGCATCTTTGGTTATCTTCCTTAATATCTGCAATAGTCTTAAGATAGACACCATTTTCAACCTCTACTCCATTATATTGAAGCTCAAGGTCAATAAATTACCCTTGCAAAGAATCTATACTATTGAGGTGCAATTTTTCAATTTAATCAAGAATCTCAAATTTAGCATAAAGATCATCTATTATCTTGCCTAACCTTTTCTTTTTAGATTTTCATTTAGTAAAAGTTGACCGGAAAGCATTAATCATATCAATAAGAGTTTCCTTAGACAACTCATGCAAATTGACTTCACTTACCTCACTTACCTCACCTACATCTTCACTTGTAGAGGCCATGAGAGCAAGGTGGCATTCTCCATCTTCGAATCTTGAAGATCTTGAGGAAGACTCCTCCCAAGCTGCATGAGTTGCATCTTTGCTTCTTCTTTCTTTCTTCTCCTTTCTCTTGTACTTGCCTTCTCTCTTGTACTCCTTGTCCTTCTTGTGGCTGCTCTTGTGATGGATCTTCTTGGCCTTGGGGCAGTAACTCTTCTAATGGCCTTTTTGGCCACATTCATAGCATCTAGGAGTTGATGAAGAAGGCTTCCCCTTGAAGTGTTTGCCTTTGGAGTAGTTTACTTTATGCTCATTTGGGCCTTCATCTTCACTTGAGGAAGGAGTAGGGGACATGAGAGCAAGTTGTTGTTGTCGAACCATCTCTTCAATTTGAGCTTTGAATGATGTGTCCATGATCTTCTTGGATTCCTTCTCTTCTCTCTTTTCTTCTTCTTGGTTATCAAGCCTTGGTTCATGGGCTTGAAGGTTTCCAACCAGCTCCTCAGTTGACAATTCACTAAGCTTGTACACTTCTTCAATGGATGTAACGTTGGGCTCCCATCTCTTTGGAAGAGATCTTAAGATGTTGGAGTTGATAGTGCATTTGTCCATCACACTACCAAGGGCTGCCAATCCATTGATGATAACATTGAGCCTTATGTACATATCTGCCACTCTTTCATTCTTGCCCATCTTGAAGTTCTCAAGTAGACAACCAAGTATGTAGATTTTGGCTTCCTTCACTTGCTTCGTTCCTTCATATGTGACACATAGCTTGTTCCAAATTTCATGTGCGGTATCCTAAGAGGAGATCCGATTGAACTTAGATGGGGTGAGGGTTGCATAGATAATGCTCACTGCTTTGGCATTAAGTTGAGCTTGCTTCATTTGGGCTTTCGTCCATGTGAAGATTTCCCCCTTTAGATCTTCATACTTTAGATGCACCACCTTCCACATCTCATAGCTTACTCCTTGAAGGTAGAACTACATTCATCTCTTATAATAGAGGAAGTTGGTGTCTTCAAAGACCAGAGGTCACATGGAGAACATTACCTCCAAGTTGAGAGATCCAAGTGCTAAATCACCCATCTTCTCCTACTTGTAGAATTAACTTGGAGAAGACCTACTTTGATACCACTTGTTGGAGCAAGGGCTCTAGAGGGGGGGTGAATAGAGCTTCATAAATCTCACAAAATGAATTAGACCACCAAATTATATTAAGTACAGAATCTTAAACAATCATCCAATTTGAGATCCTAACTAACATGCATAGCAAGGGTAAGAGACACGGAAGAACATACACTTGGACAAAGTGGTTTAGAGTGGTTCATCACTTCAAACTAGAAGTGAGTTAGTCCACTACCTAGAGGTGGTTAGGCTCTAGGACTTTGTAATCTTAGTACTCTTATATTCCATCATAAGATTACAAGACAAATCCACATTCATCCAAGGGCTTAGTACCTGAAGCAAGGATTTTCAACGCATAGAAGGAGCTTACCCACTTGAACTATGGAGTCTTCAACCATCAACATGGACGTACCCACTCCTTCTTCAAGTCTCCGGCCTTCAAGGGATTATCTATGTGGGCTCCGATCTCCAAAACACGACATAAACTCAGCGGAAGCATTCGATTAACAGCGGAATACAAAAATTACCGGAAATTAAAACTTTTTGGAACAAGATCTTGAAATCATAAAACTTCTTTCACAGGAATAAGATAAACAATTTACATCTCTGTTAAATCACTTCCTGAGTGATTATACACAACTAGATACAAAATCTCAAGAGTCAAAACCAAAAATCTCAGACCACTAACTCCAAGGACCTGAGAGTACAGAGAAGACATAGGACTAACTAACTACATGGCTCAGCAGTCAGTATCTCCACCTGAGATTCATTGTTTCTCTTGATGCTGCTGATGATACTGATCACCTACAGACTGGTTCCTTCATCCCCGATGACCACCTAAAAAGTTGAAGTCTACGGAGAGAGACAATTTTAAATAATTGTCCCAGCGAGAGTTATAACTCGCCGCCAGAAGCTTTATTATAGCAATCAAAGAACAACATAAGCAATAAAAGCTTTTAAGGTAATCAACAGTAGATTGACATTAAGTAGGACAATAACATTTAAGAAATATGAAAAACATATATACTAGGCAGTGTAAATTCAGTCATTGTATCTCATAGTTTTAAACTAAGCAGATATGGTACGCGGTTGATTATGTTTTACAGACATTATTATGCCCTGCAGAGATGAAGTATACCGCTCATACTCCAACCAATCACTTATTAAGTCGCATCGGTATCATACCTAGGTCATCAAAAGAGTCGGATTCTTATGACCTCATCTTCCTCAGTCAGAGTGAGGATAAACATGCAGGACATCTAGTGTCTCTGCTACTATAGCTTACCAGGGTATTCTGGTACTTCGCTACTAGAGTAACAGTGGCATTCTATACTCTTTTCACCATCGAAATATTTCTTGTTTATCTCTCATCGATGTGGTATAAAAGATTTCCTCAGGAGATTAGTGTTACATCACCCCGATATAAACATATAGTGAAGGATTGATAGATTAAGATACATCTACATCAATTCCTACACTAGGATGTAAGGATATTCACATCCATATTCCCCCACATACTCAAAAGTATGTGATCCAGGAGTTCCCTTAGGAAAACATGTTTCACCATCATTTAACTTCTGAGAGTGATGGATCTATGATCAGGGCTCTACATGGTATCATTATACTTGATTAGTTAGGTATATTCCAGTATTCTTTTAACATCATACGTGTTTCCAAGCATTTAAATATTAAAACACTGCTATACAAGAAGAATACTAAATGTATCAAGTTTAACTCATATCAGTTACCAAAGGATATCAACTCATCATAGTCATTTAATCAGCATGACCTTGATGTTACTCATGGTTTTTACAGCCAATCATCTCATATGATGCTACTTAAACTTAGGCATCATAGCATATTCACTATTCATTAAGCTAACAACATGCTTTCAATGAATATAGTATCATAATCCTTACCTGGATATGATCATCCTCATATAAGAACCTGCATGGGTAATTCAACTAATAATAATAAACAATTCATTTCAAGAGTTATACCTTCATACTCTTACAAGAGCTAGGTTCCCTGATTTTCATCAATTAGGGTTATGCAATCCCTTCCATTATGATTAGAAATAGTGGTTCCTCCTTTCATACTTAAATCATGAAGATTTATGCTTAAAAGCATAACCTGGAATTAGGGTTTATTGTACATTTCATACTTAAATCATGAAGATTTATGCTTAAAAGCATAACCTGGAAAACTATCTCTCTTTTCATCACCATACTCCGATGTGATCTGCTGAACTGTAACATCAACTTGTTGTGCTTCCTTAATCTGCTCTCTTAGAGTAGGTTTTATATGCATCTCAGCCAACAATCCGGCTAACAATGATACCTTCAACTGTACATTGTCTTGCCTTAAGGAGATAAGCATATCTCCCCTAGAGCATACTAAAGAGTTTAGTTGTGCCCTATCCATGCTTGATGTTACTGATTTCCTACTCAAGGCATCTACAACCACATTGGCCTTCCCTGGATGGTAATCAATTGTACAATTGATGTCCTTGATTAACTCCATCCAGCAACGTTGCCTCATGTTAAGTTCATGCTCAGAGAAGATATACTTAAGGTTCTTATGGTCTGTGAAAATCTGGAATGTCTCTTCATAGAGATAATGTCTCCAGATCTTCAAGGCATGAACCACAACAGCTAACTCCAGATCGTGTGTCGGATAATTCTCCTCGTGTTTCTTAAGATGTCGGGAAGCAAAAGAAATCACTTGCTTATCCTGCATCAACACGCATCCGAGTCCATTCTTGGAGGCATCACAGAAAACTATATATCCCTTACCTTGCTCAGGTAGCACAAGTACAGGTGCACTTGTCAACCTTTCCTTCAACAGCTGAAAAGATTGTTGGCACTTATCACTCCATACAAAAGGAACATCTTTCCAGGTTAACTTGGTCAAAGGTAAGGCTATAGAACTAAAGTTCTTAATGAACCTTCGGTAGTAGCCAGCTAACCCTAAGAAACTATGAATCTCCGTTGGTGTCTTCAGTTGTTCCCACTGTAGAATAGATTCTACCTTTTTAGGGTCAACACGAATACCCGAAGCAGATACCACGTGTCCAAGAAAAGATACTTCCGGCAACCAGAACTCACACTTGCTAAACATAGCGTATAACTTGTGTTCTCTTAGCAACGTCAAAGCTTGGCGAAGATGTTGTTCATGCTGCTGAGAATCTCTACTATAGAGCAGAATGTCATCTACGAAGACAACAACACACTGATCGAGGAAAGGTCGGAAGATTCTATTCATGAGTTCCATAAATGCAGCTGGTGCATTAGTTAGTCCAAACAACATAACTGTTAACTCATAGTGACCATACCTTGTCCTAAAGGAAGACTTGGATATGTCACTATCCTTAATACGAAGTTGATGATATCCTGACCTCAAGTCTATCTTCGAGAAGACGGTTGCACCACGCAACTGGTCAAAAAGATCATCAATCCTCGGCAGAGGGTACTTGTTCTTTATTGTTACTTTATAGAGTTGTCTGTAATCAATGCACAACCGCATTGACCCGTCTTTCTTTTTAACAAACAAAACGGGAGCACCCCAAGGTGAAGTGCTTGGTCGGATGAAACCCCTCTCAAGCAACTCTTGAAGTTGTTTCTTGAGTTCTGCCATTTCAGCAGGTGCCATCCTATATGGTGTTTGGGCTATGGGTTGTGTATCTGGGACCAAATTGATTTCAAAATCAATTTCGCGAGGCGGTCGTATACTTGGAAGTTCTTCAGGAAACATATCTTCGAATTCCCTGACTATAGGAACTTCAGCAGGGTTAGGACTCTCCATGATAGTAACTACCACATGGGCCAAGAATGCATAACATCCTTGCCTCATCAGCTTATCAGCAACCATAGCTGACAAGACAGGTGGGTATAATCTTTCTCTCTCCTTGAAAGATCCATGTGTTGCTTTCATCAGCAAACACAGCCTGCTTGGATTCACAATCCAAGACAACCCTATACCTTTCCAAGGTATCCATTCCAAGGATTATATCAAATCCTTACATCTCAAGTGGTGTATAAGATCCACTTGAATGCGATGATTAGAAAATAAGAGGATGTAGGGAGAGCATACCTCCTACAAAACAGCAGACCCTCTCAATGGAGTCTCCAGCAACAAGCTATCTGCCCTATGACTGACTGTCATATTGTAGTTGTGAATCACTCTCCGAGTGATAAAGGAGCGTGTAGCACCCGGGTCAATCAAAACAAATATAGTACAGGATTTAGACATATCAGAATATAGTAGTTCCATCTGACCTGTCACAACCCGTGGGTTGACCACTGCATCAGGTGGGTTCATAGCATAGAACCTCGCTGTCGCGTGAGGTTGAGTTGGTGTTGACGATCCAGCTTGAGACGCTTGTCCACGTCCTCTAGCTGCTCCTTGAGACTGCCTTCTCTGTGATCCCTGTTGATTCCGTCTCTGAGGCTGTGTCACACTGACAGGCCTAGACCTACAGTCCTTCATTAGATGTCCCACTTTCCCACAGTTGTAGCAGCTTGTTTCCAGTTGTTGTGGTCTTGGTGGTCCTGTGACTGACATTGATGCTGAACTGCAAGTCTCTTATAGTGGTAGGCTTTGTCCTCTACCTCTACTTGGTGTCCACTGTGTCTGAGCACTAAATCTGGGTGGTGGAGGTGTAGGTGCAGAGAATCTAGGCTTCTTAAAGTCTCTAGATGAAGAACCCTGGAACTGCGGATATCTCTTATGGGTTTGCCTCTTCTCAGCTACAGATCTCTCTATCCTTCGGACTGACTCAACGAAGGTAGCGAACCTCTCCCAATTTTCTAGGGCAGACACGGGAGTAGTCAAATCGGCATTCAAACCCTTCTCGAACCTTCTAATCCTTTCTTCTTCTGTGGCAGCCATGTGCGGACAGAACCGCAGCAAATCCATGAACTTAGCTTTGTACTCGCTAATGTTCATCATGCCTTGCCTCAATCTCTCGAACTGAGATATCTTCTCATCCAGGAATGTCTTTGGAAAGTATTTGTTGACAAATCCCCGATGAAAGTCTTCCCATGAGATCTCTACTCCAGGCCTCTTCTGCTCTTCCATGGTCCACTAGTGACCAGCACTTCCTTTGAGAAGATAGACATCATATCTAACCTTCTCAGCTTTAGGGATGTTCAAGATTTTGAAGGCTTTCTCCAACTCGGTTAACCACATATCGGCATCTGCGGGGTCAGCTGTCCCTAAGTATTCTGTTGCTCCGACACGACGAAGTCGCTCGAACGTCTTACTGATACCTTATCCTTCAGGATGGGCAGGTGCCCTTGGTGCTGGCATGGGCATCCTGTCGGTGATATGTGTCATGGCAGTCATAAACTGCCCGAACATGGTTTGAACAGTTGGGTTACCCATGTCAGTTGGGCCAAACTGAGGTGGCTCCCTGGGTGGCTCAGGTACAGGCTGTTCTATTTCTGGGTTCCTTGCACCTTCCCGAGGTGCAGCGACGCTACTTTCTGCTACGTACTCCTCATGTGGCTCAGACATCCTTATATATCTTCTTCTCCTGAGGAGCAGAAGATTCTATTAGATAGGAAAAAAGAAACGCTAAGGATAGACTCGACATCCTAAGTCCTATGTCTCTGTAGACTCAGCGAACCTAGAGCTCTGATACCACTAAATTGTGGGCTCCGATCTCCAAAACACGACATAAACTCAGCGGAAGCATTCGATTAACAACGGAATAAAAAATCACCGGAAATTAAAACTTTTTGGAACAAGATCTTGAAATCATAAAACTTCTTTCATAGGAATAAGATAAACAGTTTACATCTCTGTTAAATCACTTCTTGAGTGATTATACACAAATAGATACAAAATCTTAAGAGTCAAAACCAAAAATCTCAGACCACTAACTCCAAGGACCTGAGAGTATAGAGACGACATAGGACTAACTAACTACATGGCTCAGCAGTCAGTATCTCCACCTGAGATTCACTGCTGCTCCTGATGTTGCTGCTGCTGATACTGATCACCTACAGACTGGTTCCTTCGTCCCCGACGACCACCTAAAAAGTTGAAGTCTACGGAGTGAGACAATTTTAAATAATTGCCTCAGCGAGAGTTATAACTCGCCTCCAGAAGCTTTATTATAGCAATCAAATAACAACATAAGCAATAAAAGCTTTTAAGGTAATCAACAACAGATTGACATTAAGTAGGACAATAACATTTAAGAAATATGAAAAACATATATACTAGGTAGTGTAAATTCAGTCATTGTATCTTGTAGTTTTAAACTAAGCAGATATGCTACGTGGTTGATTATGTTTTACAAACATTATTATGCCCTGCATAGATGAAGTATACCGCTCATACTCCAACCGATCACTTATTAAGTCACATCGGTATCATACCTAGGTCATCAAAAGAGTCAGATTCTTATGACCTCATCTTCCTCAGTCAGAGTGAGGATAAACATGCAGGACATCTAGTGTCTCTGATACTATAGCTTACCAGGGTATTCTGGTACTTCGCTATTAGAGTCACAGTGCCATTCTATACTCTCTTCATCATCGAAAGATTTCTTGTTTATCTCTCATCGATGTGGTATAAAAGATTTCTTCGGGAGATTAGTGTTACATCACCCCGGTATAAACATATAGTGAAGGATTCATAGATTAAGATACATCTACATCAATTCCTACACTAGGATGTAAGGATATTCACATCCATGTTCCCCCACATACTCAAAAGTATGTGATCCAGGAGTTCCCTTAGGAAAACCTATTTCACCATCATTTAACTTCTGAAAATGATGGGTCTATGATCATGGCTCTACATGGTATGATTATACTTGATTAGTTAGGTATATTCCAGTATTCTTTTAACATCATACGTGTTTCCAAGCATTTAAATATTAAAACACTACTATACAAGAAGAATACTAAATGTATCAAGTTTAACTCATATCAGTTACCAAAGGATATCAACTCATCATAGTCATTTAATCAGCATGACCTTGATGTTACTCATGGTTTTTACAGCCAATCATCTCATATGATGCTACTTAATCTTAGGCATCATAGCATATTCACTATTCATTAAGCTAACAACATGCTTTCAATGAATATAGTATCATAATCCTTACCTGGATGTGATCATCCTCATATAAGAACCTGCATGGGTAATTCAACTAATAATAATAAACAATTCATTTCAAGAGTTATACCTTCATACTCTTACAAGAGCTAGGTTCCCTGATTTTCATCAATTAGGGTTATCCAATCCCTTCCATTATGATTAGAAATAGTGGTTCCTCCTTTCATACTTAAATCAAGAAGATTTATGCTTAAAAGCATAACCTCAAATTAGGGTTTATTGTACATTTCATCATATTACCCTAGAATTAGGGTTTACTATTCACTTTATAGTGAATTGAGCTCATAGCATTATCATGTATAAGAAACATCATCATTGATGCCTTCAAATTAGGTTAAGATTCATCAATTATCATAATTAGGGTTTTCATGATCTCACATAAGTGGATCATACCCTAGTCATACACATTGAAGGTATTTTATTTGAGTTTCAATAATAAATGGTACCTTATCTCTCCTCTTACTCATAGATGGTGATTACATCACTCTAGAATAGGTTAGGTCAAGTCCTCATTGATTAACATAAGCTAAGTCTCCACTATCATGTCATTAGGGTTTGACTAAAACAAGGTGTCATCTATTTGAACCCTTCAAGGGCACATTGGTAAAGTACACCTTTAATCACCACATGATTCAATATATTAGTCACTTAGCCCCTTAATGTCTTGGGGTACCATTAGGGTTTAGATTAGACCACCATTGGACCAATTACACCTTCAGACGATTAAGAAAAAACAGCTCTAAAAGTCTCCAAACGGTTTCACCTCTCAACCTCCAAACGGTCTTGAGACTGTTTGGGGGCGTTGACCATTTGGGCACTTTGACCTTCAAGACCGCATGGTCACCAAGACCGCATGGGTGCATTGACCGTTTGAGAGTGTTGACCTCCGAACCATTTGAAATGAATCGACCTTGAAACTGCATGAGATGAAAACGATCTTGAGATCCATTGGACCAAACGACCTTGAGATCGTTTGAGCCCAAACGATCTTGAGACCATTTGGCCCCAAACGGTCTTGAGACCATTTGGATCCAAACGTTCTTGAGACCGTTTGGTCCAAATGGGCTCAAACTGCATGGACCTCAAAGGTGTATCAAAGGTTATAATCGATTGGGATTTTCTATGTTGAAGCCTTCAATTGGCCATATCCTTGTTAACCACTTATCAATTGAGTAATTTTGGGTTAGCTTTAATCAATTGGACACCAAATTGACCCTCAATTGAAAGCCAATTAGGGTTGAATCCAACTCAATTAGGGTCTGCAACCGGTTAACCATCAATGCTCATTAACATGAATCTAATTGAGGTTGAACCCATCAATTGACATCCAATTGGGTCCAAACTTGGCTCAAACGGTCTTGAGATCATTTGGACACCCTCCAAACGGTCTTGAGACCATTTGCCCAAAGTTTCATCAAAATCTAAGTTGATTTGAAAGGGTTGAACCCTAATTAGGTCTAAAATCATCACTTTTATTCAATTCATCAACCTATTGTGATTGGAGCCGCAATTCACCAAATTACCTTAACCCTAGACCTCCAAACGGTCTTGGGTTGTCACCAAACGGTCTTGAGACCGTTTGAGTGAACCCCCAAATGGTCTTGAGACCGTTTGGGCCCTTCAACCCAAAGTTCACCAAAATCTATCCTTGAAATCAGCAATTCAACCCGATTAGGGTTTAGGGGGTTGAAGTGCCTTCAACTTGTGATTGGTTTGGAATTAGGTTATGATTCTTTGTAGATATTAAATTAAACCTGTTTACAACAGAACTTTAAATGGTCTTCCCTTGGTCAACACTATCAAACGGTCTTGGAGACCGTTTGAATCTAAACGGTCTTGCAAGACCGCATGAGATCAAACGGTTTGAGACCGTTTGATTTCAAACGGTTTGCAAACCATTTAGACCAAATGGTCCAAGTTCGTTTGATAAAGTTGCCTAGGAATTCACGCCCATAATCTTCAACCTCTTTTCAGGTCGGTTACTCCATGGATTGCTTGCAAAAGTGCAAGGAAGAATGGGGAAGAAGAAGAACTAAGTACTAGTTTGCAAGAACATAAATGTGCATAATAAAGCAAGAAGTATAGAGTTATAAAACCCACCTCAAACATTGTTCCTAGAGCTACAATATTCCAAGATTCAAACCTTTAATGGTGTCTTGAGCTCCATAGGTTGGCCAAATGTGATTTTCCAAGAAAAGGTTGGGGAAGGTCGGCTAGAACAAGAAACCTAAGTGAGATAACCATAAAACCAACCTTATACAAGGAATTCCTCCATGAATCCGAGCTAGAAGATGGTCTCGTCTCACCTTAGAACAATTTGGTCGTGTCCTTGAGCTCTAGATATCTGCCTTGGTCGGTTGAGCATTATGAGAAGTGAAGAAGAGAAGAGAATATGTTTACTTGGTTTGCAAAGGAAGAGGCTTATATAGCTTAGGTTAGTTTTCATCATAAGGACCTCTAGTTTATGGATTTCTCATCTAGGTCCCTCCTTCCTCCTAAGGCACGTTAAAACTATCATAACTTAAGCAAAGCCCATCAAAACTCAAGATCTAAGGGTAAAGAAAACCAACATGCAACCTAAGGTACATATATGAAGGGTCTCCTTACTCTTACTAGGTGATTCTACTACAAAAGTCATTCTTCTTATATGATTATTCAATTGAAGCACCCCTTTCATCATTCCTACTCTAAATGATGTCAAAAGTAATAAAAGATATTTTAGAAGGTGTATTTTTCAAGTTGCACCCCATATTTTGGGTAAATTGCACTTTACTCCAAAATTAGGGTTTTTAAGCACAAGGATTGTTCCACAAGCTGCATCCTAATGCCCAAGCTTGGGAAATCCATCATACTTCATCATATTCACTCATACGATGTCTCATCATCAGAGGAACATCTTAACATGTGTAATTTTGCAAGTTAACCCCTCTAATTGGGTAATTTGCACATAGGTCCCTGTATCACAAAATAATACTACAACATTGTTTAAAAAGGAGAGAATGAAAATGTATGTTCCTCAGAAACTTAATTACATGCGAAAAGATAATCACAAGTATTTAATTACATGATTAAGCAAAACACCTAGGGTTAACTTATAACCCAGGTCAGGGATGTTACAAATTATCCACCCCTTACAAGGATTTCGTCCCCGAAATCGATAAAACATATTAGTTGAAAAGATTAGGGTATTTCCTTCTCATCTCATCCTCTAGTTCACAAGTTGCTTCTTCAACACCACGGTGATTCCAGAGGACTTTCACAAGGATTATATCTTTCTTCTTTAGCTTTTTAATTCTATTGTCAAGGATTGACACTGGTCCTTCCTCATAAGTTATATCTATATTTAATTCTACTTTCGTAGCTTGTAGAACTGACTCGGTGTCAGGGTGACATTTCCTCAGCATAGAAATGTGGAACACAGGGTGTAACTTCTGCAACTCTGGAGGTAACTCTAGTCTATAGGCTACCTTTCCAACTCGTTCAATGATTGGATAAGGCCCCATAAATCTAGGAGCTAACTTCCCTTTCCTTCCAAAACGAAGGACTCCTTTCCAAGGTGAGACCATAAGGTACACTCTGTCTCCAACCTGGAACTCTAAGGGTCTACAACATTTGTCGGCGTAAGATTTCTGCCTATCTTGTACAGTCTTAATCTGTTGTTGTATTACTTTAATCTTCTCTGTGGTCTGCTACACAAGATCAGGACCTAACAACTAATGTTCACCAGTCTCATACCAACATAAGGGTGATCTACAATGTCTACCATACAAAGCTTCATAAGGTGTCATATCAATGCTATGTTGATAGCTATTGTTATGGACAAACTCTATCAAGCTTAGGTGTAGATCCCAACTCCCGGTAAATTGGAGAACACATGCTCTCAACAAGTCTTCCAAGGTCTGTATAGTCCTTTCTGACTGTCCATCAGTCTGTGGATGAAAGGTTGTACTAAACCTTAACTTGGTGCCTAAGTCTTTGTGTAACCGCTCCCAAAAGCGACTTGTAAACTGGGGACCTCTGTCAGAAACTATAGTGACAGGAACTCCGTGCAATCACACTATCTCTTGAACATACAGTTGTGATAACCTTTCAGCAGAATATGTTGTTTTGACGGGTAAGAAATGTGATGTCTTTGTCATCCTATCAACTATTACCCAGATGGAGTCATGACCTTTGCTTGTCCTGGGTAGGCCAACAACAAAGTCCATGGTCACATGGTCCCACTTCCACTGTGGTATGGGTAAAGGTTGCATTGTCCCTGCAGGCTTCTGGTGTTCAGCTTTAACTTGCTGACACACAGGACACCTCAGAACAAACTCAGCAACATCCTTTTTCATCCTAGGCCACCAATACATATCTTTCAAGTTTCAATACATCTTGGTGCTCCCTGGATGCATGGCATACATAAAAGAATGAGCTTCTTCCAAGACTAACTTCCTCAAGTTATCCACATCTGGTACTGTCATCCTCCCATGATAGCATGCCACTTGATCATATGAGTCATGAAAACCATCTCTCTTTTCATCACCATACTCTGATCTGATCTGGTGAACTGTAACATCAACTTGTTGTGCTTCCTTAATCTGCTCTCTTAGAGTAGGTTTTATATGCATCTCAGCCAACAATCCGGCTAACAACGATACCTTCAACTGTACATTGTCTTGCCATAAGGAGATAAGCATATCTCCCCTAGAGCATACTAAAGAGTTTAGTTGTGCCCTATCCATGCTTGATGTTACTGATTTCCTACTCAAGGCATCTACAACCACATTGGCCTTCCCTGGATGGTAATCAATTGTACAATTGATGTCCTTAATTAACTCCATCCAGCGACGTTGCCTCATGTTAAGTTCATGCTCATAGAAGATATACTTAAGGTTCTTGTGGTCTGTGAAAATCTAGAATGTCTCTCCGTAGAGATAATGTCTCTAGATCTTCAAGGCATGAACCACAAAAGCTAACTCTAGATCATGTGTCGGATAATTCTCCTCGTGTTTCTTAAGCTGTCGCGAAGCAAAAGAAATCACTTGCTTATCCTGCATCAACACGCATCTGAGTCCATTCTTGGAGGCATCACAAAAAACTATATATCCCTTACGTTGCTCAGGTAGCACAAGTACATGTGCACTTGTCAACCTTTCCTTCAACAGCTGAAAAAATTGCTGGCACTTATCACTCCAGGAAAAAGGAACATCTTTCCGGGTTAGCTTGGTCAAAGGTAAGGCTATAGAACTAAAGTTCTTAATGAACCTTCAGTAGTAGCCAGCTAACCCTAAGAAACTACGAATCTCTGTTGGTGTCTTCGGTTGTTCCCACTGTTGAACAGATTCTACCTTTTTAGGGTCAACACGAATACCCAAAGCAGATACCACGTGTCCAAGAAAAGATACTTCCGGCAACCAGAACTCACACTTGCTAAACTGAGCATATAACTTGTGTTCTCTTAGAAAGGTCAAAGCTTGGCAAAGATGTTGTTCATGCTGCTGAGCATTTCTACTATAGATCAGAATGTCATCTATGAAGACAACAACACATTGATCGAGGAAAGGTCGGAAGATTCTATTCATGAGTTCCATAAATGCAGCTGGTGCATTAGTTAGTCCAAACGACATAACTGTGAACTCATAGTGACCATACCTTGTCCTAAAGGCAGACTTGGATATGTCACTATCCTTAATACGAAGTTGATGATATTCTGACCTCAAGTCTATCTT
Source organism: Alisma plantago-aquatica (assembly GCA_963693085.1). NCBI lineage: Eukaryota > Viridiplantae > Streptophyta > Magnoliopsida > Alismatales > Alismataceae > Alisma > Alisma plantago-aquatica. Next base: position 1,371,915,905 of record OY856412.1, on the reverse strand, counting down.
CGAGAAGACAGTTGCACCACGCAACTGGTCAAAAAGATCATCAATCCTCGACAGAGGGTACTTGTTCTTTATTGTTACTTTATTGAGTTGTCTGTAATCAATGCACAACCGCATTGACCCGTCTTTATTTTTAACAAACAAAACCGGAGCACCCCAAGGTGAAGTGCTTGAAACCCCTCTCAAGCTACTCTTGAAGTTGTTTCTTGAGTTTTGCCATTTCAGCAAGCGCCATCCTATACGGTGTCTGGGATATGAGTTGTGTATCTGGGACCAAATTGATTTCAAAATCAATTTCCTGAGGCGGTGGTATACCTGGAAGTTCTTCAGGAAACACGTCTTTGAATTCCCTAACTACAGGAACTTCAGCAGGGTTAGGACTCTCCATGATAGTATCTACCACATGGGCCAAGAATGCATAACATCCTTGCCTCATCAGCTTATCAGCAACCATAGCTGGCACAAGACAGGTGGGTAGAAACTTTATCTCTCCTTGAAAGATCCATGTGTTGCTTTCATCAGCAAACACAACCTGCTTGGATTCACAATCCAAGACAACCCTATACCTTTCCAAGGTATCCATTCCAAGGATTATATCAAATCCTTGCATCTCAAGTGGTATAAGATCCACTTGAATGTGATGATCAGAAAAGAAGATGATGCAGGGAGAGCATACCTCCTACAAAACAGCAGACCCTCTCAACGGAGTCTCCAACAACAAGCTATCTGCCCTATGACTAACTGTCATATTGCAGTTGTGAATCACTCTCTGAGTGATAAAGGAGTGCGTAGCACCCGGGTCAATCAAAACAGATATAGCATAGGATTTAGACATATCAGAATATAGTAGTTCCATCTGACCTGTCACAACCCGTGGGTTGACCACTGCATCAGGTGGGTTCATAGCATAGAACCTCACTGTCGCCTGAGGTTGAGTTGGTGTTGACGATCCAGCTTGAGACGCTTGTCCACATCCTCTAGATGCTCCTTGAGACTGCCTTCTCTGTGATCCCTGTTGATTCTGTCTCTGAGGCTGTGTCACATTGACAGGCCTAGACCTGCAGTCCTTCATCAGATGTCCCACTTTCCCACAGTTGTAGCAGCTTCTTTCCAGTTGTTGTGGTCTTGGTGGTCCTGTGACTGACATTGATGCTGAACTGCGAGTCTCTTGTAGTGGTAGGCTTCTTCCTCTACCTCTACTCAGTGTCCACTATGTCTGAGCACTAAATCTGGGTGGTGGAGGTGTAGGTGCAGAGAATCTAGGCTTCTTAAAGTCTCTAGATGAAGAACCCTGGAACTGCGTATATCTCTTATGGGTTTGCCTCTTCTCGGCTACAGATCTCTCTATCCTTCGGACTGACTCAACGAAGGTAGAGAACCTCTCCTGATTTTCTAGGGCAGACACGGGAGTAGTCAAATCGGCATTCAAACCCTTCTCAAACCTTCTAATCCTTTCTTCTTCTGTGGCAGCCATGTGCGGACAGAACTGCAGCAACTCCATGAACTTAGCTTCGTACTCGCTAATGTTCATCATGCCTTGCCTCAATCTCTCGAACTGAGAGATCTTCTCATCTAGGAATGTCTTTGGAAAGTATCTGTTGACAAATCCCCGACGAAAGTCTTCCCATGAGATCTCTACTCCAGGCCTCTTCTGCTCTTCCATGGTCCCCCAGTGACCAGCACTTCCTTTGAGAAGATAGATAGAATGTCTAACCTTCTCAGCTTCAGGGATGTTCAAGATTCTGAAGGCTTTCTCCAACTCAGTTAACCACAGATCGGCATCTACGGGGTCAACTGTCCCTAAGTATTCTGTTGCTCTGACACGACGAAGTCGCTCGAACATCTCACAGATACCTTGTCCTTCAGGAGGGACAGGTGCCCTTGGTACAAGCATGGGCATCCTGTCGATGATATGTGTCATGGCAGTCATAAAATGCCTAAACATGGTTTGAACAGCTGGGTTACCCATGTCAGCTGGGTCAAACTGAGGTGGCTCCCTGGGTGGCTCAGGTACGGGATGTTCTATTTTTGGGTTCCTTGCACATTCCCGAGGTGCAGCGATGCTACTTTCGGCCACGTACTCCTCATGTGGCTAAGACATCCTTATATATCTTCTACTCCTGAGGAGCAGAAGATTCTATTAGATAGGAAAGAAACACTAAGGATAGACTCAACATCCTAAGTCCTATGTCTCTGTAGACTCAGCGAACCTAGAGCTCTGATACCACTAAATTGTGGGCTCCGATCTCCAAAACACGACATAAACTCAGCGGCAGCATTCGATTAACAACGGAATACAAAAATCACCGGAAATTAAAACATTTTGGAACAAGATCTTGAAATCATAAAACTTCTTTCATAGGAATAAGATAAATAGTTTACATCTCTGTTAAATCACTTCCTGAGTGATTATACACAACTAGATACAAAATCTCAAGAGTCAAAACCAAAAATCTCAGACCACTAACTCCAAGGTCCTGAGAGTAAAGATACGACATAGGACTAACTAACTACATGGCTTAGGAGTTAGTATCTCCACCTGAGATTCACTGCTGCTCCTGATGCTGCTGCTGCTGATACTGATCACCTACAGAATGGTTCCTTCGTCCCCGACGACCACCTAAAAAGTTGAAGTCTACGGAGTGAGACAATTTTAAATAATTGTCCCAGTGAGAGTTATAACTCGCCGCCAGAAGCTTTATTATAGAAATCAAAGAACAACATAAGCAATACAAGATTTTAACGTAATCAACAGCAGATTGACATTAAGTAGGACAATAACATATAAGAAATATGAAAAACATATATACTAGGTAGTGTAAATTCAGTCATTGTATCTCGTAGTTTTAAACTAAGCAGATATGCTACGCGGTTGATTATGTTTTACAAACATTATTATGCCTTGCGGAGATGAAGTATACCGCTCATACTCCAACCGATCACTTATTAAGTCGCATCGGTATCATACCTAAGTCATCAAAAGAGTCGGATTCTTATGACCTCATCTTCCTCAGTCAGAGTGAGGATAAACATGCAGGACATCTAGTGTCTCTGCTACTATAGCTTACCAGGGTATTCTGGTACTTCGCTATTAGAGTCACAGTGGCATTCTGTACTCTCTTCATCATCGAAATATTTCTTGTTTATCTCTCATCGATGTGGTATAAAACATTTCCTCGGGAGATTAGTGTTACATCACCCCGGTATAAACATATAGTGAAGGATTGATAGATTAAGATACATCTACATCAATTCCTACACTAGGATGTAATGATATTCACATCCATATTCCCCCACATACTCAAAAGTATGTGATCCAGGAGTTCCCTTAGGAAAACATGTTTCACCATCATTTAACTTCTTACAATAATGGATCTATATTTAGGGCTCTACATGGTATGATTATACTTGATTAGTTAGGTATATTCCAGTATTCTTTTAACATCATACGTGTTTCCAAGCATTTAAATATTAAAACATTTCTATACAAGAAGAATACTAAATGTATCAAGTTTAACTCATATCAGTCACCAAAGGATATCAACTCATCATAGTCATTTAATCAACATGACCTTGATGTTACTCATGCTTTTTACAGCCAATCATCTCATATGATGCTACTTAAACTTAGGCATCATAGCATATTCACTATTCATTAAGCTAACAACATGCTTTCAATGAATATAGTATCATAATCCTTACCTGGATATGATCATCCTCTTATAAGAACCTGCATGGGTAATTCAACTAATAATAATAAACAATTCATTTCAAGAGTTATACCTTCATACTCTTACAAGAGCTAGGTTCCCTGATTTTCATCAATTAGGGTTATGTAATCCCTTCCATTATGATTAGATATAGTGGTTCCTCCTTTCATACTTAAATCATGAAGATTTATGCTTAAAAGCATAACCTGGAATTAGGGTTTATTGTACATTTCATCATATTACCCTAGAATTAGGGTTTACTATTCACTTTATAGTGAATTGAGCTCATAGCATTATCATGTATAAGAAACATCATCATCGATGCCTTCAAATTAGACGAAGATTCATCAATTATCATAATTAGGGTTTTCATGATCTCACATAAGTGGATAATACCCTAATCATGCACATTCATATACATTGAAGGTATTTTATTTGAGTTTCAACCATAAATGGTACCTTCTCTCTCCTCTTACTAATATATGGTGATTACATCACTCTAGAATAGGTTAGGTCAAATCCTCATTGATTAACATAAGCTAAGTCTCCACTATCATGTCATTAGGGTTTGATTAAAACAAGGTATCATCTATTTGAACCCTTCAAGGGCACATTGGTAAAGTACACCTTTAATCACCACATGATTCAATCTATTAGTCACTTAGCCCCTTAATGTCTTGGGGTACCATTAGGGTTTATATTAGACCACCATTGGACCAATTACACCTTCAAACGATTAAGCAAAAACAATCTCTAAAAGTCTCCAAAGGGTTTCACCTCTCAACCTCCAAATGGTCTTGAGACTGTTTGGGGCGTTGACCATTTGGGAACTTTGACCTTCAAGACCGCATGGTCACCAAGACTGCATTGGTGCGTTGACCGTTTGAGATTGTTGACCTCCAAACCATTTGAAATGAATCGACCTTGAAACCGCATGAGATGAAAATGTTCTTGAGATCGATCGGACCAAACGACCTTGAGATCGTTTGAGCCCAAACGGTCTTGAGACCGTTTGGCCTCAAACGGTCTTGAGACTGTTTGGATCCAAATGGTCTTGAGACCGTTTGGTCCAAATGGGCTCAAACTGCATGGACCTCAAAGGTGTATCAAAGGTTATAATCGATTGGGATTTTCTATGTTGAAGCCTTCAATTGGCCATATCCTTGTTAACCACTTATCAATTGAGTAATTTTGGGTTAGCTTTAATCAATTGGACACCAAATTGACCCTCAATTGAAAGCCAATTAGGGTTGAATCCAACTCAATTAGGGTCTGCAACCGGTTAACCATCAATTCTCATTAACATGAATCTAATTAAGGTTGAACCCATCAATTGACATCCAATTGGGTCCAAACTTGGCTCAAACGGTCTTGAGATCATTTGGACACCCTCCAAACGGTCTGGAGACCATTTGCCCAAAGTTTCATCAAAATCTAAGTTGATTTGAAAGGGTTGAACCCTAATTAGGTCTAAAATCATCACTTTTATTCAATTCATCAACCTATTGTGATTGGAGCCTCAATTCACCAAATTACCTTAACCCTAGACCTCCAAACGGTCTTGGGTTGTCACAAAACGGTCTTGAGACCGTTTGAGTGAACCCCCAAATGGTCTTGAGACCGTTTGGGCCCTTCAACCCAAAGTTCACCAAAATCTATCCTTGAAATCAGCAATTCAACCCGATTAGGGTTTAGGGGGTTGAAGTGCCTTCAACTTGTGATTGGTTTGGAATTAGGTTATGATTCTTTGTAGATATTAAATTCAACCTGTTTGCAACAGACCTTTAAAAGATCTTACCTTGGTCAACACTATCAAACGGTCTTGGAGACCGTTTGAATCTAAACGGTCTTGCAAGACCGCATGAGATCAAACAGTTTGAGACCGTTTGATTTCAAACGGTTTGCAAACCGTTTAGACCAAATGGTCCAAGTTCGTTTGATAAAGTTGCCTAGGAATTCACGCCCATCATATTCAACCTCTGTTCAGGTCGGTTACTCCATGGATTGCTTGCAAAAGTGCAAGGAAGAATGGGGAAGAAGAAGAACTAAGTACTAGTTTGCAAGAACATAAATGTGCATAATAAAGCAAGAATTTTAGAGTTATAAAACCCGCCTCAAACGTTGTTCCTAGAGCTCCAATATTCCAAGCTTCAAACCTTTAATGGTGTCTTGAGCTCCATAGGTTGGCCAAAGGTGATTTTCCAAGAAAAGGTTGGGGAAGGTCCGCTAGAACAAGAAACCTAAGTGAGATAACCATAAAACCAACCTTATATAAGGAATTCCTCCATGAATCCAAGCTAGAAGATGGCCTCTTCTCCCCTTAGAACAAGTTGGTCGTCTCCTTGAGCTCTAGAGCTCTGCCTTGGTCGGTTGAGCAAGATGAGAAGTGAAGAAGAGAAGAGAATATGTTTACTTGGTTTGCAAAGGAAGAGGCTTATATAGCTTAGGTTAGTTTTCATCATAAGGACCTCTAGTTTATGGATTTCTCATCTAGGTCCCTCCTTCCTTCTAAGGCACGTTCAAACTATCATAACTTAAGCAAATCCCATCAAAACTCAAGATCTAAGGGTAAAGAAACCAACATGCAACCTAAGGTACATATATGAAGGGTCTCCTTACTCTTACTAGGTGATTCTACTACAAAAGTCATTCTTCTTATCTGATTATTCAATTGAAGCACCCCTTTCATCATTCCTACTCTAAATGATGTCAAACGTCATAAAAGATATTCTAGAAGGTGTATTTTACAAGTTGCACCCCATATTTTGGGTAAATTGCACTTTACTCCAAAATTATGGTTTTTAAGAACAAGGATTGTTCCACAAGCTGCATCCTGATGCCCAAGCTTGGGAAATCCATCATACCTCATAATATTCACTCATATGATGTCTCATCATCAGAGGAACATCTTAACATGTGTAATTTTGCAAGTTAACCCCTCTAATTGGATAATTTGCACATACGTCCCTGTATTACAAAACAATAATACAACATTGTTTAAAAAGGACATAATGAAAATGTATGTTCCTCAGAAACTTAATTACATGCCAAAAGATATTCACAAGTATTTAATTACATGATTAAGCAAAACACCTAGGGTTAACTTATAACCTAGGTCAGGGATGTTACAATCTATCCTTCTTGAACGTCCACCTTGCCCATCTCCTTCACTTGAAGATCTAGAACACCTTGCTTTCTTCAACCTTGAAGAACGACAACTCCTTCTCCTTCACTTGGAGAATATCTTCATCCTTTTCTTCAATAGGAAAGGGGATAGAAAGAGGGAGGTGGATAGCTTTACATCAATATAGGGATTAGCTCTCTTACAACTGAACCTATCTCACTCATACTCACAGATTTGACTTGAATGTAGAGAGAGAAAGGGGCTCAAAGGTGTGTTGCACTCTCAACTAAGAAAGAACCAAACATATATGGAATGAGAAACCTTGGAATGAACTCTAAGAGGTCCTATTTATAGCTGAGAGTTCCCCTTTGAGTTTTGGGATACTTAGGGCCGAAATATAGCCAATTGTTCTTAAAGAACGACTCTATTTTCGGTCAAATAGCTCATCATCGGTCACAATCACTTTTTCTGCAAATTCCATACAGTGCAATCGGTCGAGTTTCAATAAAGGTAACTCGACCGATAGGGTAAAAGACAAACCCAAATTTCAAACCATCGATCAAGTTTGTCCTGGGGAAACTCGATCGACCAATGAAAGTTGTGTTTGGTCAGTAACCCCAACGGTCGAGTTTTGTGAAACACAACTTAACCAATGCACTCTTCAGAAAATTGATCCAAGAGGATCGGTCGAGTTTGTAACTCGACCGATTGACTACTTTTGATCAATTTTCTAAAGTTCATTAAAAGTGATTAGAACTTGGTTCTAAGTGTCCCATTCAATTTTCTCATCTTAGCTACAAGCCAATACATCAATACAAGTGATTAAAAAAATCTTTTAAGGTCGTTTACATGGATTTCCCAAATTACACATTTGTATAGCTTTTAGCTTGAACTGTAGCAGATTAGGGATTTTGATTTTTGATCCTTTTCATGTACCTAACACCTGAAATCTATTTTGAATACACATATTATATACATATGAATGGAATGGTTAAGTCATTATCAAAATATGGATAATGTATAACCTCTAGGTCAACAGGACTTTCAATAATAAACAATATATCACTATTTCTACAATTTTAAGGACACAAGGAATTATATCATTTATACCCTACACATTCAAAAATATGTGCTCCGAGTTTTCCCATAGGAGTTACTCATTTCACCACCCATCTAGATACTAATGTTGTAGATGGATTTATACTATAGGGAAACTACATGCTTAGTGTTTCAATTGATTAGACATGCCACTTGGGTATATTTTAATGCATCAATCTAGTTACAACATATTAACCCTAAACAATATCTACTAAATTAAGATAGGATGCAACTTCAAAAGATATAAAATGTATTGAGTGAGAACTTGTCTCGTCATCACATGGCTTTAATAATTCTACCACTTTGAATATTATCATTATTAACACAAGACTATGGGATGTCAATCCCTCATTTTTACACAAAACACTTGCTAGGTCATTAAACCAATTCATATCATGTTTCCTCTCTCCTAAAACCATCATCTTCTTCCTCCTTCTTTACCATGATGTGTGAACCTTACATGGTATCTGTTTGTGAAGATGACTCCATCTCCTTCACTTTTGTTCTTTAGTTCAGACTGCGCCTGATTTTCTTCTTTTTTAAATCCCTAGTGACAATGATTCCTTTCTTCTTCTTGAAGGAGATCTCTTGACTGAGGTGTTAGAGCTTGGGTGAAGCTTTTGGATCTTGAAATCATAGGAGTTGTTTCTCTCTAAAAATTAGGTGGGTTTTATAAGTCTTCCTACCTCTATTATATGCATCTTAACCTGAATTCATATTACATTCTATGTGGTTAGTTATAATTGTAATAACAGGAGGTTTTCATCTGTTACAGCTGCATAAAATTATCAGTTATCTTTTTTTAAACTTCTTACTTTGGATGATCCTCCATCATCATGTTTAAGGTTGATGAACCCTACAATTGAGAGTGTTACTCACTCTGTTTATGATGGGTTACCTTGTTGTTATCCAATTGTTAGACCTTAGTTCATATCTGCCATGAGGTTGTACAGGTGGTCAAGACAACCCTTGGACTTTTGTCACATTCGACATCCCTTGGTAGGGTGGTTTCAGTCGTAACACACCCCTTAACCTTAGATTGGTTGCTGCCTATTAGTCGGGTCGCAACACAACATTGTTGTAGTGTTTGACTTAGTTAATGGACAATGTTGCAACTTAGATGGCTAAGTATTCAGGTCATAACACTGGATTAGAACTTGGTAACGGTCTACTCATTTGTGTTAGAACTAAAATACTTGATTGTCAGGGTGGTAATATCATGTTCGATAACTTGGTCTTGACGCCATGATAGATGGTCACGACACACCTGGGAAGTAACGGCCGCAACACATCTTGTCGCGATCACGATGTAGTGTTACAAGTCCCTGGTGTCACCGTAGTGACATAGTGTTACACATTTTCGGTGTCGTGGTCATGACGTCATGATGCTAAGGGGTTGCAACATCCTAAAACTAGTTGACCGTGACACCCCATACATGGTTAGGTCGTGACGCCTTGTTGTTGAGCAAGTCGACACTCATGTATCAAGGGTGATCAATACTGATGTGTTAAAGGTGGTTAAGATACACATATGTAAGTATGAATATGGTTAGTACCTAGGGTAATGGTTTATCTAAAAGTAATGTGAATATGAATGGCTAACCATCAACAATAATACATGACTCTCTCACAATATGGAAAGTGATGGAATTAGGGCTTTAATGTGGTATGATGCTATTAAACCCTAATCGGTTACTTATAAACCCTACCCTTAATATGATGACAACATGATAAGTGTGTTCACTATATCAGAAGGTTGTTATTCATAGATATTATTTTCTCTCTGCTACTTGTGTAGCACTAACTTGCAGGTGAAATGAATGGCATAGCTAAGTGAATGTGATGATGAGCCTTATACAATACATAGTGGTGATTGAGAATATTGTTGAGGCTTTTTGTGATATTGAATGTTGTATTAGATCACTTACCAAAAGAGTAAACTTCAATGAACTCTCCACCAAGATGTTGATCTAGCACAAAATATCCAATAAAGGAAGATGTATTGGCCACTGAAGGTCCAATCTCTAACCTTCCTTGCTCCTCAAACTCCAAGGGAGATCTAAGGAAGAAGATGAAGTTTTAGTTAAAAAAACATTTCTTGGTTGTTAAGGGGATGGCTTATATACCCAAAAAGAAGGAGACAAGCAAAGATCTTTGAGGTGTCAACACCATAGCTCACCAAGGGACACATGCCTTTCAAGGAGATAACCTTTCCTTCACTCGCATGCAAATACCCATGGTCATGTTTATCCAACTACTATGCCACGACCTACGAGGTCGGTTGCCCTCTTGTTGCGGCCGTGACATCACCTTCACCAGCTTATACTCCAAGGTGAAAACCCTAGCTCTCACATGTTTATGGTCGAGTCACTAAAAGACAAGATGTTTCGACCCACCTCTCGCAAGGTTGTCTTGTTTGTGACCATGCTTCCCAAGCATGTGTCATGGTCACAACCCTCACCAAAAGTGGTGAAGAGGTCATAACATCAAACCCTAGGTCCAACATCAAGTCAACTATGCAAACTCTAGAAACCCTAATATCACATGATGATGTCACACCATCATCCATGGCTCAAACAAAGTGTCACATATCATATTATTCTCTCTCATGTTATCAAAACACAAGATTTTCTCTCTTCATGTGACATTTTGCAAATTAATCCTCATTTATGGGTAATTTGCAAACTAGTCCAAAACATATACATATATTGCAAAATAGCTCAAAAATTAATCAAATTGGACCCATAACAAAAATATAAGTATGTCACACGATATTAAACATTTCAAGGGCTTAGATTAAGGTTTAAGCGTCTCATTATACAAGGTAAACACAATTAAGCATTAAGCTAGTTCAAGAGTCTTACACTAAAATTCCTTCTTGGTCTTTTATCTTTTTCACTTGCCTCCCAGCTGTATAATCTGCTCTGGTTCCAAAATTGTTGTCGCAGCCCGAGAAGCACCAAAATGCAAGTGAGAATATGTAGTACTTATAGGTTTTGCACCATGTATTAAACTTGCCACACAAGTGATCCTATTCAAAGGGTTTGGTTAAGATATGTCAAATTCCACCAAATATACAAATGGAACCAAGCAACTGTTTGAGGGACAAAAAGAAGATGAATTCAAAAGAGGGATGCAACGCTAAATGGGTTTTGTGATGTCAATTTCTATCAAACCTTAGATGGGCAGTCCCAACTAAGATTGTGGTTTTTTTACCTTTAAAACTTTTCGACCTTTGATAAGATAGCCAAGATCACCCTTTGAGTGCTAGAATCGAAATGGAGATTGTAGAGTCCAATCTTTTATCTGAGATGATATTTGAGAGTGTATTGTTTGCCTTCATTTGTTTCATCATAAGGAGGTAGTTACGGAGTCAGGATTTTAAGATGGGTAAGGTTGAGTTATATAGATCAATTTTTTATTAGGTTGATTATTGGTCAATACTTCAACTCAATCCAAGTATTGTACACTTAATTAGAAGTAGAAACATTAAAATTCAAATGACAAAAACAATTGGAAAACATATGTTTACTCCTTGTGATGGATAATCAATATACATATATATGTGATGATCAATGTCCTTGCAAATACAAAAATCAATAACATGCACGCTTTATGCTTTCATTTACTTTAACAATGGTGTCAAACAATTTGGTGACACTAGATGAAAGGGATCAACCACTGATTTGTAAATTGATTTATATGCATAAAGAGAATGAAAAAAGAAAAGAAAAACAAAGAGGTGAAAGACATTTAGGGACTATACACTTCCACGGAACCACCAGCAAGAATTTTATCTATGTTATTGTCATCCATTAAGGTCTAGTACTAATTTCTGTCCTCAAACATTGACATCATCACGTCCATATTAGCCAAGTTCTCGTTCAATTCTACGTTGCAAGCAACTGAGTTTGCCTCCGGGATAATAGTCAACTGAGTTTGCCTCCGGGATAATAGTCAACCAACAGCCTTTGTAGTCACGATGACTTGGAGAAATATATGGAAAACAGTATCCCAAAATGATCCAATAACATTCTCGTCTAGGACGTGACTATACATTTGAAAGCAGCAAACAAAGGCTTTTCGTGGACGAAAAAGGGGAGACAAATGGTCGACACAATATTATCTGGAGAATATGCCCTAGATAGAAAATTAAAGTTGTTGGTTTTTCGTCTTTTATCTATAGAAATGACCGGCTCTTCCATGGAAATGAACATCTTAATGAAGAAATACAAGCTAATCCGAATCTAAAAGACAACTGATCATTTCCAATCAAATCCGAAAAGAAGATTGTATGTGCATCACTGTGGCATTTTCAGATTCCATCATTTTTCTTGTCAAGCGTGACATGTTCGTGTTGTAGGAGGCAATTCGCTTCACAATCTCTCGTATCCCTTTTTACTTTTTCTGAATAACCAACAGCCGTTGACCGACTGAGAAGAATGAATGGTTTGATACTGCTGGAGGATACAACAAAGTGGACACGGGTTGGGTGAGACACATGCCTCACCTGACCCAAGTGTGGCTCCGCCGCTGCAAGGAGGTTGTTATCCAAGTTCCATGACCCATGTGCTACTGAAGGAATTGTTCTACACAGGGGTTAGTTGCAATCTGACAAAAGTTGGCTTCTTTCTTCAAAGCCCATTCATTTAGAAGATTTCTCCTTATAGCTAGAAAAGTATACGAGCAATCGGTAGAATATTGTGAGTTATTTGTGTTCTTTACTGGTATTGATTTCTTCCTTCCTGAAGTCCAGAACTTCCTCTCATATGTCTAACTCAATTATAACCCTTACTAATTACCATAACATTGTGTTTCCTATATACATTTAATTATTAATAGACTATGGATCTTGAGGTATCGGTCATCCAACTGGTTTATCACGTAAACGTATCGTGGAGGCAGGATCTCGCTGCTTCTTGTCTCATCAATACTAGGGGTGTAAACGGTGCGGGTATGGTGTGGGTCTGGCCATACCTATATCCGTACCTATCTAATTTAATGGGTCTAGTTCCGGTTCTAGACCCGCATAATACAAAATAAGAACATGCACCATATCCGTACCCGCAATAATAGCAGGTATACGGGTAAGTGGTTCTATAAAACATCATATTATTTATATAAGAGAAATGACTATGTTATATATATTTAATGCAACAAGATATTGTTATCATATAGTATATTAACATGTAACAATTATATTAGACAATGCTACATTCTATACAATAACATTAATTGAGTAATTGTTTACATATTTGTAATTGAGTAATTGTTTACATATTTGTAGTCATAATCGATAAATTTATGTAGAAAGTAATTTAATTATTAGATATTTTGATTTTAAGTTTACATATGATGTTCATTATTGAAACTAGAATAGTTAATTCTTAATTATATGACTAGTTTCAACTTTATCGTGGTTAGAGTAGGATATAATCTCAAGAATTATATTAGATAGACTAGTAAAGTATGATATATATAACATATTATTTTAGTAGTTACTTATTTATAGCGGGTACACAAGTTTAACGGGTCTGGGTCCAAGTATAACCATTATTAGACTCACTTATATGCAGGTTCAAGGGTATATAGGTTCAAGTGTATGTGAGAATAAAAAATTAGACCCGTGACGGATTTTGTAAGGGTTCAGATTTACGGATTCGCAGATCGATCCATACCCACCCTAATCAGTACACAAGATTAAGATGTTGGCACTGATTTAACGTTATGGAGTTATAGCCGAAGGAGGCGCCTTCATAAGGGTGGCATATCCCAAGATTCAGATGGCGGCACTGATTTAACGTTATGGAGTTATAGCCGAAGGAGGCGCCTTCATAAGGGTGGCATATCCCGTTCATCCGACATGAAAATCCGTTGTTTGGTTCCCCTATTCCCATGCCAGCGTCATTCGTGCGTGCCCACTCCGGCTTGTTCCCATAAAACCGGACTGATGGTCAAAGTGGCAAGCTCATCGACACCAAAGATGGTGATGTTGACTTTGACTGCTTATCACCTATCACCAGATCGGCATGGGCACACTACGCCGAACCCGAACCCAAACCCAAACCCAAACCCGAACCCATTCTGATTCAGTGGGCACTCCGCAGAGGTATTCAAGTAACTCACTTCGTCCGGGCCGAGGACTCGCAGGACTGGCTGGCAGGTGGGAATAATAGGACAACACGTAAGGCACTTAAATAATAGGAACTCTTGTTATTATTATGTCTAGATATGCTTCACCGAGTGGCTAGTTAATATTATCAATCATGAATCAGAATCCTCAACTCTCAAGGCGTATCAGAAAATGCATATATACTATCATATCCCATTGTTATCAGCATAACTACATAACATGGCAACAACGACAGAACCCAAAAAAAGGTGACACTATTTTGCAATCCTGCAAGGTTTCGGCCTCCAGCTCCATCATTTAAGGCGGAGAACATGTCTGCCTTTGACAGAACGAAATGGGTATTATCTTCGGGAAATATCTAATTTGTATCCTCCTGTCTTATATTGAAGGTGTCGCAATCATGATTAGCACAATCCGGCAAAGTCTTGTTCTTTCCCAAACAGAAAATATTGTCAGAATTGGACCAAAAATATCATTAGAAATCTTGTTGTAAACGAGAACCACGGATATCGGAAAGACCAACAGGACCAATGGGATCTAATCCACTTAGTTTTCCTAATTTAATGACATTGGTCAGTAAACCTAACCCTAATACACACACCCTCTAATTGTCACGGAAATGTTCTTACCCCAATTCCAATCTCATTGCCTAGACAGTGATAAATGGATTGAAGCGTCCATCCCTGAGTGACCCAATAAGATCTATCACACTGGCATATACAATATGAAATAATAACTCAGAAATTGGATATTTAAAGAACAACTAACCCAATATGGAGATATAGCCGATTTATCTTTGTCATCATAGTATGTAGAGTGCGGAAGCGATCTTATTCAATATTCCATTTGTATTGCCTAAAATCAAGAAAATCGGGACGCAATCATGCAATTGCACGGTACGCTATGAAAATCAAACAAAATAATTTATAACAAAATAGTATACTTGGCAGGACTTATATTCAAAAGAATAACAAGCAATTTACAAAACCAACATTTATTCGACAAGTTTTTCAAGCAATTCAACTTTTATTACGAGTTTCCATTATGTTGTAATTCGAGAAGCATGCTTATATATTTTGTGTGACTCTATTACCCCAACGCGATGGGGAAGGTCACTTATAACAAAATAGTATACTTGGCAGGACTTATATTCAAAAGAATAACAAGAAATTTACAAAACCAACATTTATTCGACAAGTTTTTCAAGCAATTCAACTTTTATTACGAGTTTCCATTATGTTGTAATTCGAGAAGCATGCTTATATATTTTGTGTGACTCTATTACCCCAACGCGATGGGGAAGGTCACTAGGCTCCTTCTCATCATAGGAACATAGGAGACCAATGTACAAGTCCCACCTCCAAATGAAGGGGTTGTTGCACTCAATATCAACATTATCAACATTATCAATATCATCATCATCATCAATATACGAGAAGTCATAATGGGCATGCAATTTATGTTTTCATGTTTTTCAAAATACAGTATAGAAAAATAGAAGACTAATCATAGGGAACAGTAGCTCATCCAAGTAAATAGTGAAGCATACGGTCAAGAGATACATAAAAGTATCTTCAATACAATCAAGGAGGAGTTATGTAATAGTGTACCTTTCACTGATATTTCGAGTACATATCCACTAGTAATAGGTTGACCCTTCGAGTTAGATCCTAAAACACAATATTTGGATCAAGGGTCAAGATCAAGATATTTTGATATCATGTTTCAATATTCACGATTAGGGTTACACTTTTCCTATGTCAACCTTAGGGTTGGGTCATTCACTTATAATCAACCAATATTTCGATATGTGCAACATTATTTCAAGTGTCAAGTATTTTCGAGTGTGAATGACCTACCTAGGTTTTCTAGGTACATTGTTAACACTAATTATCTTGGTCAATATGCAAGTCAAAAATCAAGTCTTTAGATCATTATCAAGTTCTAACATAATTGGGGTTCAAGATTAGATCATGTTCTGATTAGTATTATGAGTAAATCAGAGATCAACTTTTAGGTCAATAGGTCAAGATATGCCACAAGATTTAGATCAATCATATTATTAAGATGTCATCATCATATTCAAGATTAAATCAAGTCAACAAATATAAATCAAGATCATTAATGGGTCCATTATTATTTTAGAGTCTCAATATGAACATTATAGTCAAGAATTAGGGTTTTCAATGTTTAGTCAAGATTAACCACAAATAGAGTCATTTAGACCAATTATATAAGAAATAGATCAAGATTAAGATATATCAGTGAGAATCGTTTGAAATCAGGTTTCCAAAGTACTTTTAATCAATTCACTAGGTTTTTCTGATCAAGATTGACTACTTGTTCATAATATTTGGAGCTAGGATGTATTTTCTACAATTAAAACACGATATGTACATTTAATCAAATATTTGAGAAAAGAAGGCGTAAAAAAAATACCTTAAATGCAAAAGGGTCTGATCGTTGGATGATGAACGAGGGGTCCAGAAGAAGCCACATGAGCAAGGTGTCTTGCTGGTTGAGATACTTTAGTTCAATCTCAGTTTTTTCCGGTTCAATCGGGGTTGCTGGTCTTTTGGGCCGGTTTGATTTCCTTCTCTGGACCAGACAATTCAAGAGTCTGTTTTCTTTGTTCCAGTTCCTCGCAAGCCCAAAAACAAGGTGGAGGAGGCTCGCCAGCACAAGGGGGATTTGGGGTAGGAGTAGCCGATGGAGGATGTCGAGTAGCCGCTTAATATCCTTGTGACCTCGCGAAGTGGCGGTGAGTTCCAAATCGGGGAAAGGTGGCAAGCAGAAGGAAAGCCCAAAAGGGTTGGGCGGCGGCACCGTTTGCAGCAACAAGGGATCAGAGCAAGAAAATGGGTGTTCAGGGCCAAATGAGAGAGCAATAAAGGGGCTCGTGACTGGGTGTAGTTATTTCGACCATCGAGGTCTCCTTTTATAGTGTGGGGTTAGGGTTTTAGGGCTAGACGAGCCTTGGTCACTGGCATAACCGCCAGAAAGAGAAGAGGAGGTGACGAGTTTGTAGAGATGGCATTATAACACTTTAAAAGTAGTTAAAGATGGGCTCGTTGAGTTCAAAATTGCGAGAGGGGTGATTCTGAGATCGGTCATTTGGCCGCATTAACACCTCCCCGCAATCAACGGGAAGTTGAAGATGACACAATGGCCATCAGATCCAGCCTAGATCCGTAGGAGGAAGATCCAAGGGCCAAAACGCACCCTTGATGCCTCGCCCTGGATAGCTGATGTGGAAAAACCAATTAAAAAGGCAAATGAAGGGTTATTGAGCACAAAACTTCCAAAATTCATAGAGAATCATAGGAATGTCCAAATGACATGAAATTTGGACCATATATTTACAAAAATGTGGAGAATATTTAGAAAAAGTTTAACAACCATATGATGAAGTTTGATGTATCAATTTTCTACTTTGAACAAAGTGATGATTGAATCTAATTTGAGGTGTGATAATGTGTATAAAACCTACATTGATCACCATATTTTCCTCTTGAGTGTCAAAATCGATTATGAAGCCAAGAAAAAAATGATTTGGCACCATGAGTGAGAATAATGAGGGCAAAATTGAAATTAATTCATATTAATGCTAAATTTCACTTTGTCACATCCTTCCCTCCTTAAAAAGGAATTTTGTCCCAAAAATTCAAAAATATCCTCAAAATTAGAATTATTCAAATCTAGATCATATCCTCAATTACTAAAACATTCTTAACTATGTAATCAAAAACATGTCAAGCTTCAATTAGTCCCAAAAATCACAATTGAGATTCCATGTTCCATATCATAATCAACTTGGTACTAACATCATTTCATCATCGAGCAATAAGAGAAATGCATATATTGTTCAAAGCCGTCATATGAATAATAAACATGGAAAGCATCCTATTGATCAAAAATTCGGAGAGATCATATTTTAGGTCAAACAAATAGAGTTGAAGTGTACAAGGTGACTTTCAATCCCAATATCTTAGGGTCTTAGACTCTACATTGTCCTAGGTGGGGTTATACATTCATGATTTGAGATTTTAGATTTCAACATTTCAAAACCATATCATACTTTCAATATCATGATTTTTGGGCTCAAAATCATTGGGAGGTCCCACCCTAGTCCTAATAAGAGCTAAACCCTAAGTCATAAGTCGAGAAGTCAAAATAGTCATCATTTCAAAATTTTTAGGATTTGGGATTTTGCATTCATTAGTCATATATCTCAATGTCCAAATAGTGTGATCATAGGATTTGTATCATTATTGAGGTTTGACAATCATGATTCACAATTCTATAATCAATATAAAGATTCGATATTTTAAACACCAAAAGTCATAGATCTAAAATTTTGAAACTATATCCAAGTTTGATGAATGATGTAGACATAGGTCCAACTAGGAAGTCAACCACAAGCTATAGTCAACATTGTCATATATCAAGGTCATTATCAAATCAATATTTAAGATCGAGTATCAAACATGGGTTTAACCTATTAGGCTTAGGTCAATCAGTCCAAAATAGGGTGGAAGGGAATACCTTTCCAAAATCTAAATAATCAACAAGGTGAAAACTTAGAGGTAGTCATAATAGGGATGTGACCTAGGTTAGGGGAGTCATGAGTCAACTACTACCCTAATCTAGCACATTACCAACATTAGTTATTATCAGTTTAGCTTATTCAAATAGGGAGAGTATCCATGATTAAATCATATTCCATAACGTCATGAGATCAAAATTCAAGACCATAATAGGGCAATAAAGTCAAGATTTTACAAAGTGAAGTTAATATTTGCATTCCTTTCCTTTCATGAAGAAGGTAGTAATATAATATGGAAATTGAGGATTTCAATTTGGAATTCAAGGAATTAGAGCATAATAGTGTGAAATCTAGCCATCATCATCATATCAAAATTGAGATTGAAAAAGGCATCAATGGTCAATAGGAAAACTGCTTTTTGCATCATAGGTCTTACATCATGATTTTGTGAGTCTTAGGATTAGTCACTTGGTAACATGGTCAAGATATGTATAAAATAGGATACGAGTTTGCTTAAATATATTTGAGGTTTAATGAACAATAGGGCAACATGGGCTTAGATCAAATAGGGACCTTATTAACAATAAGGTGTAAGATATAAGTACTTCTTATTTCATCAAATTAAAATCATTAATATTTACCTCAAACATAGCAAATATGTAGTCAAGCTTTGGCTAAATTGAGTTTACGTGATATTAGGGGTCATACATGAGTATTTGGTTTCAAAAAAAATTGATCAAAATTGAGTTTTCAATTTAAGGTCAGATCATGGTATCAACTTTCAAAATTTAGCGATATTCATTTTTCCCATGCATAAGCTACCCATAATCGAGACATCATGTGGTAAAAGGTCACAAGAAAGAACCACAAGAAGGGATGAGAAGGCTACCTAATATTCATCTACATGGGTGGCTTAGGATAGTCCTTAAAGAAGAGATGAGATGCAAGAAGACTCTCTAGGGTTACACAAGAGAACCTTTAGGTCCAGTTCTGGATCAATTAAGGCCAGGTAGAACGGGGAATCTTAGCCACCATGAAGATGGATAGGAAAAATTATGCCAGGACCCTGAGCCTAGACACCTCAATTTTCACCATTATGGACTTTAGGGTTTCTTGGGTGTAAGAGACTTGAGAAATAATTTACTTAAAGTATATGGGAGTGTGTAAGCTCTGATACCAACTATCACGGAACTATTCTTACTCCAATCCCAATCTCACTGCCTAGACAATGATAAATGGATTGAAGCACCCATCCCTGAGTGGCCTAATAGGATCTATCACACTGGCATATACAATAAGAAATAATAACTCGAAAACTGGATATTTAAAGAACAACTAACCCAATATGGAGATATAGCCGATTTATCTTTGTCATCAGAGTATGTAGAGTGCGGAAGCGATCTTATTTAATATTCCATTTGTATTGCCTAAAATCAAGAAAATTGAGACACAATCATGCAATTGCATGGTACGTTATCAAAATCAAGCAAAGCAATTTATAACAAAATAGTATACTTGGCAGGACTTATATTCAAAAGAATAATAAGCAATTTGTAAAACCCACATTTATTCGACAAGTTTTTCAAGCAAATCAACTTTTATTACGAGTTCCCATTATGTTGTAATTCGAGAAGCATGCTTATATATTTTGTGTGACTCTATTACCCCAACATGATGGGGAAGGTCACTAGGCTCCTTCTCACCATAGGAACATAGGAGGCCAATGTACAAGTCCCACCTCCAAATGATGGGGTCATTGCACTCAATATCAACATTATCAAAATTATCAATATCATCATCATTATCAATATATGAGAAGTCATAATGGGCATGCAATTTATGTTTTCATGTTTTTTAAAATATAGTATAGAAAAATAGAAGATTAATCATAGGGAACATTAGCTCATCCAAGTAAATAGCCAGGCATACGGTCAAGAGATACATAAAAGTATATTCAATGCAATCAAGGAGGAGTTATGTAATAGCATACCTTTCACTGACATTTCGAGTACAGATCCACTAGTAATAGGTCGACCCTTCGAGTTGCATCCTAAAACACAATGTTTGGATCAAGGGTCAAGATCAAGATATTTGGATATCATGTTTCACTATTCAAGATTAGGGTTACACTTTTCCTATGTCAACCTTAGGGTTGGGTCATTCACTTATAATCAACCAATATTTCGATATGTCCAACATTATTTCAAGTGTCATGTATTTTCGAGTGTGAATGACCTACCTAGGGTTTCTAGGTACATGTGTTAACCCTAATTATATTGATCAATATGCAAGTCAAAAATCAAGTCTTTAGATCATTATCAAGTTCTAACATCATTGGGGTTCAAGATTATATCAAGTTCTGATTAGTATTATGAGTAAATCAGAGATCAACTTTTAGGTCAATAGGTCAAGATATGCCATAAGATTTAGATCAATCATATTATTAAGATGTCATCATAAGATTAACTCAAGTCAACAAATATAAATCTAGATCATTAATGGGTCCATTTTGATTTTAGAGTCTCATTTTGAACATTAGAGACAAGAATTAGGGTTTTTATTGTTTAGTCAAGATTAACCACAAATAAAGTCATTTAGACCAATTATATAAGCAATAGATCAAGATTAAGATATTTCAGTGAGAATCGTTTGGAATCAACTTTCCAAAGTACTTTTAATCGGTTCACTAGGTTTTTATGATCAAGATTGACTACTTGTTCATAATATTTGGAGCTAGGATGTATTTTCTACAATTAAAACAAGATCTGTACATTTAATCAAATATTTGAGAAGAGAAGGGGTAAAAAAAACCTTAAATGCAAAAAAGTCTGATCCTTAGATGATGAATGGGGGGTCTAGATAAAGCCACATGAGCAAGGTGGCTTGCTGGTTGAGATACTTTGGTTCAATCTCAATTTTTTCGGTTCAATCGGGGTTGCTGGTCTTTTGGGCCAGTTTGATTTCCTTCTCTAGACCAGACGGTTCACGAGTCTGTTCTCTTCGTTCCAATTCCTTGTAAGCCCAAAAACAAGGAGGAGGCTCGCCAGTGCAAGGGAGATTTGGGGTAGGAGCAGCCGATGGAGGAAGCTAAGTAGCCGCTTAATATCCTCGCGACCATGCGAAGTGGCGGTGAGTTCCAAATCAGGGAAAGGTGGTGAGCAGAAGGAAATCCCAAAAGGGCTAGGTGGAGGCGCCGTTTGCAGCCGCAAGGGATCATAGCAAGAAAATGGGTGTTCGGGGCAACATGAGAGAGCAATAAAGGGGCTCGTGACTGGGTGTGGCTATTTCGATCATTGGGGTCTCCTTTTATAGTGTGGGGTTAGGGTTTTAGGGCTAGACACGCATTTGTTGCAGTCATGGCCGCCAGAAAGAGAAGAGGAGGCGAGAAGCTTGTTGTGATGGCATTGTAACACTTTAAAAGTAGTCAAAGCTGGGCTCATTGAGTTCAAAATTGTGAGAGGAGAGATTCTATCCGCTCATATTTTCAAATAGGGGTCATGAGCGGGAGATCGGTCATTTGGCCGCATTAACACCTCCCCGCAATCAGCGGGAGGTTGAAGATGACACAATGGCTATTAGATTTGTCATGGATCTATAGGAGGAAGATCCAAGGGCCAAAACACACCCCTGATGCCTTGCCCTGGATAGCTGATGTGGAAAAACCAATTAAAAAGGAAAATGAAGGGTTTTTGAGCACATAACTTCCAAAATTCATAGAAAATCATAGGAATGTCCAAATGACATGAAATTTGGACCATGTATTTAAAAAAATGTGGAGAATATTTAGAAAAAGTTTGAGACCATATGACGAAGTTTGATGTATCAATTTTCTACTTTGATCAAAGTGATGATTGAATCTAATTTGAGGTGTGATAATGTGTATAAAAACTACATTGATCACCATATTTTGTTCTTGAGTGGAAAAATCGATTATGAAGCCAAGAAAAAAATGATTTGGCACCATGAGTGAGCATAATGAGGGAAAAATTGGAATTAATTCATATTAATGCTAAATTTCACTTTGTCACACTATTCTACCCTAATTCAACCTAGGATCAATACACGGTATTGATTTATGATTTTTAATAACTATGAATAGGTGTTTTCAAGACAAGAGAAAGTTAACTTAGGATTTGACTCAAGATCAGAGAGACCAAGTTAGATGTTCATATTTAGTGTAACTCTATTCAAGTAATGAGTTATTTTATGCTTAAAGTAAAGTGGAAGGTCTCCCTATCAACAATAATGATGGGAAACACCCTAGTAGGAAAAAAAAGAATTCATAGATTAGTAGAGAATTTATTTGTTTTGCATGGAATGATTAGAATATTAAAAAACTTAAATAGGAGAAATTGAGAAATAATGAGAATAGTTATAAGTATGGATATAGGAATATGTTTTGTGAGAAGATAGTTATAAAAAGTCACTTACTGAAGTATTATAGAAAGATTTGATTAGAATAATTCATAAATTTAAGAAGGTATCACTTCAATCAATAATATATCTAATTCAAATAATGGGTTTAAAAACACTACAAATAATATTGAATGCGTCCACATAAAAAACAATGTTTGGAAGTAAATGTAGATATTAGAAGAATTATTGTATTTTATTGGATTAATAGTGTGTTTTTTATTGAATTTAGACAACGGTAAATAACTTAGATCAAAACATGAGTAAAATATTGATGATAATTGGATATAAGTAACTAGAAAAGAATATAATGTCTAGAATAACCCAAAACAAATTTAACCTTGATTTATTAGAGCATGTGTTAATTATAATTATGTATATAATCTTTAACAATGTTGACCCCTTACTATCAAATAGTTTGATGTCTGACTCCAAAACTAGAGACTAACAACAAAATTGGCTACATATTTTAAATGACATGGTTGTTGATTTTAATTGGAACATGATACTTCAAGATACCTAACTAAAATAAGAAAGAAAAACAAGATCCTAAAATATTGATTATTCAAAAAAGTCTACGATTTTTTTTTCATGTAAGTGTTTCCTTCCTTTCCACCAGGGTGATTTAAAATTAACGATCAATGTCCTTTTTTCCTCATTCTTGCAAAATTCATCCATATCCAACAACCATGACCTCATCACCTAGATCCTGACTTACTGGCTGGGTAGACACAATATAGCTTTTGAATTATTCCTACTTCCTCTCATCCATGTACCTTTTCTCTTCTCCTCTTGACCCTCTTTCATTTTTTATAGCTTCATCTAGCCATTCCACTCTATTTGGTCCTAATCACTCTAGGGTTTGGTAGGCCCAAACACTCCATCTACCTTGTGAATAATTCTCACTTGTTTCACCCCTATTTCATTTCCCCTTTATTATCTTCATCCTTGGGTCTTCGAACTCCTATAAAGCCCTTGCCCCACCTTTGAAGAACCACTTTACACCAATCTCTATTGTCTCAATTTGTTGGTCTTCCCTCCTATTAATCCTCAACATCCTTTGGTTAGTCACCTTGTTCAAAGTTTAAGGAAAGTTTCAAGATATAAGGAGGTTCAAAAGTCATGGAAAACAACTCATGGAGGTTGTGTGAAGTTGATTGGGCCTTTGACTTCATGTGGATAGAGGTACAATGTTGTTCCCTATCTTCCCTTCATTTTCTCGTATTGAATATGAGAAGTCATTCTTGTCTTCTAGTTATGTTCTAACTGAGGTTTTGTGTCTTTGAGTCCTTCCATTGCTTGTGAAATCATATAGAGCCTTCACCTCATTGGAATTTCCTCTCCAGTATATTTCTTTCTCTTTTCTTTAGTCTATAATGGAAGAAGACAAGTTTTAGTTTGTTTGGTGCTTATTAAACTCGTATTTTGGCTCATCAGGTTTGACCAAGCATGGGGTAAGAATCGAATCCTTGATAAGTGTGACTTTCACTCAAATTCAAAGTTGCATCCTCAGATTGGTTCCACAAGACAACTATTCTTTGTGCTCGTTAAATCGGAAGGAGGTATTTTTTTCATTTTTATCCCGTATTTCGTTGTGTCATGCAATAAATGGGCACGATCATCTTTAGATCTCAGATTTAGGTTTCCAGTTGAAAATAATCTTTTGTTAAAAGAATTAAATATACCTATCAGGAATCGATGATCAAATGTTGGATTGAGGGGTATGAAAGTTCTTTTTACATTGATTTTATAGGTAATTTTAAGAAATCCAATAATTTTCAAAACTCTTAATAAATTATACATAAGCCACAAAAAATAATAAAATATGATTCAAAAAGAAAACTTATTTTCCATTGAATAGTATGTTTTTCATCAACAAATTTCATTATACTAAAAATGTGCTTTTTAAGGTCTTCTATCTAGCTAGATTTTGTGGAATTTATACATTTAAAAAAAACAAAATTTCACCCTACAAGAATATGTGAGTTTCATGACATAATTTAGTAAGCCTTAAAAGGGAAACTTCTAGGGCATATGTCATTAATGGGAATTTAGCCCTATTTCATCAGTATGTTTGAACCAAGACCATGTTGTTGACCTAGGATTAGAAAATGAATGTTGATAAAAAAATATTGTAAAGTATGTTGCATTCTTTCATTCATGATTAGATAATAATCTAACTCTCTTTATATATATTTGAGACTTTAAAACTTAATGATATTTTTGAATTGATTCCCAATTTTCATTCCTGTAGAAATCATATGGAAATATATGTTTGGTTTTTTTCTCTTATCTTGCACTAAAATTATTAGACCTTTATTTTCGTGCCTATTGACCTCGCTTGATATGCAGTGGATGTTTTCATTCCTTTTCATGTCTATTATTTGAACTAATCTTCTCATATTCCATGCTCTATTATGTGTGTGTAAAATGACTAGCCATAACAAAATGTAAATACATTGTATTTTCTAGCATTGAGGTTATAGTCCTCTTATAATAGATTACATTTAGGCGCTCATGTATTAGTCCTCCTACCACGAAATGAGGGATTAGTCCTTCTTCATGCTATATTTGTTTGGTACTTAGGTTTTACTCCTCCTACCTTGTTTTGGAATATATATAAATAAACACACACACACAACACACACACAAATATATATATATATATATATATTCTAGTTGTACTTTTTAGATTATTATAGTTTTTGTTATAATCAACATGCAATCATTTCATTTGTTCATTATTGTGAAATTTTTAAAAGATAAGATTCCCTATTAATGAATATTATATTTAAATGAATTCAACTTTTGGAATCATTTTCTTTAGATATGTACTTGGAGGCATCCTAGCTCTTTTTGATTGAGATCATGGATACATTAGTTGTTGTTCATTCCCTCATTATCGTATGATTTCATATTATATGCACATACTACCTTTAGATAACATTTTACACTATTTCTTCTTTTGTGGGGTTACTTTCAAAATCATAGGTAGTGAGGACTTTGGAAGGAAAGTAAGTTGAAAAGAGCCTACACAATGGTAGCTGGTGTTCCATAATTAATAGATTTAAAGTAGCTGAATTGCCCTCTACATCAAGTAATAATTGTTTTACCTTTTTTCATATATATTAACCTGTATGAGTGTCAACCATGTAATCTTACTTAAATTTTATAGTCAAGATATATTTTGTTTCTACAATATTTTTTTGTTTACCATACTTATGAAGAAATTGGCATGAACCTGTTACATTTGTAAATTTTATGTTGTGCTTGTTTGGATGATATTCTTTTGTGTATTTTCCCTTAAGAAGTAAGGAGTAGTCCCCTCCAGGGTCCAACACCTTAAGAGATGATATTAAAGCTAATGTAGTTAGTTACTCTGACTATTAGATTTTGTCTCCAATGAGTTCCTTATTGGACCCTTACCCTATGTGAAAATTCTAGAAGAAATGTTTACCAAGTGAGGACAGAAGAGAGGAATATAATTTGATCAACTACCCAAAATAATTTTTAATAGTTATCCCATTGTGATATGACCATTTATGCTTATAAATGTTGATTTAGGATTGGAATTCCATGTATCCTTGTGTTATTTTTAGATATCAAATTAGATTTGGAATAAAGCAATGTGGATGACAGATTAGCTTCATGTGATGATGTTGTTATGGTAGGCTTTATGACTTGGTTCTTACATTGATTTTGGTACCTTCTTTTATTTTACATGGCATAATTTTTTATTGACTAAATCATTTGCCATTATACTACTATATGTACAAAGCAAAAAAATTCATGTATTCTATTGACAGTTTCTTAAAGTAATTCACAATGAAGAAATGTATACATTTTGGTAGAGAAATTGTAGAGCTAGTTCGAACAAAAAATGAAACCCTATATATGACAGTGGAGTGATAACTAGGAATATGTGGCTTGTAATTAAGAAATATTAAACCCAACCACTTCCACTATATTAAGTTGTGGAAAGTTCTACCTAGTGGCTCACTAGATACTAATATGAATATTAGGGTCGTTATGAGAGATGATGACTATGTTCTAGTGGGTTGCGATCTTCTAAATTCATGCATGACCTTTGTACAACATAAACACACCTAGTAATCTTGACTAAGAAATGTATATATGTTACCCTAATATATTTAGTGTTATTTAGCATGTCTTATTAGTTTAATACTTATAAACTGTGTACAATGGTTGTTAGGTAGTGTCTATATGAGTATTTGTAGGATGAAATCCTCATTAAGGGTGGAGTGTTATTAAATATTGGAAGTTGACTTTGTAACCCAAGAAACCCTAATAATAAGGACTGGAAACCTTTGGGCTTTATTTAGGAGAAAGACACAAACATGCGTTCAGTTATATTCTTGAGACTTCAATTGGATGCTGATAAATAGTATTTAGAAGACTTAAACTAATGTATAAGTAACAAAAACTTTTCATAATGAACCTTAACTTGCTTGATGGAATTGCTTTTGACTTATAAATTGGAAATGGAACTAATAAAGTTTAAAATAAAATGGAGATCCATATAATAATATATGGCATGCTGACAACAATTTTTTTATAAGAGATAATTCATGCATAAAAATATATTTACATGTAATGTAATAAATTCAACTAATGAGATTTTGTTTAAAATAAGATGTAATGTCTTTGTATCAACATATGGGTAAGACTAAAATTGGCATAAAAAAAATATATAAGTCAGTGGAGAATAGATTTGTTGGAATATACCATTAAATGAATTAAAAAGAAGTTGAATAAATAATGGGAATACTTGTAAATAGGGATAGATGAAAGTGTGTCATGAGAAGATTGTTAAAAAAAACATTTTCAAAATACTACAAATGATGTTGACTAGAATGAATAAATATATGCAAACTCCACTACCCCTAATAACATATCTAATTCAAATAATGGATTAAATAATGAAAAAGAAATAATTGAACATGTCCATATCAATTACAATGTTTGGAAGTGTAATAGTAAATATGAAAGAAATGGTTTATTTAGTTTGATATTACTTTAATTAGGACAACACTAAGTGACATAGAAGGAAACCTGAGTAAAATATTGGTGATAATCACATATAAGTAATAAGTAAAGTGTTTAATGTCTCCATAAATACAAAACTAACTAGATCCCAATTTAGTAGAAGCATGTATCAATGGTAATGTATATAATAATAATACTCTAAAACCCCAAATAGTTTCATAATTTGATGGATGACTCCTAAATATGAAACTAACAACAAATTAGAATTTTGCGTGCGTAATTTGGCATGGTTGTCATTTTTCATCTAAATCGGATACTTCTAGATACCTAATTTGCAATAGGAAAGAAAGAATGAGACAAACCCTAAAATACAAATTATTTTAATTGACAATAAATTCCTAAATATTTGATTCGTATTATGTCACACGAGCATTTCCATCCTTTCCACTTGGGGTAATTTTGATTTTACGACCTCTTTCATAACCCATTTTTATGCAGATGTTGGCCTATCCAATGTTCACATTGTTTTCAATTTTCTTTTGACATATTGGATGGGTAGGTGTATCTGTGGTGGCAGGAATTCCAAGTAGTTTGATGACAAAATTATAGAAAAGGAGAGCAATGTGAGAGGCATTTGACATCTTACTATAGGGGACGAAATGGGCCATTTTTTTAAATTGATCAACCATAACAGACACTGAATCTTTTCCATGAGAACTGCAAGGAGGCCAGGTCTACTATACATGCTTAGATCTTTCCAATGTTAAAGGGGAGTGGGAGGGAGTGTAAAGAGTTTTATTTTGTTTTGTTTCCTTTGATAACTAAAAAATACATCACTTAGATACAATGCAGGTCATGTCTCAACATACAGAAGGCCAAGTAAATCTATCTAATACTAGAGAAATGGTCTTATCCCTACCAAAATGACCTATTATACCACCATCATGTAATTCCCACAGAAAAAAGTCATGTAGCAAGATGTAATGAATATAAAGCTAGCTTGCATGAAAAATGAAATCCATTTCATATCACAAAATTAAATGAGGGAAGGTATGGGTTCTCAAAAAGTTCTGAGTAGATTATCTGAAAATATGAAGATGATGGATACTAGTACTTCAAGAGATAAATTTTCACAAATATGACACTCATCAAATGAAGCATGATCATTCAATGACTCAAAGCATCGTCTTATTTTTCTTCAAAATTAAAGTGATGTTTGGGAATGAAGGTGTATGCCTAGAAAAGCTCACACCACTTGATGTGGTGGATATTCAAGCTATTTTTGGAGTTCAAGAAGCATAGAGCTTGATTAATTGAACATATCATTAATTCATGGTACACCATATAGTGCTGCTAGTGGCACAAAGACTGTATCACCACATAAAATTCATTTTTGTATGCCGAAAACATTTGTTTAGCAAATTTTGTCATCGAAAAAGAAATTTTGATGACGTTCTTGACTCGATACATTATTAATTCCAACACATCAAGCATCATAGGAATCCTCAAAAGGAGTAGAAAATTGGAAGGTGAAGAACTGGGTCTTCCATAATCTTTTATTTCTATTAAGGAACGTGTAGGTATGTTGATCAAATCAACTTGTCATGTTTAGTAAGATTGGTGAGTGGCTCATGATCCTTCTAAAACCTCAAATACAGTGACATTTAATGGAGGTGAGCCCATGGAAACTATGAAGCTTAGCTATTTTCTTGAGTTTAGGCAACAATATAATGGTGTTGACACCCCATTTTTGCTCACTCATTAGAAAATCATATTTAAATGTTTATTCTTTAGTTGAAAATAGAATTCATCACATTTCCCACATTTTATCCCTTTTCTACATTTCCCACATTTCTGCCTATTTGATCCATCCATTTTCACCCACTTTAACCCAATTTGGGGCTTTTTTGCAAAGAAACCTTCTTTTGGCCTGAAAGTGTAATTATGCTTCAATTCTACCACAAATAGGCTATTCTTCATGAATTGCCCAGTTGAATTGTATGAAAAAGAATATTTCTTTTATTCAACTGCCTTTTCTTTGAAATTTGACAAATAACTCTAACTTATCTTTCTGTGCAAGTTTTCCACAATTTTCTCTAGAACATCCTAAATATTCATAAATTAGGAAATCAATTCTATCCTTCCCAGACTATTAGATAGATCACAATAATCCACCAGTGACACATGGTGGATTGTCTTGATTTGTGGGCCATGTCTCGTGTGCATCGATGTGATCTGTCACTTCTCTAGAATCTTCCAATTCGAAATCTTGAACCCTAAACTAATCCTATAAATAGACCCCCATGTCCAATGTATTCCAGGCCCCTGTCATCTCTCCTAAAGTCAAAGAAATGAATACCTCTCCCTTACATCTTCTTTGCACGACTAGAGGATCCTTAATCTAGCACCAACCACTTTTGTTAACGTCGGTGGGATGCACAACTTAACTATTATATTCATAATTGGTGCTTACTTGGTAACTTCATCATTGCTGCTGGTTGATTACCTAAATTGTTCATATCTACACACTCTTTTAAAGATTTAATCTTTCTATCTAAATCTAATCACTATCTCATCTGTTTCTCTTCGTAAGCAACGATCCCAACCGCTAGTGATGGATCTTTGCCATGGTAGGTCCTGAGCCGATTGGGACTACAACACACCTGAAAATTGGACCTTTAGGGCAATGACAGTAAAGACACTATCATCACCATCTCCAAAGGTTCAACAATATAAAAATAATTTTTTTTACTATTTTCTACTATTTTCATTTAAAATAACCTCGCTCACCGCTATTTTTATCAATGTTGACTCAACGGTTGCAATACCCTTTGTTGGGTGATATAGGGGTGTTCATCTTTCCTCACTTGTAATAGGATCATTGAATTTGATCTTTGAATTATGGTTACCTTTCTTGTCCACCTTTGGCGTGGAGTCAAATCAATGTCTTTTTTAAAATTTTCAGCTAATTGAAACACATGTTTACATTTTCCCTATTTTAGGAATAAAAGTGGATGGCGACTCTGAGCATTATCGATATATCATTTTCTTTTTATTTTTTTGTTATTTCTATGACTGTTGGATCCATTTGGATTTTTACGGGTCGGGTACAACAATTTGGTGACTTTATTAGAGATAGTCAATGATTTGAGTTGCTTTTTCCTTTTTTTCTTCTCAAGCTGTATCAATCAATTGAGGTTTCTATTTTTTTGTCTATTTTTCTTTCTATTTTTGATATTAGTAGTTTTCCAAAAAATTGGTTGTGGATCTGAGCAATTTGCCAATAAAAAAATAAAAAAAGGTTTTCCTCGTAGAAAAAACCAGTAGGGCAATGTGTTCCTCTATCAAAAAGAAATTTTTTAATTTTTATTATTTCATTTTGCTTTCTTGGAGCTTAAGAAAAGTGAAATTATACTCTATTCTGTTAGGAAAAAATGAGTTTTTTTCTTTCCTTGTACTACAACTTTATACAGTACGACAACTGTCACCTTTATAAAAATCATCGTTAGAGTTAGCCTCCACTTCTTTTCCAGAGGTAGCCTCCGCTTTCCTTCCAGGGTTGGTCTCTACTTCCAGGGTTGCTTTTAAAAATATATATATTAAGGAAATAGAGGAAAGGATGAGAGATGTATTCGTGATGAGAAAGGTCTTTTCTCTTTCTTGATAATTGCATGATTATTTACTTATATGATTATAATTTGATCTTTCATGCTTTATTACTGTAGGGTTGCTTTAGAAGATATTAAAAGCTTACACTTGCGCAATGCACACCTACAAATCCATGTGCTAGGGAAAGGGTGCCAACATTCATGTTGGATCCCTAAAAGTGGTATGGTGGTTTTAGTAAGGTACATACAAAACTTTAAGCTAGACCTCTAAAGGCTTTGAGGACACCCCCTTTCCAAGCATGCATGAGTGATTACCACTGACGTAGTCACAAGGTGCACCTAAAGCGATACCCATATTCTAACATGGGTAACCCTAACAGTGAATGCCATTACCCCATAGAGAAGATAAGGACCAAATCCTCCTATGCCGATAATGCTTGAGTAAGGATGTAAAATCACAAGTAAACTTGTGGGGGAGAACGGGATTTATCCTCTACATATGCATGTGGTTGTGGTTTCTTTACAATTGTCATGATTGGTCCATGCTTTGTAAATTCTAAAATTGTTGAAAGATTTATGCTTTAATATTATTTATCATTTGGTGACATCCTCATGTTTAAAAAACTCTTATCAAAATAAAAATCTCAAGTCAGAAATCTTATGATCTCACATGATCTGAAATCAACAATCATATCATTATCAACAATCTCTTATGATCCCAATGGTCCCAAAAGATTTTCAAATGATCTCTCTCATCAAATAATCTTTATTGCAAAATCTTGACCGCTTTGAAAAAAAAGAAAATTTCTTTCCAAAAAACAACTAAAATCTTTTCAAAGCACACTACTTTTTGCAAAAGAACCATAAAACTTTTCAAAAAAAACTATATTTTTGAGAAAAAAATCTTTTAAAAATGATAATAAAAGAAAATGTCTTTTGAAACAAAAAATCTTAAAAAAAAGAATAATTTTTTTCCAAGAAAAATCTTTCTCTAGAAATGGAACAACCATTCCAAAAGAAAATTAATCCAAAATCTTTCAAAGGAAAAGAAATAATCTTTTGAAAGTAAAATCTTTCAGAATTCAACAAAGTTGAACCATCTTTAAAAATAAGAGTTGAACAATGTTCTAAAAGCTCAACAAAAAATCTTTTCAAACTTGGATGACATTTTCAAACATCTTTTGACTTGATCCACTCAAAAGTCTTCTTGGTTTTGGTCTCTTCTCATGAGACACCACTCATACATGAACATTTGACATCCATCGAGAGGCTATCAGAAGGCATTTCAAATCATTTGGATTCTATTTATTCTTCTTCTTTAATCATATAATATCCAAAGAGCCATCCTTTTTTGGAAACTTCTCATCAACACCTTGACCTTCTAGGACTAACTTCTACAGTCCCGGACAATGACCTTAAACTAAGCCATCCTTCACAATCACATCTATACAGTCCTCGACCATTACCTCAAACTGAAACATCACTGAGGTCTCACATTCATATTTAATGTCCCTGACCACAACTGTAAACTGGTCCATCATTGTGCCTTCATGATCACATCTATACAATATTGTAAAATGACCTAAAACTAGACCATCACCAAGGTTTCACGTTCATATCTATGGTCATAGACCACGACTTTAAACTAGGCCATTACACTAGCTTCTTATTGACATCCATATGTTCCCAGACCAAGACCTAAAATTGGACCAACACACCCCTTTTATTTATGATTATTCCTCTCATAAAACACTCTGGAGAAGAGAGGAGTCTCACACACCTATATCCTGTAGCAATCTCTAGTCCCGAGTGTATCACCTTGTCCCTGGGTACCCCTTCCTTTGTGAGTATTTCTCATATAAAAAACACTTGAGGTGAGAGGAATCTCACACACTTGTTTCCAGCCACAATCTCTAGTCCTAAGTGGGTCACCTTGTCCCTAGATACCCCTTTACCTTGTGAGTGTTTCTCATATAAAACACCCTTGAGGGGTGAGGAATCTCACCCAACCATATCTAGCAGCAATCTCTAGCCCAGACTGACTTGTCCCTGGATACCCCTTTACGTTGTGAGTATTTCTCTCAGAAAACACCCCTAAGGAGAGAGGAATCTCACACACCTATATCTAGACACAGTCTTTGGCTCTAAGTGGGTCAACTTGTTCCTAGATACCCTCTACCTTGTGAGTGTTTCCTTAGTAAAATGTCCCTTGAAGGGAGAGAAACCTCACACATTGGTCCCTGACCACAGTCTCTAGCCCTGAGTGGGTCACCTTGTCCCTAGGGACCATCTTAGATTCCCTCTACAACCATGAGGCATATCTCATGATAATACTAAAAACATCCAAACCTCTCTTCGTATAATTGGATCTAACAACATGCGCTTATATGTCAACAATCCCTTTTCGCACAATGTGTGAACTTTCATATTTTGATATGATCTTTGCTTCCTCCTCCATGCAAGGGGCATGATGCCTTTTTCTATCATGATTTTGGACACCCTTTCCGTGCTAGAGGTGACTTCTATTGGATTCTACCAAGAGTTTTTGGGATATATAAAACATGAATTCCATCTGTGAAGCTACTTTCCTAATGCAAGGACTAGTTATTTTATAATCATGTTATTTCCCTTTTTAAATTCTTTCTACACAAGGGGTAGATTCCTTGTTGGTCTCTTGAACCTAATAATCAATCAGTCTACCTTCAGCATAGAGGAGGTCATTGTAAAAGTGTTAAGCTATAGGATGCTTACTGGAAGTTTTAGAAAGAGCTTCTTAATATGACAAGAACAAATGAACATGCCATTAATAGTGAGGTGATGAAGACATTGGTTGAAGACTCTCATGATGAACTGAAGACTCATGTTGACACAAGATCTGTTCAAATGTACTAATGGGCTGATGAAGCAGAGGATAAAGAGGCACTTGGCTATGGGAGAAAGCAGACAAACAAAGCCATCACAGGTCAACTAAAGCCAAAAATATAGGTGTTCCCCTTTTTTGGTCATGACATATAATCACCATACAACATGTAGGGTGAACAACTACATCAACTCAAACGATACCTGCCAAGGGTATACCAATGCAAGAATTTTATGTTCAAGCATCAACAATAATAAATGTGTATAAATCACATAGACACTCTGTAGAACAACCAAGAATATGATAAGATAGAAGAAATTGATGAACAACTAGAATTCATTATTTGTGATGGCAGAAGGTCAAACACTATAAAGGTCAGAAGACTACACTTCTAGTACCAAAGCAGATGTCTTATGTAGCAAATTCCATGATGTACCCTGCAATGTCACCTTAACTATCCTCTAGTTCTGGGACCTTATAGGTACCTACATCATCCAAGCCTAGTCACAATGTTGATAGCCAAAGTTTGCTCAAAGACCCGACAAGTTGTTGATCACAGTATGAAGGAAATCATAGAGAAAATGGGAGATCTAGAGGTCAAGATAGTAGAAATTGTCACCTCTAGAGTTCACCAAAAGAGGATCACAAATCATCATTGCCAAAGTATAATGAAAGGATATACATTTTCAAAATCAACTAGTGTTCCCACTGACGTCAAAGAGGAGATACTAATGTACAAACCAAAGACAATGCTCAAACCCATAGTGTTCCCTGTCTGTAGCATTCTTCCATTGATCGAGCAACTTGTGAAGTTCCCAACCATAAAGGAGCCTTGGTATCCTCTTCCAAAGACCTACAATCCCAATGTTCACTATGATTATCATCACATCTCAGGGTTCCAAATGGATGCATCTATAGCCCTCAAGTATAACATTTAAGTCTCGATCAATGGCAGTCTTGTCTAAGTGGATGTGATGCACTGCATAATTGTCATTTTCATAGGCTATTTATCAGTGATTGTTGTGCACTTATTGTTCATTTTCATATTAATAAATGTAGTATTTACTATCATTAGCATGTGATACTTAATTGCATCAAATTATTTCAGTGTTTTTGAATGATTTAATAAATTTCAAGAGCTTATGCTCGATCTTTTTTGGAATTTAGGAAAATGTACAAGAATCTACACAACACAGTACTATCAAATTTGTTGTTGGTCGTACTGACACATTCTCAATACAAAGTATATGCAAACTAAGAAAACTTGATAGTACCAACCATGAATTCGATACCACTAATAACATCATAGTAAAAACTCAATAAATTTTGAAGAAATCTCGGTACTACTGACCATCAACTCAGTAGTACTGACAACTTAATAGGAGGCCACAACTACAAAGGCATCAGTAGTACAAACAACCAGTCAGTGGTACCAACATGGCACAATCATGCAGATCTAAAAATTAAGTCTAATATGAAGACTAACAATTAATGACGCCCTAAGTCACTTCTATGACTTAGGGGGATTTCGACTAGGCCTAAGGATCTCATTCTATTCCATTGGGCAGAAGCTGAGAGCAAGCAGACAAGAAAGTGAAGAAGAAACTCATGTTCTATGAGATTCAGGCACCTCTAGTGGACGGATTTGCAGTTGGAAGGTAGAAAATTGTCATGTTCATTAGAGGGGATCATCCAAACAATTCTCTTCATGAGTTCTTTTAGTTTTCTAAATGTTTCCTACATTTTTACTCTTCTCTCCTATGTACTTGACATTGAAAACCACGTGGGGCTAAACCCATTATTCCTTAGGACCCGGGAGTATCTTGATTATGCCTTGTAACGACTTTTATGCAACAATATATCAGTTTCTCTTAATTATGGACTTATTTCTATGAGATTGGTTTGAACCATACATGCTTGATCACCAATACGTAGTTAACTAGACTATTAGTTTCTTTAAAAGTGGGAATAAATGGTTGGAAAATTTATAGATATACATGTTTTATATCACCCTTTGAGAAAGGTGGCTTATAAATTTGAAGAGATTACCCAAATATTTCAATAAAGAACCTAATGAATAACATAATCGTTATGAGAGTTGGATTGGTATTAGATTACGTAGTGATAACAAACTGTGAGTGGGTAATTCTTGCTACAAGTCTCTTACTCTAGGGTTAGGAGAAATATTTATTAATATTATGATGCTAATTGCAATTTTTACCGAGGTGAAATTGTAATCCTAAGGAATTCACTCCAATTGAGATCGACAATCAGTAATTTTAGAATTATTTTTTGCTTTAGATAATTAAATGTTCAATCAAGTTTTCATCAACCTAGCCGATCGCATTATAGTTAGTAGTGGTTACTGGATTAACATCTCACTAAGTTTGACATCTGGGCCTCTTTAGGCCTATATTACATTCATACATATGTAGGGAAATATGGCATTAGATAAGTAGTGGAAACAAAAAAATTACTGAAATATTTCCCATTAACCAGCGCATCACGTCAATAACTATGTAATCGAAAGGATGGTTTCACAAAGATATACCTGGTCCTACAACAAGTCCACTAACAATCCTCATCAATGTAGATGCAACTCTATCTTGGATGATGTCTTTGCAGCTCCTTGTTGCACTAAGACTCATCTAACTTCTCCTCCAGGGACAACAGACTCGAACGTCATTGTCTGTAGCAACTCCTCTCATCACAGACTGCTGGCTGATGTCATCCTCCTTAGCGACGGGAAAAGGCCACCTCGCCTCTAGAGAAGTCAACATGGACTAACTATAACTCATGTCATCTTTCCAGGAGGGACAAGATGGATTTGTACCTCCAATTTGTGCACTAGTCACCAACCTACTCTCCCACAACAATGATCCTCAGTTGTTTCTCTCCCTTGGCTATCCCTCCCTAGTCGGGTAGGACTTGCATTTGCTCTCATGGTTACTCAAACCAGAGAGGACAACAATTGTCTGAGCATCTAATTTTCAATTTTCTATGATGTGTTCTGGGATTCCCCAGTACCCTTCTATTTATAGTAGAGGCAAGGGTCAGGGTTCCCAGTCTATGCGGGAGTGGAAGGGACCAAAAGATCTCATATTTTCACAATAATTCTAGAAACTTCACAACCTGCGACAGCTGAAATGGCCATCTAGCAAACCGAGATGGTGGTCTGGCATAGACCTGTCAAATTGGGTCAAAATCCACGGGAGCCCATGGGTAGACCCGTTTAAGTTGGGTTTGGGTGGCAAAATTTGCCACCCGTTGAAAATCACCCAAACCCATACCCACCCATTTATTAAGCGGGTTTTGCGGGTGATCCGCGGGCACCCATGGTTGACCCAGTTAATTGAAGTAAATATATTCATATACATAATATACACATACACCTATTAAAAGATGTTGCTTGTTTTGTACAAGTTAATTCTTTACCTTTACCAACAACAATTGTATTCTCTTTATTTTGTGTTTGCAATAGGCCATAATAAGTACTTGTAATATTAGGAATGCCTAATCTTACATGACAAAATTATGCATTTTTCTTGTGATATCTATCTATGAAAACTACATCGATTTTCCTAATTTATATCAACATACAACTAGCTGCTACTTTTTCATATATCAAAAACTAATCGAATAGTTTGACGTCAAACATAGTAGTTGGTTGGTTATTTTGCACTAAATTTGACATAAAAACAATAGTTACAAGCTGTTTCAAATGTTGTTTTTAGTGTTAAAGAAAGCAACTGGTAACTTATTGTTTATTCTACACATTTTATATGGGCATCCGCGGGCAACCCGCAACCCGCTGGGTCGGGTTTGGGTGTGCTTTTCTTCCACCCGTTTAGAAGTGTATCTTTTTGACCCGCACCTGCTAGACCTGCACCCGCAATGACCCAACCCACCCACCCATTTAACAGGTCTAGTCTGGCATGTGAGACAGTTGTCTCATACTGCAAGACGGTCATTTTATAGTTTACCAATTTTATACATATGTCAACAATTCAACTCCAATCAGTGTATGTCATGATGTCAACACCAATCTTTGATGAAATCAAATAGCACCCCCGAGACGACCGTTTGGTGCATGTGAGTTGGGCGTCTTGAACCTCCTGAGATGGCCATCTCTCATAGGTGAGATGGGTGTCTCACAACCTGAGTCAGGATGAATTCCAACCAATGTACATTACAATCAACCTGACACTCCAACCGACAATCTCAACACTTGAACTGATTGTTTGGCAGTCTAGTCAGCTGATTTATTGTGTGATATTGTTACCTAAACACTTTAGTAATCAATCCAATCACTATTGAAGACCAGACTCCTCTTGTAGATGAGTTCCTATGTGTGTGACCCTATAGGTCCCATATTAAGTTGGAAGTGAATGTCCAAAACAACTTATAACATCACACGCAATGAGCGGTGCCTCATCACACATCATTGCTACCCATGTAAATGGATAACCGGTGAATGAATTCAACCTACAATCTATGTATGGTGTTACAATGTTTGTATAGTTCCTTTATCACTAATATCTAGATTAAACTAGAGGGATGGAGCAGTCATCCTTATTATTATTCAATCTTATTTCCTGAACCAGACCAGACTGTCTGAGATATATGCAAGCTCAATATCACATATTGACTCATATGTACACAACCATGTATTACTCAATCTCTCTAATCAAGAGGCCTAGGATATCATACTCCTGTAGGAGGGACAAATTCCATCTCTATCACTCATAGCCAGGCCCCATGTGTCATAGTCACCAAATCATAACCTTTATAACAACTCATGTTTCATGATTGTGTTTGATGATGTCAAAGCATATCGAATGAAATATGATGAGTGTAGTGACTTCATGTCTAAGAACCACAAACACCACCATCATTGTAAGCCGTGATTCTAACTTACTTAGTTAAGGTTTCCATGTATCACTATTATGGTGGTCTGTCTGATACACTATTCTCTAACATGTATTTGTGTTCTTGGTTTGATATCACCATACCATGACTAATGAGATTATATCATCAAGCAACTCACACTCTGATCTTATGTGTCATTGATGTCTATTTACCTTCCACAATAACAACCAATCAAAGACATAATGAAAATGTATATACTCTTAACATCCATTTGATCTCATTATTCCAAGTCACATACTTGAAGACATCCTTCATTGAGTAATATCATTCTCTAAATATTTATTATGTTATTTCATTATCTCAAAAACTAAATAAATAGAATAAATTGGAAGATTTCATCTATTAATAATCAAATCATTTACAAGTTATGCCATTACAATCATCATGTGATTGGCTCCTAGGACATACATACCAATAGACTCCCTCTTGCAGTTAGAGCCAATCACCCATGAATCTTATTCTGAGTATCTAACATGACCATCATGCTTCTACAACAAAAGTGCCTTTGTCAAGTGGTCAAAAACATTATTCTTAGTTGGTTCTTTGTGAATCTTTACATCTCCTCACTGTATGACCTCTTGTATCATATGATATCATCTTTGTATATGCTTTGAGCACTGCTGCGATTCAGGGTCCTTAGCTTGTCTAATAGGCCCATTGTTGTCACAATATAACTCGATTGCATCGCTGATACTTGGAATGACCCCAAGTTCTATAATGGACTTCTTGATCCATACAACCTCCTTTGATGCATCTGATGCAACAATATACTTGGCCTCTGCTGTAGAATCAACAATTGTCTTTAGCTTGAAACTCCTCCAAATTACATCTCCGTTATTTAGGAAAAACATATATCATGATTGTGATTTGTAATTATCTTTTTCAGTTTGGAAGATTGCATTCGTGTAACCTCTTACCGCCAACTCTTTCTCTCCTCCATTTAGTAAGAGTTGATCCTTAGTCCATATCAAGTACATGATGTTGTTCTTCATAGATGTCTAGTGAGCATCACCCAAATTTGACTAATATCTTCTCATCATGCTCAAGGTATACGAGAGTTCTGGGTGGTGCACAACATCACATACATGATGGATCTAATTCCCAACACATATGTAATCATACTCATGTGATCCCTATCTTCACAAAAATAGGGACATTGGCTCTTAGAGATGGTCACTCCATGCAACACAGGTAGGTTTCCTCTCTTTGAGTTCTCCATGCTGAACCAATTCAACATTTTTTCAATGTATGTGCTCTGACTTAGTCCAAGAAGCCTTCATTATCTATCTCTATAGATCTTTATCCCCAAGATGTAGTATGCTTCTCTCTAGTCTTTCATAGAGAATGTATTTCCAAGCCATGTCTTTACCTTTTGTAATGTAGGGATGTCATTCCCCATCAATAGTATGTCATTCACATAAAATATGAGGAATACTACCATGCTCCCACTAACCTTCTTGTATACACAATGTTCATCTTAATTTTGAACAAAGACAAACTCTTTAACTATCTGATCAAAATGAAGATTCCAACTCCGAGATACTTGCTTCAATTCATAGATTGACCTTTGTAGCTTACAAAATTTATTTGCAAATCTTGGATTTATAAAACCCTCAGGTCGTAGCCATATACACATCCTCAACAATATTCCTATTAAGGAATTTGGTTTTAACATCAATTTTCCAAATCTCATAGTCATGATAAGCTACAATATCAAGCATGATCTTTATGGACTTAACCATGGCCACGGGAGAAAAT
The DNA here is from genome assembly GCA_963693085.1 of Alisma plantago-aquatica. Classification (NCBI taxonomy): domain Eukaryota; kingdom Viridiplantae; phylum Streptophyta; class Magnoliopsida; order Alismatales; family Alismataceae; genus Alisma; species Alisma plantago-aquatica. The sequence goes on along the minus strand of OY856412.1, from coordinate 1,371,874,722 downwards.
GTTTCGTCATAGTCAACACCTTAAACTTATCTGAAATCCTTTGCAACCAATTTGACCTTACATGTTTGTATTTTATCATCCATTTCAGTCTTCTTCTTAAAGACACACTTACACCCTATGGGTTTTACTCCTTCAGGTGGATCCACAAGGTCCATACCTTGTTGGTATACATAGATTCCATCTCAGATCTCGTGGCCTCAAGCCATTTCTCAGATTTTGGTCCCTCAATAGCCTCTTGATAGGTAATTGGCTCATCATGTATGACCAATTCACTGCCTTCCTGAGTCACAAGATATCCATATCTCACAAGTTCAAGGCATGTCCTATTAGACTTACAAAGTTCCTGTGTCACATGAGTAATTTGAGATTCCACAACAATTTGTGAGTCTCTTTATTCCTCATGTACCTCAACTGGTTCAATGTTTTCTTCTTGGTCTCGAACCTCTTCGAGTTCTACTTTCCTCCCATAGATTCCTTTGGAAATGAATTATTTTCCAAGGAATGTAGTCTCTCTGGCAACAAACACTTTGTTGTCAGTTGGGTTATACAAGTAGTATCCCTTATTTTCTTTGGGATATCCAACAATGTAACATTTATTAGATCTAGGGCCAAGCTTATCAGCAAAAATTTTCTTGACATAAGCTTCACACCGCCAAGTACTCATAAAAGACATTTTGGGATGATTCCCAGTCCATATCTCATATGGTGTCTTTTAAACCAATTTTAACGGTACTCAGTTAAGTATAAACATGATAGTTTCAAGAGCATAACCCCAAAAGGTTGTCAGAGGATCAGAAAAACTCATCATTGATTACACCATATCTAGTAATGTGTGATTCCTTCTTTCTAACGCACCATTATGTTGTGGTGTTCTAGGTGTAATCCACTGGGATATAATCCCATGGGCTCTAAGAAGGTCCTCAAACTCTTGGTTTAAGTATTCTCCACCTCGATCAGAATGAAGTTCATTAATACTTTTACCAAGTTGGTTCCATACTTCATTCATGAACTCTCTGAACTGACTTATCTTTCATCAGGTAAATATAACCATATCGACTGAAATCTTCAGTAAAGGTAATGAAGTATTGATACCCACAACTAGCAGTTGTTCTAAAAGGACCACACACATCAGTATGTATGAATCCTAATAGATCACTATCCCTCTCACTATTTCTAGTGAAGGGAGTTCTGGTCATCTTGCTTAACAAACAAGATTCACATGTCTCTATTGATTAAAAATCAAAAGAGTCTAGATAACCATCTTTATGGAATCTTGATTTGTGTTTCTCATTTATGTGCCCTAGACGACAAAGCCAAAGGTATGTTTTGTTTAAGCCATTGAGTTTTTGTCTTTTGGTGTTTACATTATATACACTTGTATCTATATCTATCAAGTATAGACCATAAGAAATTGGGGCACTTCCATAAAAGAACCCATCTTTACTAATAGAACATCTTCCAATCTTTATAAGAAATTTGAATCTATTCTCATCCAAACAAGATACACATATGATGTTCCTATTAATGGTAGGTACATAATAGCAGTTCTATAACTCCATTACAAGCCCTTTTGGAAGAGATAACTCATAAGTTCCTACTGTAGTGGCCGCAACCAATGTGCATTTGCAACTCATAGTTCTACCTCACCTTTCAATAAAGGTGTACTTCTTTTCAGATCCATCAAATTTGAGAAAATGTGTGATCCACATCTAGTATCTAATACCCATGATGAGGAACTAGTAAATTTAATCTCAATAACGTATACACCAGAAGTAGAGATCTCAATCCCTTGCTTCATCTTCCTATTTTCCAATAACCTTCTCCTTATTTTGAATGCAGAAGACTTGGATTTTAGCTTAGCCATATAACGCTTCTTGGATTTGCCTTTGTCCTTGGACTCAACTCTGTTAGTCATCATAACGGATTTTTCAATCTTCATTTGTGCTTCGACACTTCTCAAGATGTCAAGCAACTCTGACAGTGGTTTAGCCATGTCACTAAGTGATAACACTCAATAAACTGGCTAGATGATTTAGGTAATGATTGCAAAATCATATCCACGGCCAACTCGTGACCTAAAGGAAATCTCAGTCTTTCAAGATGCTTCATATGAATAATCATATTAAGAACACAAGGCTCTACTGGATCTCCCTCTATCAATTTGCACTCAAATAGCACCTCAGAGACATTTTATCTTTCATGTTTGTCATGTTGTTTATGCAGCTCATAGTTCATACAGCCCAACATAAGGTTCTTGATGTTCACAACATCATGTCATGCTTCAAAGGATAATCCATGTAAATCTTAGGCAAATTTGAAGTGGATACTGACAATGGTGTTTCAGGAACATGCAGAACACTTCTTAAGGTCCTACACCAGTTATGAAATTAAATCTCATATAATTTGTCCAATTGCAATGATTGCGTGTTTTTCATTTGATTCTACCAGAGAAAAATTTGCATTTGTCAAAAACCTTTTTGATTTTATTTTATTCAAAATGTTGATATTTTTTAGGTCTATAATTTACTATCGCTCCCACTATTTTTTTCAAATTTATAGCCCTCAATATCAATTTGTAATATTGCAGTGTACAATATATTATTGGTCCAAGATCCATATTTCATCAAGCCATGACTCAGCTTTGGCTGATCACCCACAACTTGATTATTTAGGTAGGCCAACTTGCCAATTGCATGTATGCAACTTTTGGACTGATGATATGCATAAATCTTTGCCATAATCATCTTTATGCCTCTGGAACCTGGACTCACCAAGTTATCACCAGTTAAGTTTGACCCAAAAGTCAACATGATAGCATATGTACCCTACTTTGGCAGATCTACATACCTACCATCACACTTCTATGAGATAGACAACGCACCACGCTGTGGTGTAAACTATGCTTGGTCGATCAAGATTTTCATGTGTGCTTCTTATGGAAGGCATCACAAGCTTAATATTATAATTGAGGGAGTTTGTATATTAAATGTACATTAACCAATCACAACATACATATAGTATGTATCATATACATCCTATTACCCACAACAAAAACATGCAATAAACAAAATAGATGGTTATGGCTAGACGAATGTAATTCCTTGGATCCACAAGGAATTAAAACAACCTAAGTCCACTTCACGTGAAGAAACATGTTGTTGATGTAGATTCATGCTTGCCAATCTGGGTTGACTGGTTCAACCTTTGAATCAGTCACTCGCCTCCTGGTTGGTCGGTTAGTCACCTCCAACCAATCATATGGCTCTTCCAAATGACCGGTTGTATATATACATATATATATATATATATATATATATATATTCATTTGGGTTCTTATGTGGTGATTAGTCAGACATGCACATCAACCATTTTAAATATTTGCATTGCACGCAAGAAATAAACTCGATAAAATCAAAAATTTGATCATATTGATTATCCCAAAATATAATTAATTGACATGGCTCTGATACCACTATTAGGAAATATAAAATTAGGTCTGCAGGAGAAACAAAAAATTTACTAACATATTTCCCATTAACTAGCAGATCGTGTCAATAACTATGCAATGGAAAGGATGGTTTCACAAATATATACCTGGTCCTGGAGCAAGTCTAACAACAAATCTTCATCAATGTAGATGCATACTCAATCTTAGACGATGTCTATGCAGCTCCTGGTTGAACTCGTGCTCGTTTGACTGCTTTTGTAGGGATAACTGACTTGAACATTGTCATATGTAGCAATTTCTCTCGTCACAGATTGTTGGCTGATGTCGTCCTCCTTAGCAATAGGAAAAGGCCACCTCAACTCTAGAGAAGTTTAGCAGACCAACTAGAACTCCTATCATCCTTCCAAGATGGACATGAAGGAGTTGTCCATCCCATTCGTGTACTAGTCTCCAACCTGCTCTCCCACAACAATGATCATCAATTTTTTCTCTCCCTTATCCCTAGTCGGGTAGGACTTGCCTGGGCTGTCACGGTTAGCACAACTAGAGAGGACAACATTTGTCAAAGCAACTGATTCTCAATTGTCTGTGCTATGTTTTGGGAAACCCCCAATCCCTCTTTTTATAGTAGATTCCCATTCTGTGTGGGAGTGGAAGGGACTGGAAGATCTCGAATTTTCACAACAATTCTAGAAACTTTACAACATGCGGCATCCAAAATGACCATCTGGAAAAGCCATATGGTTGTCTGGAGTGTGAGACAGTCATCTGGCACTATGAGACAATCATTTTGTAGTTTGCCAATTTTATACATATGTCAGCAACTCAATTCCAATTAGTGTATGTTATGATGTCACCAATCCTTGATGCAATCAAATTGCACCCCCAAGATGACCATTCAATGCATGTGAGATGGGCGCACCTCCTAGGATGGTCATCTCATGTAGGTGAGATGGTCATCTCACATAGGTGAGACGAGCGTCTCATAACCCAAGTCTGGCTGAATTCTAGTCAGTGTATAATACAATCATCTTGACACTCGAAACGGAAGTCTCAACATTTGAACTGATTATTTGGTAGTCCAGTCAACTGATTTGTTGCGTGAATTAAATACCTAAATATTTTAGTAATCAGTCCAATCATCATTCAATATCAAACCCGTCTTCTAGATGAGTTCCTATGTGTGTGACCCTATAGGTCCCATGCTATGTTGGCAGTGAATGTCCATAACAACTTATGACATCACAAGTGCCTAGTCTCACATCATTACTATCCAAGTAAATGGAAAGTTGGAGAACAACTTTAACCTAAAATCTATGTATGGTGTTATAGTGTTTATATAGTTCCTTTGTCACTGATATCCAGATTGAACTAGAGGCATGGCACAGTCATCCTCATTATTAATCAATCTTATTTCTTGAACCAGAGCAGACTGTCTAAGATATATGTAAGCTCAATATCACATATTGACTCACATGTACATGGCCATGTATTTCTCAGTCTGGCTAATCAAGAGGCCTAGGATATCATACTCCTGTAGGAGATACAAATCTAATCTCTATCACTCACAGTCTGTCCCCATGTGTCACAGTCGCCCAATCATCATCTTTATAACAACCCATGTTTCAGGATTGCATTTTATGATGTCAAAGAATACCGAATGACATGTGATCAGTGTAGTGATTTTAGGTCTAAGAACCACAAACACCACCATCACTATTACTCATGATTCTGACTTACTTAGTTAAGGTTTCCATGTATCGCTCTTTTGGTGAATCTATCTGATACACTATTCTCTAACATGTAGTTGTGTGCTTGGTTTGATATTGGCATATCATGGCTAATGAAATTCTGTCTTCAACCAACTCACACTCTAATCTAATGTGTCATTGTTGTCTATTTACATTCCACAATTACAGCCAATCAGGGACATAATGAGAATGTATATACTCTTAACATATGTATGATCTCATTCTTCCAAGTCACGTACTTGAAGACATACGTCATTGAGTAATGTCATTCTCTAGACATTTATTATGTTATTTCATTATCTCAAAAATTGAATAAACAAAATGAATTGGAAGCTTGCATTTATTAATAATCAAATCATTTACAAGTTATGCCATTACAATCATCATATGATTGGCTCTTAGGGCATACATACCAATAATGTACACTTGCGTTTGATGTGTAGTTTAATCATATTAAGTTTTTTGGTGTCGCTACTGGGGAAAGGACAAATCTAGCACTACGAGTGTTATGATCACTCACTCTAGGCCACACCTTTTAGTTATTATTTTTTAATTTTATATTCTTTTAAAGTTGAATTTCCATTATCATTTATCCAATCATTAGTATATGTTCTCACATTGTTTTGAACTATTTTAGGTACTAGTTCATGGTTCACACTAGATTTCATGACTATGAAGAGTCGTCTCCATAGGGCTTTAGTCAGGTGGAGCTCTAACACAAAGGAAATGAGCATGATAATTCAATGGGAAGGTTGATTTCAACTCCACCACCTAATACTCCAACATCTCCACCAGAGGAACTAGAAGAATTAGCTGAGATGGGTGACATTGAGGAAGAGCGGACTATTTGGGAGAAGATCAAGACATCTTCCTCAGCATCTCAACTAGGGCCAATAAAGAGACAAGTAATACTGTAGGCATCGACAAGATTGATATAGGGCATGTGACATTTGTCAAGTCACAAGCATTTTATGGCCACAGTACTGAAGATCCAATGACACACATAAGAATTTTTGTGGAAAGTAGCAATATGGTAAAAATAGATAGAGTACTAGATATTGTGATCTACTTGAAACTTTTCTCATTGTCATTGGAAGACAACGCCAAATCTTGGTTTTATAATTTCTCGCCTAAGTTGTTTGAGACATGTGACTAGATGTTAGACATTTTCTTTGAGCGTTACTTTCCACCTCAGAAGATGAACGAGCAGGTCAGAAAGATATATAACTTTGAGCAGTAGGAAGAGGAGTCTTACTCTGAAGTGTGGGGAAGATATCAGAACATGTTGAGGAAGGTCCCTCAACATGGGATCTATCTGTATGGATAGACAAAGATATTTTATTTATGGGTTGCATCAAGCAAAAAGGGCCACATTGGACAATGCAGGAACATGCTTCTTCCTCAACAACAAGCCATCCATGTGTCATGAAATCTTGAAGAATATGGCTAAAAACCAATCGTGGGGGGAAGAAAGAGAATTTCCAACATCTGTTAAGAGTGTTGGAGAGTCCAAGGTGATTTCTACATTGAATGAGAAGATGGACTTCATTGCAAAGAAATTATGTGCCAAGGATGGAAGCTCTTCTGGAGGAGAGGAAGAAGCGTGCATGTTTTCATGTCAACAAAATTACAGGGGCAATGACTATTCCTGTAGGAAAGACCCCCAAGTTCTCTTGGAAATACCCTTATAATTTTCACCAAGATCCATCAAAAGCACAACATCAAGCAAATCGAAAACAACATCAGAGGGATCCTAGCATGATAGACCACATAGAGGACACACTTGGTAAGTTTTTTAGCCAGAATGAAATTCTTATCAGCCAGACCCAGAGGGAAGTATAGCATCAAGGAGCACAAATTCGTAGTATAGAGACTCAGATCTCTCAAATTGCAGTGGAGGTATCTTCATTGAAGAAACATAGTCAGTAGGCGTTCCCAGGGAATACTAATGTACCATCTGGAAGTCAACAAGACAAGCTGGTGTTGCTTCACAGTGGCAAGAAAGTGCCTATTGACAAATAGACTTTCCTAGAAGCAAAGGATGCCACATGTGACACAGGGCCAACAATTATTGTAGATACAACTAAGCCTCATACAACAGTTTAGGGGACGAAACAACTGAGGATGAAACTCATGAGATAGATGAGATTAAGAAGGAGGCATATGTCCCACCTTACTAGAGGAAGTTTGTGACTCTAGTGCCCTTCCAAATAGTTTTAAGACAAACAAATTGGACCGATAATTTCAAAAAACTTTAGATAGTTTCAGGAAGCTACATGCCAATATTCCTCTAATTGATGCAATTGAACAGAGTCTTCTTATGAAATTTTTTTAAGGATGCAATCAATAAAAAGATGAGAATAGTTGGCTCTGATGTAGTGGTATTGAAGGAGAAGGTAAACATTTTTATTTTGGGAACTTTTCCACAAAAAAGGTAGGATCTGAGCTGGTTTAACATATCATGTTACACCGGGAAGACAAGATTTTGGGAGGCCTTATGTGATTTAGGGGCAAGCATCAATTTGATGCCCTTGAATACCTTCAAGAAGCTAGGTATTAATGAATTCAGAAGGAGAAACATGACCATACATCTTGCAAATAACTCAGTAGTCAGGACATATGGTATCTGTGAGGATGTTCTTGTCAAGGTGGATAGATTTGTATTTCCAAGAAATTTTGTGGTTGGACATGCAAGATTGATCTTGGCAACTAGCTACTACTTGGGAGACCATTTCAAGCCATTGTTGGTGTGATCTTAGAGATGGGAAGAGGAAGATTAACATTGGGAATTAAAGAAGATCTCTTTAAAATCAAGATGCCCGAGCATGCACAGACAATTGAGGAGAAGGCACAATGTCATATACTACAACATGTACAAGGGAAGATGTCTTTATTTCTTAGGAGGCCATTTCTAGATATGGCTCGTGTGATGACATAGGTTCACAAAGGCACACTAGAAATGGATATCTTTAAGAATACAAAAGAAAATTTTCTTACTAAGGCAATTTAGTATCCAAATGATGAAGAGGAGGAACATTGCCCAACAATAATAAATGAGGCAGCCTCTTCCACTCTTATGCAAGCATATCCATAGTTGCCTTAGAAGGCATGTCCAATGAATTTGGTGGATGACTATACTCGACGTTGTTCTTTGTAGGAGTGTGCCTTATTTCTCAAAGCACTACCATGTTTCTACACCAGACACTTTGAGGATCTGGGACCACCTCCTACACCATTGGTCCCATGTTTACTAAGTCTCCCAGATCTAGAGCTGAAGCCATTGCCACCGCATTTGAAGTACATTTTCTTGGATGTAGAAGAGAAGATTCCCGTCATTATCTCGGCTTCATTGAGCATTGGGGAAGAGGAGCAGCTCCCTGTGGTTTTGAAACACCATTGTGCAACATATGGATGGTTTGTGGCAGATATAAAGGGGATCTCCCCTAGTTTTTTTGAGCAAAAGATCAAACTAGAAGAAGGTTCCAAGCCAATAGTACAACATCGATGACGTCTCATCCCCATCATGACTGAGGTAGTAAAGGAGGTATTAAAACTCTTATCTACATGTATAATATATGCTATCTCTAACTCTAATTGGGTTAGTTCAAAGTAGGTGGTTCCTACGATAGGGGAGATGACATTCTCAACTAATTCAAATAATGAATTGATTTCTACTAGGTTAGTGACTGGGTGGTGAGTATGTATTGACTACCGATTTTTGAATGCCACCACTTTGAATGACCATTTCCCACTTCTTTTCATTGATTAGATTCTTGAGCAGCTCTCCTTCCACTCTCACTTTTGTAATCTGGATTGTTATTCTGAATACAATCATATATCTATTAAGCCACAATATCAAGAGAAGTCAACCTTCACTTGTCCTTATGGCACTTTCGCATATTGTCAAATGTCATTCGGTCATTGCAATGCAGCAACTACCGTTCAACAATACATTCTCACCATATTTCCGATATGGTCGAATGATGTCTGGAGGTATTTATGGATGATTTTTTGATGTATGATGAATTGTTTGATGATTCCCTAAACAATCTTGATAGATTTTTGTGAGGACACTCACCTAGTTTTGAATTGGGATAAGTGTCACATGATGGTGAGTGAGAGGATTGTTTTGGGATACAAGGTGTCTAGTAAGGGAATGGAGGTCGACCTGGTACAAATTGAAGTCATTTCCAAGATACCTCCACTATCTTTGGTGAAAGGAGTGAGGAGCTTTTTAGGGCATGTTGGATTTTATCGACGATTTATAAAAGATTTTTTGAAAATCTCCAAACTATTGTTGGGAGCTATTAGAAAAGGATGTTGGATTCAATTTGGGTGAGTGATGTTTGCAGGTGTTTGAGGTGTTGAAGGAGAAGCTAGTCTCCGCACCTATTGTCTAGGCTCCAGACTGGAGCCAACCCTTTGAGCTGATGTGTGAAGCATCATAATATGAAATAGGGTTTATTCTAGGCCAACGTTGAGATAAGGTTGCCACTGTCATCTATTATGCATCTAAAACTCTTAACGATGCCCAATTGAAGTACATAACAATAGAAAAAAACTATTGGCAATTATTATTGCTTTTTGAGAGATTTTGCCAATATATGATAAGGACTAAGGTTATTATTTGGACAGATCATGCATCCATCAAATATTTGTTGCAAAAGAAGGATGCAATGTCTATGTTAATAATATGGATTTTGTTGATGTAGGAATTTGATATTGAAATCAAAGACAAAGTAGGCACTGAGAATGTAGTGGCAGATCACTTGTCTAGGTTTAAGAGGGTGGATGAAAAGGATATAGACATACCTATAGTGGAAGAATTCTCAGATGAGTAGCTCTTGGCTATGAAAAGCAAAGATCCATGGCTTGCAAATATTGTAAACTACTTGTCATGTAGAGCTTCCATAGGATTGGGGATATCATGCAAAGAAGAAATTCTTCCATTCCTTGAGGTATTACATTTGGGATGATCCCATCTTGGTCAAGTAGTGTAGGGCTGGTATTCTGAGGAAATATGTGCTGGATTGTGAGTTTGAGAGTATTTTGGCACATTGTCTTCCTTACATATTATGGGTCATCATGTAAGTTGTTGTACTGTGGACAAGGTTTTAGAATATGGTTTCTATTGGCCTATGCTTTTTAAAGATGTACATAACTTTGTGCTTCATTGTGATGCTTGTCAAAGCGCATGTAATATTTCAAAAAGACATGAAATACCTTTGAATCTTTTTCAAGAAATTGTGGTGTTTGATTTATTAGGAATTGATTTCATGGGTCCTTTTATGTCTTGAAATTCTAATTTATACATATTTCTTGTTGTTGACTATGTGTCTAAGTGCGTGGAAGCAATTCCAACTTGCACCTATAATGCCCAAGTGGCATGTGTTTGTGAAATAATACATCTTTTACAGGTTTGGGGTGCCCATGTTGATATTTAGTGATGGTGGATCTCCCTTCACCAATATGAAATGTGGTGTGCTTTTAAGCTAATATGGAGTGAGACACATGATAGGTAATCCATATTACCCCAAACTTCAAGGGCAGGTTGAGGTGTCTAATAGGGAGATTAAGAAAATCTTAGAGAAGACATTCTCAACCAACAGGACTAATTGGAGCATGTTGCTCAATGATCCTCTTTGGCCATATAGGACAAATTATAAGACACCTATGAAACCACTCATTTTAGGTTGGTTTATAGGAGAGAGTGTGACTTACCCATGGAGTTAGAGCATAAATCTAAATGGGCCCTAAGAAAATTGAACTACAATTTAGATAATGTAGGGAAAAAGAGAATGTTAGAACTGAATGAGTTAGATGAGCTAAGGTTTGATGCTTATGAAAGCTAAAGGATCTATTAATAAAGAATGAATTAAATCCGTGATCACCACATACTACATAGAGTTTTCACTCTAGGATAAGAGGTTCTTTTGTTCAATTCTAGGTTGAAATTAAATCCTGGTAATTTGAGGTCTAGATGGAATTGACCTTTTGAGGTGGTTAAATCTTTTCCTCATGGGGCAGTAGAGATAAGCAATGGGGCTGATCCGTTCCTTATCAATGGCTAGCGGCTTAAACACTACTTTGGGGGAGATGTGATTAGGAAAGAAGAGGAGTTTAAGCTCATTGAGCTTCAATGATCTTTTTTGCTTTGGTCATTGAGCATAGGATGTAAAACAAGGGTACCTGTTAGGAGGCAACCCAACCATCATTTGTTTCTTTCAATTTCTAGTTTGTAGCTTTCATTACTTTAGTTTGCATTAGATTTTTTAATGTAAAAAAGGTGCCTTGATCAAGTTTGTGTGGTGTGTAGGATGAGTAAATGTTAGAAGTACCGACCACAAGTCGGTATCACTGATGAGGTCACAAGGAAAGGATCGAGTTGACAAAACAACTCGGCACTAACAACTTCAAAGTTGGTAGTACCGACGACATCAAAGGGAGGCCTGGTGAAAATTGAATCAAATTTGGTACTACTGACCTCCGATTAGGTAGCACTGACTTTTTGCAGAAAAGGAGACGAGTTGACTGATAAGGACTCAATATTTCTGACATAAAGTCAGTAGTAATGACAGAAATGAAAGCTCTAGTTTCAAAACATTGAGATCCTGCTCAAAAGTACTGAGAAATTTGAACGACTCAGTACTACAGACCTAAAAGTTAGTAATACCGACACCAGCAGACTCAAAATCTGTGGGAGCGCCATAGACGATCAAGATTTTTCAAATCTGATAGTCAATAGTATCGATCCACCACACAAGTTGGTACTACCGAAACATGGCAATCGTCATCAACTGACTTTGACGCATGAGGACCGTCAATACTGATGGATGGTATTGAGACACATAGATTATTGAGGAAAAGTCAGTAGTATCAACACGACCCATGGTACTACTGACCCATGGATAGTAGGCTGACCAAGTTTTATATAAGGCGAGGTTGTGTTTAGTTTTCCATCAAATTTTCTTCACACCTCCTCTGAGCAAGTTTGAGCAAGTATCCCTGGGCGTTCAAAGTCTACTATGAGCATATTTTCTCTCCATCCCCTTGTTGTACCACCATGATGGTATCTAGGAGAAATGCTTCTTCATTGACTGGACGGACTGAGCTGATTCCAAAACCAAGTCACACCGCCCATCCCAACATAGGCGTGAAGAAGATATATGAAGACTTGATGAAGAGGGAGGTTATTGTGACATAGTATGGTGATCGTTCATTCCTCGCCTCCTTGAGTTTCACCAAGAATCTACACCAAGTATTCTAGCATCAAGGACTACTGGTTGGCTCACTTTCCCAGATCTTTTCTGTGAGTTCCTTGACTTGCTGGATATATGCATCACCCCTGAGCATGGGGATGGATGGATGGAGGGCCATGTCAACTTTTTCTTTTTCAACACTAACTTTCATTTGATATTGTGGCAGTTCAATGCCATATATGGGCGGCTGACGGGTTAAGAATGTTTCATCCCCAACATCTTTGATTTCAAGGCTACATGGGAGGTTTTGGCAGAGGTTCTTAAAGGCTACCATATTAGTTGGCACTCAATCACCATCACTGACATCGAGCACCCTTTTTCTTGCATCCTTCATTGCCTCATAACCAACACCAACTTCACTATGTCTAGCCCGGGGCAGGGGAAGACTCAACAGGTTGACCTCTGCTTCCTTTATAAATTGTTGGAATTAGGAGGAAGCAATTTGAACTTTGGTTCTTTCGTCCTCCAACATATGATGGGCATGAAGCGACAGGTGCAAAGGGCTCCTCTTATACATTTTGGAGGAAAAATAATGCCAATAGAGATGCACCTGAAGCTTGATCTCTCCACTGCCAGATCTTCAAAGGCCACTGCCAAGCTAGACCTGAAGCACTTCAAAAGAGAAAGCCTCCTCAATGTACACTAGGGTATAGTGTACAGTTGTACAGTGGACATTATGTACAAAGAGATGATGCTCCCAGATGCAGTCTTCGACTTGAAAAGACTCCACCTCATGATGTGGCCTATAGATAGATCCTCAAATGAAGTGGAGGAACAAGACAATGATGAGAAAGAACAAAAGTACGAGCAAGAAGAAGAAGAGGAGGTGAACCCACCATCCCCATCACAAGGAGGCGGTTCCACACAAGCTCCCTATACACATGGAGCCTCCAGTTCTTCTACTCCACCGCCTTCATAGGAGGATGATCCATTCTCCATGGTGGGTAAGTATGACATGTTGTAGCAGATACAACAAGGACAACAATAATAGACTGCTACACTATAGGGCATCCATGATGTCCAAGGACAGCTCTACCACAACTAGCATGCTATCTTTGAGAATGAGCGACTTCTCTTGGCCAACAAAGAGAACATGCACACACACCTATAGTGGATGGAGGCTACCAACAATGGTTCTTCGACAATTATTGGAGCTAGGGGTACTTTGATGCTTATCCACAACTGCTAAAAATGGCACATCAGCCGCTGTGATTTTAGGGAACGTCCTACCCCTTTGATCCTACCATGCCAGAGCTACCACCACCACCCTTCTAATTGGTACCACTGTTCCACTTCTTAAGTTAGAATTTAGACTACACAAACATAGTCAAGTTCAAGATTGGGCGGGGGGTTAGCTGGAACAATCTCTATCCTTTATTTTTATTTTAATCGTTATTTGCTTTTTAGTTTTATTTTTCCAAGTTGTACGATCCACGATCTATCTAGTGTAAAATTTGATCTTAATTAATGGTTTATGTCAGTGTCATGTGCTTTCGGGTGTTTTCAATGGTAATTAAAATGAGAAAAAATATATAAAATGTTTGTCTTATATGCAAATTTCTTGAGTTGCACCACCTAGAGGAAGTGTATGGACTAGTCATCTTAAGGAAATTTGATATTAATGGACGTCTTAATTGTTCATGTAATGTGGATGAAGATGGGGTTTAAGCCTGAATTGTTAAAAAATTAATGAGATCTTAAATTGAAATATAGGAAAGAAATCCTATGGTTACCTTATTCACAGTTCATTAGAGAGGGACATATCATAGTTCATGAAAGGCATTGTCCCTTAGTTATGTGATTCCATCCATTTTGACTCACCACCTTAAGATCAAGTAGTTTGAATTATTTCCTCTTATTTACATTATCTGGCAAAATAGGTGACATGATATTTAGTTTCTCTTTGATTGCATTAGTTACAAAATGAAGAAAAAAAATTCTTGTGCATATCATTTTAGTTGCATAACAATTACATGTAGATTGCATGAAATTTTCATCATTCATTTGTATATCATGTGGTTATATTATTTTCCTCTAAAATAAGAGTGAAGGAATACACATCCATAACCTCAATGAATAAGAAAAAGAAAGACAAATGAATGATGTATTTTAGTGAAGCCCAAGCATAATTTTCCATCATTCTAAAATAATGGGCCAATTAAGAAAAACAAAAATAAAATGTTTTGAAATAAATAGGGAGAAAGGATGCCATAAACGCTTTACAAAAATATGGAAATATTCACATGATGTAATCTCTTCTTTAATTCATTCTCATTCTTTTGATGAGTTTTTTGATACATGCATCATTTCACAAATGATATTAGACATTTGGATTCATGTAGTTTTCATTATTTTTGCTATATAAGTTCATCATTTTTTATTCTTGCATAAATAATTTAGATGTAACTTGTGACTCTTCATTAGCCACCTAATCTGTTCCATCCATCACTCTTATCGGTAAAACACTTAAATGATTACTCTCCTCATTCATTCTTAAAAGGAGAACTACTTCCATGTAGTTGGTAGTTAGGAAAAGAGCAATGCAGAATAGGGAATCATATGATGCACCAAGTGAATTCCTGATTGACTATGATATTAACTGCTCTCTTGATAGTGTTCATGGATCTAAGGTGGATAACTTTTATGGATATTTTTGGTTGCTATAGAGAAGTTGATTGTTCAATGGTCAGTAAAGGCCGATTTTGGATCGTCAGGTGGGGATGGTTGAGAAAAGAAATTCATATTTTATATCCTTTTTCTATCTTCTCTCAAATAGATCTGAGAGTGCTTTGCTCGAGGAAAAGAAACATTTAAGCTTAGGGGAGTTTGATGCACTGGACAATTGCCATTTTCATAGTATATTTATTATTGATTGTTGTGTACTTATTGTTCATTTTCATATTAATTTGTGAAATATTTACTATCATTATGCTATGATACTTAATTGAATCAAATAATTGTAATTTGAGTGTTTCTAAATGATTTAGTAAATTTTGAGATCTTATGTTGGGTATTTGTATATTTTAGTAAAATGTAAAAGAACTTACACAGCTCGGTACTACTGGATTTCTGGTCGGTGGTACCGACACTTGCTCAATATGGAGTATATGGAAATCGAGAAGACTCGGTAGTACCGATCATGAAGTTGATACTACTGACAACATCACAAAAAAGACTCAGTAATTCTCGAAGACATCCTGGTACTACCAACTATTAATTCGGTAGTACATATAACTTAATAGGTGGCCGCAACTATCTGCAGGATCAGGAAGATCTAAAAATTAAGTCTAATCCAATGGCTAAGAATTAATGACGCCCTAAGTCACTTCTATGACTTAAGGGGGATTTTAGCCTAACCTAAGGATCTCGTTCTATTCCGTTGGATGATAGAAGAGAACAAGGAAAGAAAAAAGTAGAGAAGAAACTCACATTCCAGGAGATTTGGGCATCTCTAGTGGACGAATTTGTAGTTAGAAGGTAGCAAACCATCATATTCGTCAAAGGGGATCATCCATACCATCTTCTTTAGGAGCTATTTTAGTTTTCTAAATGTTTCCCACATTTTTCTTCTTCTTTATTATGTACTTAACAATGGAAACCATGCCAAGATAAACCCCTTATTCCTTAGGACTCAAGAGTAGACCAGTTATGCATTGTAATTGACTTTTGTGCATTAATATATCGATTTCTCTTAATTTGTGGACTTATTTCTATGAGATTGGTATGAACTATCCATGTTTGATCACCATAGATAGTTAATTAGACCTTTAATTGCTTTGAAAGAGGGAATTAATGGTTGGAAAATTAATATAAATACATTTTTTATATTGCCCCTTTTTTTTGGAAATTGGTAAGTATATTGCCAAAAAAGCGGTAGCAACGCTACACTGTACATCTTACAAAAAGGTGTGAGTATACGGGGTGTACTCTACAGAAAACCCCAGTATAACCTTGCTGTGGTGCTCAAACCACTACATTGGCCCCTCCTGGACTTGACAGCCATGTCCATATCTAATTTAACAAAGTGGAAAATATCACTAGTAACAGCACGCCCATAAACAACCAGGTTACGTACTTTCCAAATGTTAAAGCATATGTTAGTACAACAAAGACCAAAAAACCTCTCCTCATGCTTGTTTTTTACTTTTCTCCTCATTTGTTCCATCATGTCATCCAGGCTGTCAGAAACAAGTTGGCCCCAACCATTCTTCAGCCACATAAGCGCCCACACATGTTTGGTCTTGGGGCAATCAAAAAAGAGAGGTGGCTTATGAATGTGAAGGTATTACCCAGAGATTTTGATAAAGCACCTATCTAATAACAAAATCGTTATGAGAGTGGGATTGGTATTAGATTAGGTAGTGAATTATGCCATGAGATTGGGTAATTCTTGCTACAGGTCCCTTAGTATAGGGTTAGGAGAAATTCTATTGATGTTATGATGTTAATTGCAATGTTAACTGAGGTGAAACCATAATCCTAAGGAATTCACTCCAATTGAAATCAACAATTATTTATTTACATTTACTTTCTACTTTAGATAATTAAACCTTCAATAATGTTTTCATCAACCCAGTTGATTGCATTACAATTAGTAGTGGTTACTGGATTAATGTTTCCCTAAGCTCGAAATTCGTTCCTCTTAAGGCCTATATTACATTGATATGTACACTTGTGTTTGACGTGTAGTTTACTCATATCAGGATTCCCTAACATGTGTAGTAACTCCATTACCTATCACTGAAGAACCAAGTGTAGACACAAAATTCATTGAATCCCTTATTCAACTAGAGAATAGTAGGAACACACCATTGGAGGCGGTTGCATAATTGATTAGGTCTTCAATCGAGCCAGAACTATACCAAAGAGCATCGAGACACTCAATAGTCACAAGCCCCAAAGCCTACTAGGATCCTAAAGGTGTTCATTAAATTGGACATTAGCTTATCTTCTCTTTTAATTATGATAAACATTTCTTACTTGTAGATTTAACATGCTACTCCAGTGTTTTAGGAACCTCTTGGAAAACTCAAGATTGGAACATCATTTATTTGAATAATTTTTCATATGTGCCTAATTGTGTTTCAAATGTACAAGTTTTTATAAATCATGTAAAATCATACTTTAGTCTAAACCCACCTATTCCAAAAACTTTGCTATGTCAATACCAAGTGTCTTGGATAGGTACGTCAGACTAGAAAAATCATTAGACAAGTGTTTCCAAAGTTTATCCATCTTTTACAAATGTTCAATTAAAGTATTTGTGGACCGACACTCAGTAAGTCAGGATTATTGTCAACCGAGACAATGTTCAGTCTAGGACTGAGGAAATCAAGATTTCACATTAAATACTGAGTCAAACACATTTTGGACCAAAACATATTAGGTCAAAAATATTATCGACCACACAAAAGAAATTCTAAAATTCTTTAATATGGAAAATTGTAAACATGCATTCACTCGTATGGGTACTTTAGCCAAAATAAATTAAGATGAAAATGGTGAACCTATTGACAATTCCTTACATAGAGGCATGACTGGTAGTTTGTTATATTTAATAGCCTCTAAACCTATTAAGTTTGATTTTGGTTTATGTGCTCATTTTCAATATAATCCTATGAATTCTCACCTAATTTATGTTAAGATAATTTTGAGAAATCTAGTTGGTATAATTGATTATGTCATTTGGTATCCAAGAGATCAATCTTTTGATCTTAAAGACTATACTGAAATTGATTACACTGGTTGTAATCTTGATCACAAAAGTACGAGTGATGATTGTTTCTTTCTTTGAAAATCATTTGTCTCTTGGTTTAGTAAGAAACAAAATATCATTTCTTTATCCACCACTGTGGCTGAATACATGGCAACTAGTTCTTTTTGTGCACAATATTTATGGATGCAACAAGTGCTAAATGACTATGGTTTTTCTCTATCATCAACTCTGAATTTTCTGCAATAATACTAGTGCCATAAATTTCACACATAATCCTATCTTACATAGTTGAGCAAAAAACATTAAAATTGGTCATCATTTTCTCTACAATCACATTGCTAAAACTAACATTTGTCTTCACCATGTTGATACTGAAAATTTATTTGTCGATATTTTCACAAAACGACTTGCTTCGGAACAATTTTGAGCTATATAAGAAAAATCATACATTATTCCTCGTGAGGATGTGTATTTTGATATATTTTCAAAATGTTGTTTTTTGGTATAAATGATTTGTTATGAATTTTGAAGCTTTGGATATCTTATCGAGATCTTGTTTTGTTCTTTATGGCATATCTACATCATGGCATACTTAACATTCCTAACCATTAGTTTAGAGTATCTTTTATATTTTTGAGCTATACATGATCTTTTTCTCATGAAGGACTTAACATTCCTTTCATTTGAAATTAGATAACTTTTTCATGTCTTGATCATATGACTAAATTTGACATTTGTTTTATGTGGATCATATTAAGGGGGAGTATCTCTCTCTGGGGGAGTCATCTTCTTATAATAATGTTTACCTTTTTGAGATGACAAAGGGGGGGAAATATTTTTTAAGAAAAAGTTTATTTTTTTGAGCTTGTAGATTGAGCTTTTAGGTTTTGTTAGAGACACTCTACCATACATTAATTGTTGCACTTTACAGTGAAAGATGGATGATATGTTCCATACCTTTCAAATGTAAATATGAACAAATTTTGAAAATGCAAGGAATAATTCAATAAGGTATGAATATTTCATTTTGAGTTTTTACTTAAAATTTGAAAAGTTTGACAACTTTAAAAAGGGGGAGATTGTTGACTAAATTGGACATTAGATTATCTTCTCTATTGGTGATGACAAATATTTCTTACTTGTGTATTTAACAAGCTACTCTCGTGTTTCATGATCCTCTTGGCAAACTCAAGATTGGAACATCATTTATGTGAATTATTGTTCATATGTGCTAATTTAAATTTCAAATGTACAAGTTTTTAGAACTCATTTAAAATCAATATTTAGACAAAACCCACCAATTCCAAAACCATTCCTAAGTTAATACCTGTGATTTATAATAGATTCAAGGAGCTTATGCCTAAGTTGATATCTCATAGGTCATGGTAGAAAAATCATTAGACAAGTTTTCCAAAGTATACGTATCTTTTATAGCTTGTCGGTTGAATCTTTTATGGACTGACACTCAGTCGGTCAAGATTATTTTCGACCGAGACACTGCTCGGTCAAGGACTCAGGAAATGAAAACTTCACATTAAATACTGAGTCAAACACATTGTGCACCAAAACATATTCAGTCAAAAATATTGTCAATCGAGATATAGCTATTGTGATCTTTGATTGAGAAGTCAGATAGACAAATAGCCATTGGAGAGTATGCACATTCAATGCTAGCTCGAATGACTAATTTAGTCGACCGAGACATATCCGGTTGAGAAATATTTTGACCAAAGAAGCCTTTGGAACAATATTATTTTACAATAAAACTAGATGTTGCATCTAAATTAAATTTGTTCAAATAGCTAGTTGACCCCTTCGAACACTCTAGACTCTCTCCAAAGATGACCTAGCCATCTATACTCCATTCCCATAAGTAGTAGTGGTCTAGGGACATCCCAACACACACCTGCATACTTCCATACATTACATCTTGAGAAATAAGAGTTGTAGCAACAAATTTACAAATCATTCACAACAATCTTTTTGTGTTGTTGCCTTATCTTGTGGTTGCCTCTATTATTTCTATTACACTTTAAATTTGATTAAAATTATTTCAAATCTCTATTCACCCCCATCTAGATCTTCCAGAAGGATCTATCTAAATGTTTTTACTTTAACAAAAAAGTCAAAAATGAAAAAAACCAAAATTCTCAAAGCTAAAAAAATCTAAAAAAGAAACAAATATCACAAGTTTTTCAAAAATAAAAAAAGGATCAAAACAAATATAAAAAAATTAAAAAATCCAATTTAATCTACTTAAGTACTTGGATGTGTCCCAGCATGCATCCTGGAGTGGAAGGGTCAAAGTAGAACCATAGGGCCTAGGACGGAAATCATGAGGCCCCAATGGTTCACAAACCTAATCTCACCCATAAAAACCACTCAATCAATGAAATCACATAAAGCTAAAATGGCAAGATGACACCATATCTGAAAATCAACAAGTGTCTACTTCTTGGTCTTCTTAAACTGAAAACCCCAGAGATGAGTCGAAATGGACCCATAAGTTTGGACATCCTAAAAAAAATTATGGCCACTCCCTACTTGAACTTTAATTTTTAAACATGATATCAACCCTACTCGTGGGGCAAGATAAAGACAGGAGGACTGGAGGACAAGGAGATTTGGATCCCTTGCCATAATGTTCACATCTCCCTATTTTCCATGATAATCTAGCATGGGGAACATATAAGGGGTACCGTCTCTAGGTAACTCCCATTAATCCACAATTCTATCTCCCATCCTAAGGCATTGGGCACTAATATCCACAATGTCAAAATGAATAAATGAATATACATCGATTATCAAGACCAAAGGTCACCCAAACTTGGTCATATTCTTGTGGTGATTGCTTTAGAGAATAAATTCAAGGATAGATCCCATGGGGGTGTCTCTAACACCTGGCACCTTAACCCAAATGGGAGACAAGTTTCTGCTTGAATACTCACTACTCAACATGACTAAGCTCAAAAAACATGACAACTAGAACCATTAGAGAATGAAAACTCTCTTTCAGAGTCAAAACCTCCCATCCGCAGTGTAAGGACCGTGACCTCCGTTTAGGGTTTACCCTATTTGATTTGCTTAACCCTGATGCTTTGTTGCTTGCTAATCACCTTTAGTGGTGATTAGGGTTTGTTGGAGCTTTGTTGAGAGTTGGAGGTGCTACTTGCAATTAACCCAAGTCCAGGATTTGTGGGCAAGTTTGTCATCTTGTGGGGTGTTCCTCCCTCTCCTTGCTTCCTCTAGTGTTGAGAGGAAGGGTTGGGCTCATTCCTTTGGGCTTGGTTGAGCTTGTTGGGCCTTGTGGTGCCTTGCCTTTGCTTCTTTGGACCTTGTGTCGGGAAAGGGCATGCTTGTGTCGGCCTAAGTGTGTCGCCTAGGTTGTGTGTCGCCCTGGTGGTGTGTCGCCCAAGGTTGTGTCGGCAGTGGTGGTGGTGTGTCACCCATGGATCATTGACCTTATTTGACCTAGTTTTTGTCACCACTAGTGGACACTTGGTGCTTGATGCTTGCATGTGGCAATGGCCTTGGACATGTGGTTTAGACATGCTAGAGTGGTGGCATTGCTCATGGACAAGTGTCCCTAGGTGGGTGACACCTTACTTTGATCTACCTTGGTTTCTCCTCCATCCCCTTCTATATATGTGTTTCCTTTCCCTTGCTAAGGATCCCTTTAGTTCCTTAGTCTCCTTCTCCTTGGTGCACGACACTCTCTTCTCTTGCAAGCTTGGTGGCCGATCCTTCTTGGAGTCTCCTTCTTCCTCTAGTGGTGGCCAAACCCTAGAGTGCCTTGCTCTCCTTCTTCTGGTGGTGGTGCTTGGATCTTGGAGCTAGGAGCTTGAAGCTTGCTTAAGGCGGGTTACATAACTCCTAACCCTAACTATACTACCTCCTTTTATGTTCTTGTATGTTGCTTATGATCGGCTATGCATGTTGCTAGTTTAGTTTCTTGCTTAGTTGCTCCTTGTTGGTCGAACGTTGCGTTCTAGGGTTTCTTGGTGAGCAACACTCCTTTCTCTCCTTGGTCTAGAGAAGTGAGCTTGAGTGCTAGTAATATGGGCAATACCCCTCTCTTGTTTAAGTTGAGAGGTGAGCTTGTATTCTAGTTGCTTGAGCAACACCTTCCTCTCACCATGGACTTGAAAGGTGAGCTATGTTGTGGTTGTGGACCAAGGTTGTGGTTGTTCCTTGTGTTGCCCGATTGGTGATAAGAGATGTGCAAAACCCCTCTCTCGTTCAAGTTGAGAGGTGAGCCATCTTCTTGATCCATTAGGGTTTAGTGCCCTTGTGTTTGAGGTAGATGACGACCTTGTAGAGTTGCATCTTGATCGTTATGATCTTGGGGGAGGTGCTTCCCGATATCCCTCTTGACCTAGAGCCTTGGACGACACATCTTGTGGTTGTGACGGGCGTCACCTTTGGTTCCTATTTTGTGTGTATGTTAGGCATCACACCTGGATGAGCAATCTTCTCGATACACTTAGCCTTGTCCTAGCTTGATGTCGTTGTGCGTTGAGGTGTGGAGCTTGTTATAGTTGGTAGTGTGTGTCGGGCGTCAGGCTCCTGGACGTTGACCTTTGTGTGTCGGGCGTCACACCTTAGCCTTGTGTGTCAGCCGATAGATGTGGCTAGCTTCGTGAGGAGTGTTATGTCTTCTCTGCTACACACATTATATCTGTGAGCGTTATGCCTTGTCTGATGGTGTTGCACGATACACTCCTTAGCCTGAGCTGCACGTTGCTTAGATGCTCGTTACACCATGCACGACGCAGCGTTGCACGTCACACCTTGTGCCTGGCCGATACATGTGCTGACCGTTATGAGGTGGGCGATAGGGTGAGTTCCCTGCCCGATACCACTTCTGGTGAGGATAGTGAGTACTTTTAGTGAGGGTCCCGTCCCTTATGGGAAACCGATATGTTTTTTTTGCACCACGTTTGGTTTGATGGTAACCATGGATGTGCATGATATAGTAGACCACATCTATGCTTCTTAATACAACATCTCATATGCATGTGATCATCTTGATATTATGTATAATGCTGAGATAATGATAAGCATGTAAGATGCCTTGCATGGTGTTATGATCACAGGTTGAGGCATGAATGATATCATGTATAATCAATCAATGTTGTCATGACCTTGCTGTTAATCCATGATGATTGTACTAACCATGCAAGTGATGCATACCCAGGTAAAGGGCTATGAGGTATATACATATATATGATGAGTAACATTTCTTTGATAATTACTCTTGATAATGAGAAAACATGTATGATGTGTTTAGCTAAAGTACATGGGATTACTATCCCATGATGATGATGTAAGCCTTGAAAGGCAGTGGCAATATGTGATGGGGGATTGAGATCCCATAGCAATGTGATGATCCTTGAGATGGATCTAGCTGATTGGCAAGAGGCCAAGTGGTAACATGAAATGTTGAATCCTTGTGATGGATCAGGATGACGTTGATTACAATAAAAGTATAATATTAAGTTCATGTTGCTTATTCTTGTTATAGTTTTCATGTTATACAATTTGGTTGAATCCTGCAATCCACTTAAAATATACTAACTAATCACAGTGGAACATATCATGTAGTTTGCCCTGGCCATAGATCCATCATCGTTAGTAGCTGGTGATGGTGAAACGGGTTCTCCTACGGGTTAACCCGGAGCGCATATTGTTGAATATGTGAGGTTTCTCCTAGCCTAAAATAGAGAGGGAATCGAGTGCATCTACAGTTGTAGACTCGGATATATATATATATATATATATATATATATATATATATGTATGTATATATATATGTATAAAGCATGGTGAACAGGCCCATGGCTCGGGATATGTAATATGTGAGCATGAATGCATTCATGGCTCATAGCACGGTGAACAGGCCCGTGGCTCAGTTTTACTAGCACCGAGACCTGTACCAAGGCGGGATAGGCAGAGGGTAGCCTGCGGGAGATGACCCTATGGCTGAGGCCACTTAAGCATGAGATTGCGGTCCTGCTTTGGTTCTCATGCACTGACCACGAGGTGGGAGGTCATGGAGTCCGGCTCTTCCATTGACCTTGTATGGCACCGACTCTGGGTTTCACAACTGTCGGTTGGATCTGAGTGGTACGACTCACCTCCTTAGGGCATAATAATATGTAATACAGCCGAATAATACCTACTGCTTAAGGTAAAACACGAAACATTGTTTGAGGCCTTGCTTGTGTAGTTAATCTTGTTATATCTTGCAGTTACTTATATGTTCCTCATGTTATGTGGTAAGACCTTATAAATCTTATCTTGTTAATCACGTTCCATAAATAAATACTTGGGTATATGTCTTCAGTACATCTGTTAAACTTGATAGTATGAACATCTTTAATTTATAACTACGCTTGTTATATCTCTTATTAGTTATCTGCTTTATCCTTCTGAGGTTTTGTAGTTTCGGCGGGGAGTTATGTTTCTCGCTTGGACTGTGTGTCTCACCCCACTGGTTTATACCCTTTTTAGGTGTTCGAGCTAGACGTGGTGGTGGTCGTGGAGTTGCGGCCGAGTAGTAAGAAGAGCAGTAGAAAACAAGAGATGGATATGTTGTTGTTTTGGATGTTTTGTAGTAGAGTCTTAGAGTCATCCCTGTACTCTTAGGTCCTTGGAGGTGTTTTGACGTTGTTTTACGATGTATAGTTGTTGATGTTTTGTATATCCTGCTGCTGGCTGGTTGTGGGTCGTTATGTATGTATAAACATGTCATGAACTCATGTGATGACAAGACAGCTATTGCTCTAAGTTGTGGACATGTATCCAGCTTGTATATGTTTATATAACTTGTTTCCTTACAGGATGTGGACTTGAATGTAATAGTTTTCTCAGTTTACCTGCTTTCCGCAATCAGTTTTAATTAACCCATGTTTTTAGTAATGTGTGGTTATGGTGATTTCCGCACATTTTCACGTAACACCTCGCTGTCTGTGTGATAGCGGGATGTGTTGCCACAAGTTTGGTATCAGAGCTCTAGGTTCGCTGAGTCTATAGGGATTTAGGACTAGGTTGTGCCTATTCTTGTGAGTTTTCTAGATTTCCTCACAATCATCTTCTGCCCTCAGTGGAAGAAAAGCCAATATGTCTGGGAACCATGAAGAACATGCTGTCGAGAACAACGATGATGCATCAGTTGATGGAGCTATAGGGCAGGCACATGAAGATCGGGTGCCTGAGGTCCCCCAACCTGACCCAGCCATGCTTGAACACCTTGCCTATCAACAGTTGATGGGGCAGATGATGGCTACAATGAATCTCATGGTTGAGTGATTGCCAGTGCCTCCGCTAAGAGAACAGGCTCCCCATGGTGAAACATCGGGTATTGGGAAGACCTTTGAGCAGCTTCGCCGAGTCGGAGCTTCAGATTATGCTAGAATGGATGATCCAGCGGATGCAGATCTATGGCTGACAAGTATTGAGAAGACTTTCTGGATCCTCAAAATCCCCAAAACAGACAAGGTAAAGCACGTTGTCTACCTTCTGAAGGGTAGTGCTGGTCACTGGTGGACCATCGAGGAAGAGAAGCAACCTGGTGAGGTGATCAGTTGGGAGGTTTTTTGGCACGAGTTCGTCAGCAGATACTTTCTGAAGACGTACCTGGATGAGAAGATCAATCATTTTGAGAGCCTGCGCCAAGGAACGATGACATCACCGAGTATGAAGCCAAGTTCATGGACCTGCTGAGGTTTTGTCCCCACATGGCAGCAACAGATGAAGAGCGGATTAGACGCTTTGAGAAGGGTTTGAGTATTGAGTTGACAACACCTGTGTCTGCATTGGAGAATAGAGAATGGTTTTCTATGTTTGTGGAATATGTATGGAGGATTGAACGGTCAGTCTGGGAGAAAAGAGAATCTATGTCTCACAAGAGGCCTGCTCAGTTTCAGGGACAGAGGTTTAGTGGCTTCAAGAAGTCAAGGTTTTCATCACCGTCAGTGATGAGAGGTTCCAGTGCACTGTTGCAGTGGTCTCCAAGTAAGGGAAGAGGTTATGTTTCTTCACCATAAAAGGCACATAGTACAACTTCATTGGTAGTGACAGGGCCATCTAGGCCACAGTTTGAAGTTAGGACATATTATACCTATGGTCAGACAGGGCATTTCAAGTCAAATTTCCCAAACAGAGATGTTGAAGTGACACAGCAGCTGAGGCAGAATAAAAAAGGGGTAGATAGACAACATCCCAGTGGTAGCAGAGGACGAGGACGCGATCAAGCGTCACAAGCAGGATCGTCTGCTCAAGGAAGCAGAGGACGTGGACAGCAAGCAATGACTTGATTCTATGCTATGAGTCAGCCAGAGGCGATAGTCAACCTGCGAGTAGTGACAGGTCAGATGGAGTTATTTCATTCTGATATGTCTTCTTCTTGCTTTATATATGTTCTGGTTGACCCAGGTGCTACACACTCTTTTATCGCCTATAGTATGCTTGAAAATTGTCGTTTACCTATTAGCTGTAAGAAGGATACCTTGTTGTTAGAAACCCCTCTTGATGGTTCCTCGATGCTTCGAGAAGAGTGTTCATCTTGTGTCATATCTTTCTCGGGACACAACATTGAAGTGGATCTTATACCACTTGATATGCATGTGTTTGATGTTATCCTTGGGATGGATACCTTAGAGAAGTATAAGCTTGTTTTGGACTGTGGTTCCAAGCAGGCTGTGTTTGAGGATGATGGAGTGAAGTGGATCTTCCAAGGAGATAGGAAGATTCTTCCAACATGCCTGGTATCAGCTATGGTGGAAGATAAGTTGTTACGATAAGGATGTGAGGCGTTCCTAGCTCACGTTGTGGATAATGTTGTGGATGCTAAGGCGAATGGTCCTAGCCTGGAGGAAGTGTCAATTGTCCGAGAGTTTGCCGATGTGTTCCCCGATGAGTTTCCTAGTGTTCCTCCACCCCGAGAGATTGATTTCGAGATCAATCTGGTTCTAGGTATGCAGCCAGTTGCACAGACACCATATAGAATGGCTCCAGTAGAGATGGTAGAGCTTAAGTAGTTTCAAGAGTTGTTGGAGAAAGGTTTCATCTGACCGAGTACATCGCCTTGGGGTGCTCCGGTGTTGTTCGTTAGGAAGAAGGATGGATCGATGCAGTTGTGTATAGACTACCGACAGTTGAACAAGGTCACGATCAAGAACAAGTACCTGTTACCAAGGATAGACGATCTGTTCGATCAGTTGCGTGGTGCTACAATGTTTTCAAAATTGATCTACGGTCCAAATATCATCAATTGAGGATTATGGCAGATGACATACCAAAGTCAGCTTTTTGGATGAGGTATGGTCACTTTGAGTTTGTGGTTATGCTGTTTGGGCTAACCAATGCACCTGTTGCTTTCATGGATCTGATGAACAGAGTGTTCTGTCTGTTTCTAGATCAGTTTGTTGTAGTTTTTATAGATTACATCTTGATCTACATACGGGACAAGCAAGAGCATGAGAAACATCTTCGATGAGCGTTGACTCTTCTTTGCCAACATCAGTTATATGCCATGTTCAGTAAATGTGAGTTCTGGTTGGAAGAGGTGATTTTCTTGGGTCATGTGATATCTATTGAAGGAGTCAAAGTGGTCTCGAAGAAGGTGGAGTCCGTTGCAGATTGGGAGCAACCAAATACGCCGACAGAAGTTCGTAGTTTCCTGCATTTAGCAGGATACTACCGGAGGTTTATCAAGGACTTCAGTGCGATTGCGTTGCCGATGAGAAAGTTGATTAGAAAGGATGTACCTTTTGTCTGGGATGATCGTAGTCAGCAAGCTTTACATACTTTTTATGGAGAAGCTGACCAGTGCTCCAGTGTTAATCCTGCCAGAGCCTGGGAAGGGCTATGTTGTCTTCTATGATGCTTCCAAGAAAGGTTTAGGTTGTATATTGATGCAGGAAGATCATGTGGTTTCTTTCTCTTCACGAAAGCTTAAGAAACATGAGGAGAACTATCCGACTCATGATTTGGAGTTGGCAGCAATGGTTCATGCGTTAAAAATTTGGAGACACTACCTTTACGGGGAAGTGTGTCAGATCTTTATGGATCGTAAGAATCTGAAGTACATCTTTTCACAGCATGAGTTGAACATGCGACAACTTTTATGGATGGAGCTAATCAATGATTACGAGTGCACCATCGAGTATCATCCTGGTAAGGCAAATGTGGTAGCTGATGCGCTTAGCCGAAAGTCTTCTTCTTTTCCTTCAAAGAAGGCACAGTTGAGATCCCTGATATGCCATAAGTGGGATATGTTTGTTTCCTTGCGACAGATGAATGTGCAGATGGAAGTTTCCCGGTTAGCTAGACTTTTAGCACAAATGCAAGTCAAGCCTACGCTGAGACAACAGGTCAAAGATGCACAACAAATAGATGATGCGGTATGGTTGATCAGATCAGAGTTCGACAACGAAAAGTGTGATGGGTTCCATGAGTCCGAGGATGGACTAGTCTGCTATCATGATAGGATGGTGGTCCCCGATGTTGATGATCTAAGGAAGTTAGTGCTCAAGGAAGCACACACGTCGATGTATGCTATGCATCGAGGTGTCACCAAGATGTATCATAGTCTGAAGGACTTGTATTGGTGGCCCGACTTGAAGAAAGATGTAGTCGAGTTCGTGGCTAGGTGTGCGATATGTCAACAAGTCATGGCTGAGCACCAGAAGCCAGAAGATACATTGCAGCCCCTGCCGATACCACAGTGGAAATGGGATCATGTAACCATGGATTTCGTAGTTGGTCTACCCAGGACAACTAGGAATCATGATTCCATTGGGGTTATAGTGGACAGATTGACAAAGTCTGCCCATTTCATACCGGTGAAGACAACGTATACAGCCGAGAAGCTCGCTCAAGTATATGTGGATGAGATAGTACATTTGCACGGTGTGTCAGCGACGATAGTTTCTGACAAACGTCCCCAATTCACAAGTTGTTTCTGGGAACGGTTGCACAAAGTGTTGGGAACGCAGTTGACGTTCAGCACCGCCTTCCACCCACAGACAGATGGACAGTCTGAGAGGACCATTCAGACTTTGGAGGATCTCCTTTGAGCTTGTGTTTTGCAATTCATAGGCAATTGGGACATACATATCAGTTTGATAGAGTTTGCTTATAACAACAGTTATCAACGAAGCATTGACATGGCTCCTTATGAGGCCTTATATGGCAGGAAGTGCATATCTCCTTTGTGTTGGTATGAGTCTGGTGAATATTAGCTTTTGGGTCCTGATTTAGTACAGCAGATGACAGAAAAGATCAAGGTGATACAACAACAGTTGAAAGCGACACAGGACAGGCAGAAGTCTTATGTAGACAATCTCTGACAACCTTTGGAATTCCAGGTGGGACACAAAGTGTATCTTAAAGTCTTTCCATGGAAAGGTGTGCTAAGGTTTGGCCGGAAGGGTAAGATAGCGCCAAGATATATGGGACCATACCCGGTCATAGCACGTGTTGGCAAGGTAGGTTACGAGTTAGAGTTGCCACCAGAGTTGCACAGGTTACATCTAGTATTCCATGTCAGTATGCTGAAGAAAAGTCATCCGAATACAGGGACAGTGATACAACCAGTTGAGGTTGAGCTTGATGAAGATGTGACCTACGAGGAAGGTCCTATGGAAATCCTTGACAGAAGGGTCAAGAAGCTGAAGAGGAAGGACCTGGTTCTTATGAAGGTTCTTTGGCATCATCGTGGCGTTGAGGAAGCCACTTGGGAGCTTGAGGAAGAGATGAGGAGGAAGTATCCCTTTCTTTTCTCTTCGGATTTCGAGGACACAATCCCTTTGTGGGGGGTTATCTTGTAAGTTCCCTAACCTCCGTTTAGGGTTTACCCTGTTTGCTTTGCTTAACCCTGATGCTTTGTTGCTTGCTAATCACCTTTAGTGGTGATTAGGGTTTGTTGGTGCTTTGTTGAGAGTTGTAGGTGCTACATGCAATTAACCCAAGTCCAGGGTTTGTGGGCAAGTTTGTCATCTTGTGGGGTGTTCCTCCCTCTCCTTGCTTCCTCTAGTGTTGAGAGGAAGGGTTGGGCTCGTTCCGTTGGGCTTGGTTCAGCTTGTTGGGCCTTGAAGTGCCTTGCCTTTTCTTCTTTGGGCCTTGTGTCGGGCAAGAGCATGCTTGTGTTGGCCTAAGTGTGTCGCCCAGGTTGTGTCTCACCCTACTGGTGTGTCGCCTAAGGTTGTGTCGACCATGGTGGTGGTGTGTCACCCATGGATCTTTGATCTTCTTTAACCTCATTTGTGTCACCACTAGTGGACACTTGGTGCTTGATGCTTGCATGTGGCAATGGCCTTGGACATGTGGTTTAGACATGCTAAAGTGGTGGCATTGCTCATGGACAAGTGTCCCTAGGTGGGCGAGACCTTGCTTTTCTCTACCTTGGTTTCTCCTCCATCCCCTTCTATATATATGTTTCCTTTCCCTTGCTAAGGATCCCTTTAGTTCCTTAGTCTCCTTCTCCTTGGTGCACGACACTCTCTTCTCTTGCAAGCTTGGTGGCCGATCCTTCTTGGAGTCTCCTTCTTCCTCTAGTGGTGGTCGAACCCTAGAGTGCCTTGCTCTCCTTCTTCTGGTGGTGGTGCTTGGAGCTTGGAGCTAGGATCTTGCAGCTTGCTTAATGCGGGTTACATAACTCCTAACCCTAACTATACTACCTCCTTTTATGTTCTTGTATGTTGCTTATGATCAGATATGCATGTTGCTAGTTTAGTTTCTTGCTTAGTTGCTCCTTGTTGGCCGAACCTTGTGTTCTAGGGTTTCTTGGTGAGCAACACTCCTTTCTCTCCTTGGTCTAGAGAAGTGAGCTTGAGTGCTAGTAATATGGGCAATACCCCTCATTCATTTAAGTTGAGAGGTGAGCTTGTATTCTAGTTGCTTGAGAAACACCCTCCTCTCACCATGGACTTGAAAGGTGAGCTATGTTGTGGTTGTGGACCAAGGTTGTGGTTGTTCCTTGTGTTGCCCGATTCGTGATAAGAGATGTGCAAAACCCCTCTCTCATTCAAGATGAGAGGTGAGCCATCTTCTTGATCCATTAGGGTTTATTGCCCTTGTGTTTGAGGTAGATGACGACCTTGTGGAGTTGCATATTGACCATTATGATCTTGGGGGAGGTGCTGCCTGATATCCCTCTTAACCTAGAGCCTTGGACGACACATCTTGTGGCTGTGACGGGCGTCACCTTTGGTTCCTGTTTTGTGTGTGTCGGGCAACACACCTGGATGAGCAATCTGCCTGATACACTAAGCCTTGTCCTAGCTTGATGTCGTTGTGCGTTGAGGTGTGGAGCTTGTTATCTAGTTGGTAGTGTGTGTTAGGCGTCAGGCTCCAGGACATTGACCTTTGTGTGTCGGGCGTCACACCTTAGCCTTGTGTGTCGACCGATAGATGTGGCTAGCTTCGTGAGGAGTGTTATGTCTTCTATGCTACACGTGTTATATCTGTGAGCATTATGCCTTGTCTGATGGCGTTGCACGATACACTCCTTAGCCTGAGTTGCACGTTGCTTAGATGCTCGTTACACCATGCACGACGCAGCGTTGCACGTCACACCTTCTGCCTGGCCGATACATGTGTTGACCGTTATGAGGTGGGTGATAGGGTGAGTGCCCTGCCCAATACCACTTCTGGTGAGGATAGTGAGTACTTTTAGTGAGGGTCCCATCCCTTATGGGAAATCAATATGTTGTTTTTGCACCACGTTTGGTTTGATGGTAACCCTGGATGTGCACGATATGGTAGACCACATCTATGCATCTTAATGCAACATCTCATATGCATGTGATCATCTTGATATTATGTATAATGCTGAGATAATGATAAGCATGTAAGATGCCTTGCATGGTGTTATGATCACAGGTTGAGGCATGAATGATACCATGTATAATCAATCAATGTTGCCATGATCTTGCTATTAATCCATGATGATTGTGCTAACCATGCAGGTGATGCATAGCCAGGTAAAGGGCTATGAGGTATATACATATATATGATGAGTAACAGTTCTTTGATAATTACTCTTGATAATGAGATAACATGTATGATGTGTTTAGCTAAAGTACTTGGGATTACTATCCCATGATGATGATGTAAGCCTTGAAAGGCAGTGGCAATATGTGATGGGGGATTGAAATCACATAGCAATGTGATGATCCTTGAGATGGATCTAGATGATTGGCAAGAGGCCAAGTGGTAACATGAAATGTTGAATCCTTGTGATGGATCAGGATGATCTTGATTACAATAAAAGAATAATAATAAGTTCATGCTGCTTATTCTTATTATAGTTTGCATGTTATACAATTTGGTTGAATCTTGCAATCACTTAAAATATACTAACTAATCACAGTGGAACATATCATGTAGTTTGCCCTGGCCATAGATCCATCATCATCAGTAGCTGGTGATGGTGAAATGGGTTCTCCTACGAGTTAACCCAGAGTGCATATTGTTGAATATGCGAGGTTTCTCCTAGCCTAAAATAGAGAGGGAATCGAGTGCAGCTGCGGTTGCAAACTCGAATATATATATATATATATATATATATATATATATATATATATATATATATATATATATATATATATATATATGTATAAAGCATGGTGAACATGCCCATGGCTCGAGATATGTATTATGTGAGCATGAATGCATTCATGGCTCAGAGCACGGTGAGCAGGCCCATGGATCAATTTTACTAGCGCCGAGACCTATACCAAGGCGGGCTAGGCAGAGGGTATCCTCCGAGAGATGAGCCTATGGCTGAGGCCACTTAAGCATGAGACTGTGGTCCTACTTTGGTTCTCATGCACTGACCACAAGGTGGGAGGTCATGGAGTCTGACTCTTCCATTGACCTTGTATGGCACCGACTCCGGGTTTTGCAGCCATCGGTTGGATCTGAGTGGTACGACTCACTTCCTCACAGCATAATAAAATGTAATCCAGCCGAATAGTACCTACTACTTAAGGCAAAACACGAAACATTGTTTGAGGCCTTGCTTGTGTAGTTAATCTTGTTATATCTTGTAGTTACTCATATGTTCCTCATGTTATGTGGTAAGACCTTATAAATCTTATCTTGTTAATCATGTTCCATAAAGAAATACTTGGGTATATGTCTTGAGTACATCTGGTAAACTTGATAGTATGAACAACTTTACTTTATAACTACACTTGTTATATCTCTTATTAGTTATCTACTTTATCCTTTTGAGGTTTTGTAGTTTCGACGGGGAGTTATGTTTCTTGGTGGGACTGTGTGTCTCACCCCATTGGTTTATACCCTTTTTAGGTGTTCGAGCTAGATGTGGTGGTGGTCGCGGAGTTGCGGCCGAACAGTAAGAAGAGCAGTAGAAGGCAAGAGATGGATATGCTGCTGTTTTGGATGTTTTGTAGTAGAGTCTTAGAGTCATCCCTGTACTCTCAGGTCCTTGGAGGTGTTTTGACGTTGTTTTACGATGTATAGCTGTTGATGTTTTGTATATCCTGCTGTTGGTCGATTGTGGGTCGTTATGTATGTATAAACATGTGATGAACTCATGTGATGACAAGACAGCTGTTGCTCTAAGCTGTGGACATGTATCCAGCTTGTATATGTTTATATAACTTGTTTCCTTGCAGGATGTGGACTTGAATGTAATAGTTTTCTCAGTTTACCTACTTTCCACAATCGATTTTAATTAACCTGTGTTTTCGGTAATCTGTGGTTATGGTGATTTCCACACGTTTTCGCATAACACTTCGCTGTCTGTGTGATAGCGGGATGTGTTGCCACACCCAGGGCTTTGAGCATCATTTCCCAAGGACTTAAATGCAAAACAATTAGAAAAATTAATAATTAAGTCCAAAGGACACTGGTAATGTGGATGCATGGTTTTCAAATATTGCGTGCACCTAGAAGTGTCGAGAATAGATCCCATAGTTGTGTCTTTGACATCTGGCACCTTAACCTAGCATGGTAGGGAATTGCCTCTCAATTACTCTCTTCATGGCACAACTTGATTTGTACAAGCAT
Organism: Alisma plantago-aquatica; assembly: GCA_963693085.1. Lineage (NCBI taxonomy): Eukaryota > Viridiplantae > Streptophyta > Magnoliopsida > Alismatales > Alismataceae > Alisma > Alisma plantago-aquatica. Next base: position 1,371,840,504 of record OY856412.1, on the reverse strand, counting down.
GAAATGAAGATCCTTTTGAGCATCAAATCCACCTTGAATGAGTCTTCCCCTACTGGTACATCTGGCTATGATCATCTAGAGGGAAGAACACACCAATTCACAAAAGACTTCAAACAAGCATAAACATGTTTGGCATCTCAAATCACCTCCAATTCCAGTATTAGAATGTGAAAAGTAGGGTGAGCATGGCAGCTATCTCCTTCCATTGGATAAGCTACAATGGCTATCCCTCACATATCATGATGACACTCCTAACTAACATGGGTTCCCACTAGCTCTTTAAATGGGGCTCAGTCTAGAAGATCTCAATTTTGACCAGCAGACTAAGCCAAAAAGGACCCTGAAAAGGTCATATCATGATATATTCCATGGTACATGACAATATTAGAATTCACAAATCATGGCCCGTCGAATCAAAAATTGAATAATGAATTAACTTTAAAATAAGTTCATGTAAATTAAAATTATTACATTAATGTCAAAAGAAGAGTTCAAACCTTTGAAACAAAACAAGGGATAGAAATTCTACCACCATAATTCTAATAACCATATCCCTTGTCCCAAAAAATATGAAAGAAGAAGGGAAATATCAGATGATGGTGGCCCACTTTGCATCAGTATCATAGATCATTTCAATATCAAGGTGGTCTATTTCAATAAATTTGACATAACTTCATCAGCAGGTTCTGTCAGAGAACCATTGGTAGAAGATCTGTATAAAAAAGATAGGATAAACCTCTCAGTACAGAGACAAGGTCTCGTCCAAATCTAGTTCTAGTAGTGCTTGCATACACATCAAAAAAAGAGTCTGACAAGGCACATCATCTCTCAAGATACTAAAAACCTTACTTATGGTCAAAGGCATATCTTCAACCCATGAACAAGGGTTACCGCTAATGACATCTATGGAGAAGCTTCAAGCCTCTATCTCCCAAGAAAGATACATTGATAAGTTTTCACAGGCTCACTATGGACTTGTCAAAAACATGACATCAATGCCACATCACCAAAGAAGACAGAATGATATAATGGACCTTGAATCTAGACCGTATGTGCTTTTACAATGACATTCCTTACTTCTAGAATTGTTGCAACTAAGAAATTCAAATGACAATATGACATGCATCAGAGTTCATAGATCAAGCATGACCTAGAGTCATAATCCATGTGATAGGTGGAAATAAACCTTCTTGCATTTTTGCCTCAATTTAAAAGTCATAAACTCTAGGAATCCTCAATCATGATCACTTATGTGTACCATCATTTTCAAATCTCTTTTAGGTCCTAGACTATGACCTAATACAAGACCGTCGTGGGCTTATTTCAAATGTCTTTTGGGTCCAGGACTATGACCTAAAATTGGACAACCATGGGCTAATTTTCAGATCTCTTTGGGACCTAGACTATGAATGAAAATTGGACAACCATGGGTCCATTTTCAAATCTCTTTTGGTTTATGGACTATGTCCTTCAACTAATCTATCTTCATTTTCAAATGCTTTTTGGATCATGGGTTATGACCTTAAACTAAACCAAATCACAAGGCAATTTTGAAATCCTTTTTCTTCCTGGGCCAAGACTTTAAACTAGAACAAAAGCCCTTTCCAAATAGACATGTTTATTTCTAATCACAAAACCCTATCTCAGGTAGGCACCTACACCTAAACCCTACTACAGGAAGGCACCTCGAATGTTACAGTCCTCTATGGAATAGACACCTCATTTCTTGAAGACCTACAATAAGGTAGACACACTCTTAGCCCTACACCATTTAGGCATTCCCAGATTAATTTTTTATCATCCTTGATGCCTATTATCATCCAGATCTTGAATCTTAGAGTATGGTCCATACTTCTACAATTCAAAAAATCTTTATTAGATCTGACTGTGATTCATCCATGCTAAAGCCATATCTTGGATAAGCATCCTTCTTGATCAAAAGCCTAAATCCAGGAAGGCATTCAAACCAAAACCCTACACTCAGATAGGCTCCCATGCTACATCCTTATTCTAAACAGGCATACACCGATCGTCGCAAGAAGTCTCAAGAGTCCTATCTTGAATAGACATTCTTCATTAACCAAGTGTTATCCTTAATAGTGATCCAACTTCAAGCCCTATCTTGAGAAGGTGTCTTCTTGAACTCAAACCCTACATCGATCAGGCACACTGGATAAATCCACACATTTAGGTACGCACAACTAGTTGAGCCATACATTTAGGTTAGAACAATTGAGAGAGCCCTACATTCAGGTGGGCGATCCTTGTGAAATCTCTTACAACAGATAGACACCTCAATCAAGGCCCTAAGTAGAGTAGGCAAACCCCATTGTTATCATGATCAACCATCTTGTAATTAAGAGATGCTCTAGGGAGAAGACAATTGACTCATATAGTATTAGTTACAAAGGCTAACTTAAATCAAGAAACTTATATGGTTCCTGAACATGTCTTATCTTTAAAACTTTTAGACAACTGGATATGCTCTAAGGAGAGGGAAATTATCTAGTACAATCACTAGTAATGAAGGCTACCAAAAATTAGAAATTTGTATGGTTCCCAGAATCATCCATTGAGGATCATGTAGAACTCGAGCAGCAGAGATTATGCTTTCAAAAGTACTAACAATCAATCAAGAACTCTTCGATTGACATATTGATGTTCTGTTGATTCCTACATCTGGTAGGAAATTTCTAATGATCACACAATTTCATTATCACATCCATTGACTCTTCTTAGAAGACTTTAACGAGAGCCTTATATCTTGAAATCCAATCATACTTGCTATAATTTCTCACAAAATTAATCCTACATGATAGTAAATTCTCTAAAGAACATAGGATTATCAACCTACAACCTATTAACCTAAGTGTTACACATTATCTATATTTAGATAATGACTTTACATTTCCATTCATATGTATCTAATATGTATAATTGAGATTGGTTTCAAGAATTAGGTTCATGAAAAGGATCAAATTCATCAAGCCCTAGATTGATCTAGTTCAAGTCAAAAGCAATGCAAATGCACTTTTCTAGAAAACATCCTAAAACCCTTAGGATGGTTTTTCTAATCATTTGTATTGATATAATGACTTGTAACTAAGATGAGAAAAAATCAAGAGCCCTAAATTTGAACATTTAATCACTGTAATGAATTTTTTAAAATTCATTACAAGGACTCCTTCAGTCGAGTTTTACACCACATAACTCGACCGATCCCCTTACTGGATTTTGAGAAAATTCTGGTTCAATCGAGTTGCACACACATAGAACTCGACCGATCCCTCACTGAACATAACTAATTTAATCATTCAGTCAAGTTTCATCTAGGATAAACTCAACCAATGATTCAAATTGGCTTTATCGCATAGTGTAATCGGTTGAGTTACTTTTATGAAAACTCAACCGATGATTCAAATTGACTTTGTCGCACAGTGCAATTGGTTGAGTTGCCTTTATGAAAACTCAACCGAATTCAATGTATTGAATGTGTAGAAAAAGTGATTCTATATGTTGGAGTGTTGCAAACTTGAAACTAGATCTTCTACAACCCTCAAAACATCTAGAAATTGTTCCTTAGTGCTCCTACCCTCTAATGGACACCCCCAACTATAAATATGACAACTTGGAGTTCATTTTAAGGCTTCTCTTTCATTCTATTCAAGCTCCTTGCTAGAGTTGAGTGCATCCAGTCTACTTGAGTCCCTTTCTTTGTCTTGTATGCAAATCAAAACGTCCATTTGAGTTAGATAGGATATGTGTCAGAGAGCTACTTCATTGTATACTTGTAAATCTCTCAAAGATTCCTTTCCCTAACCCCTTTCTTCAAGATCAAGTTGGTGAAATTTTCTTTGAGTGAGGGATGAAGGTGCAAGCTTCTTTAAGTTATAGAAAAAGGTGCAAGAAGCTTCTCTAGGTGATGGAGAAGGAAAAGGCTGAAGATCCAAGATTGGAGTGTGTCAATCCATTAAGGAAAAAACTCAGTGCAAAGAGGGGATCTCCTTAGTGAAGGTGTCCACCTACTAGCAAGAGTGGGTAAGACCTTGGTGAGGTAGAAGACTCCAGTTCATGGATAGGTAAGACCTTGGTTGTAAGGTTGTTGGTTCCCTTAACCTTAAAGGGAAGTTGGGTATCCATGTCCTGGGAAAGGAAGGTCAATTGTATGTCTTACAATGGAATCTAAGTATACATAGGTTGCAAAATCTTAGGGCTTGAGCTCTATAGGTAGTGGATTGAATCTCTCCTAGTTTGGAGAGTGGAACCACTAGAAATAGCTTATTCAAGTTCTTGTTTCAATATCCTCATCCTTGTTATGCATGTTTAGATTTCCATCAAATTCACTATTTCCAATTGTGCCTAGTTGAAGTAACTTGAAGGTCTAATGATTTTTGTGAAAGTGTTTTTATCTCTATTCACTCCCCTCTAGAGCCCTTTGACCCAACGAGTGATATCAGAGCCACAATCTTCTCCGACCCATCTCCCATTAGATGAGAAGATAGGAGATGGCTTTCTTGGGTCACTCAACCTAGAGGGAGGCTTCTGCATGAGACCCTTGGTCTCTGACGACACTAATTTCCTCTAATGGAAATGATGAATCCAATTAAAACCTTAAAGGGATGAACTATGACATGTGGAAGGTGGTGATTCTTCCATACAATGAGTTGGCGGGGGAGATATCCACTTGAGATGAAGCTACAGTCATGAAGGCACAATGGAATGCAAAACCAATACCCATCATCTATGCAACCACCAAGAGATGGAATCTAATGTGACCTCCATTGAAAAAGTTAGAAGCCTTGGTGACATAGTGATCAAAGAACTCATTGGAAACCTTAAAGACCATGATCCAAGACTAGATAAGCAAGAAGGATATGATGAGCAAGAGGTGAAGGAATCAAAGAAGATCAAAGATAGTGCATTCAAATCTCAAGTGGACGCAATGATTCTCCAACAACAACTTGCTTGCCAGTGTTCTCCTCCCTCCTCAAGTGAAGATGATGCCCCTAGTGACTTGGAAGCAAACTAATCCAAGGGGAATCACTTCAAGGGAAAGACATTCCCCTCCTCCGTTCTAAGGAGCTATGAATGTGGGAAAAAGGATAAGAAGGAAATAAGAATCAAGAATGCAACCCATGCTGCATGCGAAGAGTCTTCTTCAAGTGATTCAAGATCCAATGAGGGAGAATGCCATCTTTCACTCATGGCCTCTAAAAGTAAAGACATTTGTGAGGTAAGTGAGGTAAGCTTACATGATCCATCTAAGGAAACTCTCATTGACATGCTTAATGCTACCCACTCTTCTTATTGGGAATGCAAATCTAAGAAGAATAGGTTAGCGAAGATCATAGATTATTTGTATGCTAAAATTGATATTCTGGATCAAAATGAAAAGTTGTATCTTTATAGCAGTGATTTCTTGCAAGGGAAATTTCTTGATCTTGAGCTCCAATAAAATGGAGTTGAATTATAGGATGACATATACCTTAAGAACATCAACAATCTTAAGGAAGAAAACCAAGCCCGAGTAGATGATATTGCTTTACTTAGAACTAAAAATGATGATCTTAAACTTGCTTGTGATTCTATTAGGCATGAGAATAGAATTTATATTGATGAGCTTGTTATGCTTAGAACTAAAAATTCTAGATTTCTTGCTCAAATTCAATGATCTTTCTTCTAGACCATTATTTCCAAGTAATGAAGTTGCTAGTCTTACTTTAGAAAAAGATTCTTATCATACTAAAGCCCTCTTTCTGGAGGCCAACTTACTTCATTCACAAGATGATCTTGCTAGCTTATCTTCTACTTTCATTACTCTTAGTGATGATAATCACAAACTAAGAGCTTCCTCGTCAAAATTTCTCAACGGGAAAAAGCCCCTCAATGAAGTTCTAGATCACTCTACTAAACAAGTTGGTACTAGTAGTTTGGGATATGTAGGGGGATCTCCAAAGAGCAAGAGTAAGAAAAAGGGTAAGAAAAAGAGTAAGTGCCTCCTATTTTCCATTGAGAGTCATCCTGTTCTAAGAACCATGTGGTTTGTGTGCATTGCAAGAGTGATGACCATTACTCTACTTATTGTCCTTATAGATAGACGGGGACCAACCCAAAGATAAAATATGTCCCCAAGATAACACCAAATCCCAAGGTTTGAGTTGTGCATTGACACTCTTCCTTTCTTATATGTAAAAGGAAAATGGATTGTTGATAGTGGGTTCTCAAAGCATATGATAGGTGAAATCAACCACTTCAAGTAATTCAAAAAGAAGGAAGACTGGTGACATTTGGTGACAACAACAAAGGTAAAGTGATGGGTGAGGGTGATGTAGGAGATTCACTATGCATCAAGAATTTTCTTCTTGTGGGTGGCCTACATCAAAATTTAATTAGTGTTAGTTAACTGTGTGATAATGTCTATCTTGTTCTTTTTACCTCACTTGAATTCTTGCTTCTAGATCCCTTCTCCTATAATGTTATATATAAGGGAACTAGAAATGGTAATCTCTATGTCATTGTTCTTGAATCTATTAAGCCTATTGTTGGTAGATGTCTTGTTTCCAATTCAAATGATATTTCTTCGTGGTACCGTAGGCTTGCTCAAGTAAAAATACATCAGTTGAAGAAGTTGAGCAGAAAGGAATTTCTAAAGGGACCTCTAAATTGGATTTTGAAAAGGATGAGGAATGCCAACCTTGTACCCAAAGAAAGAAAACCAAGTCATCCTTCAAATCCAAAGGAGTCCTTAGTACCAAAAGAGCTCTTGAACTTCTACACATTGAACTATTTGGAGCAATGTATAATCAATTGCTTCGTGGTAGGAAGTATTATCTTGTGATTGTTGATGATTTTTCACACCATACTAGGACCTTATTTCTTATTTCAAAATGAGATACTCTTGATGTTTTCTTGACTTTATGCAAATGAGTTGAAAATGAAGCTTCTTTCCAAAACATCTCTATCCGTAGTGACCACAGAGGAGAGTTTAAAAATGACATGTTTGAACAGTTTTGTGAGGAATTCAAATATGCACATAACTTTTCTTCATCTCAAAAACCTAAAAAAATGGGGTTGTATAGATAAAGAATAGGTCACTATAGGAAATGGCTAGAACTATGCTTAGTATGATACTCCATTAAATGTTTTGGGTCGAAGTCATTAGCAATTCATGTTTTTTGGAAAACTGGGTTTTCACTCATTCATATTTTAAGAAAACCTCCTATGAGCTATGGCGTGGTAGAAAGCCTTCCATTCATTTCTTTCATGTTTTTGGTTTTCCTTTTTTTTAACACCAAGGATTCCCTTGAAAAGTTTGATCCGAAGTCATACAAGGCTTTCTTTCTTGGCTATGGCACTACTAGCAAGTCTTATAGAGTGATTAATATTGAATTGTCTAAAGTAGAAGAATATATTAATGTTAAATGTTTTGAGACTAACCCATCTATATCCAAGAATATTGTTAATGATAATGTCGTAGATGAGGTGATCCCTCATGCAAAAGAGCATAACATTTTTGATAAAAGAAAAGAGGTGCTAGTTGATGAAGAAGAGAAAGAAAAAGAAAAGAAGGATATAACTCCCCAGTTTGCAAAGCATCATACTAAAGAGCTCATCATAGGTAATCCTTTTGAAAGGGTGAGGACGCAGACTACATTCAACAAAGAACAAGCCAACAATGACTTCATTTCTCAACTTGTGCCAAAAGATGTCAAAGAAGCTCCCAAGGATGATGAATGGATCCTAGCCATGCAAGAAGAGTTCTAACAGTTTGAAAAGAACAAGACGTGGACCTTAGTGCCAAGACCAATTGATAGAAAGATCATTGGCACCAAATGGATCTACTGCAACAAGTTTGATGAAAGTGGGAATGTGGTAAGGAACAAAGCAAGGTTAGTAGACCAACATTATAACCAATAAGAAGGTATTGATTTTGATGAAACTTATGCACCCAATGATAGACTTGAATCTATTAGATTGCTACTTGCTTTTCGTAGTTATAATAATTTCTTACTTGATAAAATGGATTTTAAAAGTGTATTTTCGAATGGTACTATTGAGGAGGAAGTATATGTTTCTCAACCTCTCAGGTTTTAACATGATAAATTTCCCATTCAAGTTTATTTGTTACAAAATGATCTCTATGGATTCAAATAAACCCCTAGAGTTTGGTATGAGACTCTAAAGAACTTTTTTCTAGACAATGGCTATGTTATGGGAAAAGTTGATTCTATCTTGTTTCTAAAACACACTTCTAGAAATTTCTTATTCTTTCAAATTTATTTTGATGAAATTATCTTTAGCAGAACTGATCTTGATCTTTGCAAGGAGTTTAGCACTTTTATGTACAGTAAGTTTGACATGAACATGATGGGGAGCTTACTTTCTTTCTCAGCTTTCAAATCAAGAAAACCAAGGAAGATAAATTCATAAACCAAGGCAAGTACACTTGTGAACTACTTAAGCACTTTGGGATGGACAAAAGCAAGCCCATGGACAACCCCATGTCAAACACCACCAAGCTTGACAGAGATGAGCAAGGAGAAAAGACATATGAGAAGCTCTAGATAGGTATGATAGAAAGTTTACTTTATTTAACTGACTCTAGACCTAATATATTGTTTAGTGTTAGCTTGTGTGCTCACTTTCAATCTAGTCCAATAAAATCACATCTCATAGAGGTTAAGAGGATTTTGAGATATCTAGCCAAAACTCAAAATTTTGGTCAATGGTATCTCAAGTCAAGGGATTATAATCTTACTTCCTATAGTGATATTGATTATGCAGGTTGTTTGATTGATAGGAAGTGCATAAGCGGAACTTGCTTCTTCCTAGGACCATGCCTAGTTTCCTAAATATCTTTTGTTTTGGAATAGACTATTAATCGATCGAGTTTCTCCTGATACAACTCGATCGATCCGTGGTTAAGGACAAAGATGAACAACCCGATCAGTCGAGTTTCTGCAACACAAAACCTGACTGATAGTTTCACTGGACCAAAATCATATAGGGTAATCGACCAACTTTTCTCCCTCTCAACTAGAGAAAACCCGACCAAAAGCCCTTTTCTAGTGCTCATCCTCAAACTTTGGCCTAACACATCCTCTCGTATCCCACTCCTAGCCTATGAATCAGTCTTCCTTTGCCTCTTCACTAGTGACCTAGGTGGTTTACTCGACCTTCCTTGTGCAACTCTTCTTTGTTTGCTACTTATATCCTCCACCTCCAACCTAGATGGAGTCAAACCGAAGAAAGAGGCATGTCCTAGATGGAGTTACCTCTGATCCAGTTGCCCAAAGGCATGTATCCATGGATGGTACCTCATTCATCTCTGTGCAAGCTTTAAATAGGTATACAAAGCTCTTTCCTTGAACCCCATTTTCATTTAGAGCTTTGTTTGAACCTCAGTTTGCTACAATTGAGATTATTGAGGAGGTATCTATGGTGTTTGAAGCACATAACTTATGTTCTTTATGTATAGAGCATGCATGCTTTGCTAATGCCATGTCAAGCTCAAAGGTTGTTCATGAATATTATGCCAACTTCACATGGAACCACACCTCCTTAGTCCCACCACTGAATGCCCAAGTCATTTTGACTTCAATGATCGTTGGGACTAGATTACGATCTCATAGGACTCTCTGAAAATCTGCTTATCTGGTTCGGACATCATTGGTTCTCGGATAGCTTCTTATTTGTAGTACCATGACCTTTTGTACCGTCAAGGTTTCTACAAGAGATTTGAACCCAAGCTTACTGTAACATACTAAAACTTCAACATATTCTCTTTTTGGCCCTTTCCCAATATTTTCCTATCATTTCTATGTTTTTTGGCCTTGATGCTTAAATTATGGAATTTATAGTGGTTTGGTAAATATTTGTTCAATAATTATACCAATGGAAGGGTTTATGCACAAATACCTCAGTGAAATCTAATTTAAGGATCTAAAATGTAAAATCACCGCTTAAGTGGAACAATGGTAAATAAATCCATGTTAGAAGTGCAAGGCCCCAAAGCTTACTTAATATATTGAAAAAGATTAACTACCATAATTAAGTACTCTAAACCTTAATCTAACCTTTTGAGGTGTTTTGAAATCATGATACACAATTACGTTTCAAATTTTGTTTGATTTGGATGTTGTTTGTGCAAGTTATGCAATTTTAGGCACATTCTGGACTTTTATGCAATTTACTAATTAGGAGGTTTTCTTTGCAAATTATCACCTGAAATTTAATCCTTAGATATTCACTTACCATTCTCGAGTTTTTGAACCATGGGGCACCTAGTTTCACCTTGGTTTGAAGGGCTACTTTCCAAGGGCATTATAGGGATTACCCTCTTTATAAATGAGCTTATCTTTAAAAGCTATCGACCAATGGGGTTATTTCTTTGATTGGAGGACGGTGGGGATGTCCTTGAAGTTTCCATGGTCTTTTAGGACCGACCTTGGATATACAAGAAGAGTCTATGATCTGTCCTCTTGCATGGCCATGTAGCCCTAGCCTAAGGATATATGGAAAGTCCCATAGACACCTCATACTTGCCCCCATCTTTATAAAGCAATTCCTACCCCTTCCATCCTCCCAATCTAAGAAGAAATCCACTCTTTCTCTTCCCCCCAGATTAGAGCATCGTCCCTTCTGTGTTTGGCCATGAAGGTGATGTGCTAAGGTAAAAGAGAGTGCTTACCTTGGTGAAGAAGGCTCATAGAGTTCTAAATTTGCTCTATTTAGGGTTTCTAAGCTCCTTCTTGATGATTTCAACCAAAAGTAGTAAATTTCCTCCTTTCCTTCCTTGTTTTCATGTTGTAAGTATTCCTCCCACCTTCTTCCAGGTCAGAAACATGACCTTCCATGGTAAAACTCCACCTAGAACCCTAAAACATCTCATCTCCATGCTCTTTTGCTAGGGTTTGCACCTCTAAAGTGGAGAAGGTGACCTTTGCTCAAGAACAGAGCTTGGATTGGAGCAAACAGACCTTCTAATATTGGGATCGTTTCTGTTTGGACCTTCTTACCTTTCTAGAGGCAAGTTTTGTTAACCCCCTTCTCATATATTGCTTACTACAAGCTTAAAACTTGTGATTCTATGTTTAAAATCGATGATTTCCATCTCTTTTTACCATGTTCTTCTAGGGTTTTGGTTTCTTGCTACTGTACCTTCTCTATAAGCTCTAGTTTGGTTACCAATGCAACTTCAAACCTGATATTGGGTCAAATGGTATTTTCTCCCTTTCCCTCTTTTTTAATTATCTCATTCAGTTTGATGATGTGGTAATTTCCTATTGGTCAGTATTGAAAAATTCATATTTTCTAATCCACATATCTAAATTTGACAAATAAATATGTTTCAGAATTGAAAAATGAATCTCTATCTAATAAAATTTTCAAGGTCTTATTTCATGGTTTGATGAAGGGTGGTTTTTGTAAAATGAATTTGATGCATAAAATCCATAAAAATTACATCGTAATCATCATAACTCCAAAATTAATGTAAACATATGTTTTCTTGATCAATAGAACCTAATAAGTTAATTGGTGATATTTTCAAAATATAAATCTGAGTTTTGCTAAAAAATACTAAAATTAGGGTTTTCTATACATGAATGTGCATTATGTACTCTAATACATGTTAATACATTGAAAATAGGCAAAGTGGAACTTGGACTCAATTAAAGTGGTGAAGTTTAGTAATTGAAATTGTATGAGAGGTATGTTCATATATAACCCTTTAGTTGGGATACTTATGAACCAACCTTAGTTTCCCTAATGAGGCTTTATTGAAACCAATTTCCTCTAATCATGAATCTTTTATTGTACTTGCCTCAAAATTAGTATTGATGTTTTATTTCATGGGTCTTGGAACCCCACTACCATATTGTAATTATATGAATATTTATCTTTCCAATTTTTCTACTTCTTATGCATGATGACTTATTTGACTATTTAGCTATAGTAGTGGTACTTATGTACAACCACCCATAGTAGGGCATGTATTAATTCACCCTGGGGAACGTCTTATTCTCCCCCTAATAAAAGTATGTGTAGGTGACTAGGAATGTATTAATTCTCCGCTCACCTATAGGTTGAGGTCTGGTAGGTGCCTCAACCCTACTTAGTTAATGTAGTCCAATATTGATCATTCATGCAATTCATTATTAATTTTTGGTTTTTGGCAAGAATCTATTTTTTTATATACCTCATCATCTTGGCCCTCTCAGCATGTGATGAATCCATATATATATGCTTTAATGTTATCATTATCTTTTGTACTTGTGCAATATGTTTACACATACCTTGTTTCCTTTCCCTTTTGATGGGTGCTCTCCGAATCACCTAGGTTAGGACAAGTTGTTGAGTTGAATCAGGAGAACATAGCTTTGGGCATGGACCTAACACTTGGAGATGTAGCTTTAGAGACAAGATTTGAAGTGGTTTAGACTTCACTCTATCTAGATTCTTTTTGTTGTATCATGTTGTAAACCCTAATGGGAGTCTTTGATGTACTTGTGTAATCTTTTACGAAAGTTGCATATAGTCAGTTATTTTTATTCCACTGCGACACTTTTGTCTTTTGCATACCATTTATTGAAGCTTGAAAATTGTGCACCTATTCCAGCATACCTTTGAGTGTGTTTGGAATGGATGTTTTATTATTCAAATCTTTAGTAAGGGGGTGATCCCATACTCCTTAAAATTATCCTTCCTGACATTCATAAGTTCCTAAAGAAACCCGACGTTCCTTATAAGATGATACTAATCAGTTTAGTGTTTAACTTCAATATTCATCCCAGAACGAATCCAATTGAAAGTGCAAAGAATATGATAGTGATTATGTATTGTCTACTAAAGGATATTGAAGTTAAGTGGGCTCGTTACATTCTCTATCACATTACCTTCTATGACTTTGGGAAGAACAACTCAAGAATCCATCTCCCATATACCAATCTAATTTGTGGTGTGTTTTCTCACCATAATGAAACATCCTTCATTCATGATCTTTCATACAAGCCAAGTCACAGGGGAGTTTGCATTAGTGAGACAACCATCAAGAGGACCTTTCTACCTTCCTCTTCTTCCACCACATCAGGTGCCTCTACCTCCACCCAAGCCCCTCCACCTCCTCCACCACCCTGCCCTAGTCATGCCTCATTTTCTATATCAAATGAATCCCTCACGGGATACATGATGCATCAATAGGTGTACACGACCATCAAGAAGACCTTTCTTCCTACCTCTTCTTCCACCACACCAAGCCCCTCCACCTCCACCACCACCCACCATTGTTGTGCCTCATTTTCTATATCAAATGAATCCCACATGGGATACATGATGCCTAAATAGGTGTACAACCTTAGGGTTTAAGATCATATTCACAATGACCTCTACCAGATCATGTCTCACATGCACCTGTCCTGCAACCAGTCCTACCCACCCTACCAAGAGTACCCTAGAGTTGACTATGCCTCTTATGCATACAATTAATTGTACCCTAACCCTCCACCTCGTGTTGCTTCCACTGCACCCCTACTATTACTGATGGTGGACCTATCCCATCCCTTAGTGCTCTTCCTCTTCTGGCCCTTCCTGTTGTCCCTAATACCACTATGCTTTCTAGCTATGATGGAACCTCTACTCCTACCTTTCTGTAAGAAAATGCACTACATGCATGTGCCATGTCTTGGGCTGACCAAAATGCCATATGGATTGGTACTCGTGCGTTTGGACCTCTTACTGATGACAATATACTTGACCATGCTGCAGAGGATGATGCTAATTATGCTGAGGATGAAGAGGATGATTATGGTTCTAATGATGACTTTGTTGGTTCTTCTAGTGATGATGGTGAGGCTACCACTTCTACCAATGTTGCACCATCCGATGATGACGAGGACTATCATCCCAAGGATGAGGAAGATGAGGATATAGTTGATGGAGTAGATGCATATATGTTTACTTCTATAGTATATTAGAGTTATATATATATATATGTGTGTGTGTGTGTGTGTGTAGATTATCATGTATTAGACATTTAGGAACTATGTATCTGAGGTATACTATTTTATCATCTCATCATTTTTTTGTTGGTTTGTTGTTCTTATTTTGAGAAGACAAGGTTCGTGTTGTAATCTTAATATCATGTACCATTACTCTTTGGTTGACTATATCTTATGGCTTCTTGGTATGTTATCCCATATTTTAATTATGACACTGGATTGCTTGATTCCCTTTATTTTTGTCTATGTTTGGTGTGAGCTATATGTGGTTGCTATTTTAGTTTGTTCTTGTGGAGAAGACATGTTCTTTATAGCTTTTCTACCCTCATGTGATTTTGACATGACAAAGGGGCAGAAATGAGCTCAGTAATATTTTTTTATTGCGTATGTGATCCTTTTCTCATCAATTGACTGATATATCATGTGACATGCTAAAGGACCATATAATATGTATGTGTGCTATGGTTATTTGTAGAAACACCAACCATGCAGGAATAGGTAAGAACGAATTGAGGGGGAGCAATTAACATAGTTCATTCATGTGTCCCCTTGCAATTCACAAGGTATATGTTTAATTTTCATACCCTTTTCAATGTGTTGAGGAATGGTTTTTCATTGTCAAAAATGGGGAGAATATTGACCTAGGTGTTATACATTGTCCATATTTTGATAATGACTTTACCATTCCATTCATATGTATTTAATATGTCTGCTTGAGATTCATTTCAGGTATTAGGTACCTGAATAGGACCAAATTCATCAAGTGCTAGCTTGATCAAGTTCAAGTCAAAAGCAATGGAAACACACTTCTCTATGAAACACCCTAAAACACTTGGGATATTTTTTAATCATTTATATTCTTGTAATGACTTCTAAATAAGATGTGAAAAAGATAGGAACCCTAAATTTGAACATTTAATCACTCTAATGACTTTTTCCAAAATTCATTATAGGGACTCCTTTGTTCTAGTTTTACACTCATAGAACTCGATTGATCCCCTTTCTAGATTTTAGAAAAATTCAGGTTTAGTCGAGTTAGACACAAAACACGACTAATCCCTGCACTGAACAAAACTGATTTAATTGTTCAGTCGAGTTTCATCTAGGACAAATTTGGTCGATGATTCAAATTGGCTTTGTCACAAGGTGTAATTGGTCGAGTTACCTTTATTAAAACTCGACCGAATGCACTGTATAAAATGTGTAGAAAAAATGATTCTACTCATTGGAGTTTTGCAAAACTCGAAATGATATATGTTGCAACCTTTAAAATGGCTAGAAATCATTCCTTAGTGCTCATACACTCTAGTAGACACCCCAACTACAAATATGACATCTTGGAGTCCATTCCAAGATTCCTCCTTCATGCTATTCAAGCTCGTATCTATAGTTGAGTGCTTCCAGTCCACTTGAGCCCATTTCTCTCTCTTTTTTTAAAATCAAAATGTCCATATGAGTGAGATAGGATTTGTGTGAGAGATCTACTTCATTGTATACTTGCAAAGCTCGCAAAGCTCTCTTTCCCCAACCCCTTTCTTCAAAATCAAGTTGGTGAAATCTTCTCTAAGTGAAGGAGAATGTGCAAGCTTCTTCAAGTTGTAGAAGAAGGTGCACAAAGATTCTTCAAGTGAAGGAGGAGGTCAAGACTGAAGATCAAAGATTGGAGTGGGTAAATCCTCCAAGGCAAAAGACTCGGTGCAAAGTGGTGATCTACTTGGCTAAGGTGTCCAACTACTTGCAAGAGTGGGTAAGACCTTGGTCAGGTATAAGACTCCAGTTCTTGGATAGGTAAGACCTTGGTTGTAAGGTTGTTGGCTCCCTTCACCTCAAAGGGAAGTTGGGTATCCTTGTCCCGAAAAAGGAAGCTCAATTATATGTCTTATAATGGAATATAAGTATACATCAGTTGCAAAATCCTAGGGCTTAACCTCTCTAGGTAGTGGACTGACTCTCCCCTAGTTTGGAGAGAGGAACCACCCTAAACAACTTGTTCAAGTGATTTTTTCAATCTCTCTCTTCCTTGCTATGCATGATTAGATTGCCATAAAATTCATTATTTACATTTGTGCCTAGTTGAAGTAACTTGAAGGTCTAATGATTTTTGTGCAAGTGTTTCTAGCTCTATTCACCCCCCACTAGATCCCTTTGATCCAACACATTCCTCTGACATGAAGGTAACCTTAACCTGAGATATATGTCTAGTTCCTAATCTTTTCATCTTGAGCACATTCAAAGAACTAGAAAAACCAAGAAAATGCTTTTGAAGGTCCTAACAAGCAACCTAGAACTCTTCAAATAGACTGATACTCTACGGAGAAGACAATTATTTCATATAGTGACTTGTCATCAAGGCCACCTTAAATTTGATAACTTGTTTGGTCCCCAACATTCAATATCTTGAGCACTTTTAAAAAATGAAACGCTCAAAATCTGTATATCTATCTGATGCCCTATATATGGTCCTAGCTCATGACCTAAAACTGAACTAATCCTTCCTACAATGCCATATCAATCCATGTTCCTAGATTATGACCTACAACTAAACAAATCCTCTATTCTCATTCCAAATCTTTTTGGGGTCAAGATCATGACCTAAGACTACACCAATCATGTTATGAGCATATATCATTATTTCCAATCCCTACATCTAGTAGGACATTTTAGGTGATCACATATGCTATCAATGCCATATTTAATGATCATTTGTCTTCAAGGACGAAGTTCAAAAGAAGGTCAACCAAATAAATGAGGACTAGAGAGTCAGGGATAGTCCTCTACTAACACTATAGGGTAGATGACATACTAGAATAGTCACTAGTCATAAAGGCAACCTTAAAAGCAAGATGATCACTTGGTCCCCTCATCTCAATGGGTTTTCACACTCTTTCTATGAACTTTATCCTACAAGATCAAACATGCTCTATGGATAATTTCATTAACCACTACATTCAATGGCCATGAAGGCTACTTTTAAGCAAGGAACTTGTTTAACACCCCAAATGTCCAATATTGAGCAATCGAAAACCCATTTCCACATAGGTAAACTCACCCGATTTTACCTCTTTAGGGTTGTGGTCCTTACCCTAATTTGGTACAATCCCTCAATTTGTTTTGAAAAAATATAAGTTAAATGCTACAAAGAGAAGAGAGATGATGACTACTTCTCAAGATATATTATAGTAGAGTTGTTGCCAGAATTATCAATGATTATCGACTCTTGATATTAATATCTCTGACAAACCACAAATCACATTTGATATTCTCTCACGAAGTCATAATTTAGTGAGGAATCAGACGTGTATTGATTTCAAAACTGAATCAATGACGGGAGACACTTTTGCTGTTGGTAAACCTCTTCTGGCTCATTAGAAATTTAGGGTAATAAATAATTGGTTAGATATAGGAAACTTCTTAAGTGATAGAATTCCCTTACTCTGGAGAAGTCATTCATACACAATATCATTCTCATTAATTTATCCATAGAAGGGAAAGACACCACATATGTTTTCTACCCTCCACAAGGTTTGTCAGAACATCTTTGATGATTCCAACCATTTTGGTTTTTCATGACCAAATATGGGTGTCAAACTAAGCTCAAGCATGTGGCTCTAACTCTTATCTCGAACCTTGCCTTGAGAGGGGAAAAGTGTTGACATCCTATCTCTGCTCACTCAGCAGAACTCATGTTTAATTGTTAATTCTCCAACTAATGATGGAATTCATCACATTTTACCCCTTTTCCACATTTAGCCACGTTTTCCCACATTTTATGACTATTTAAACCATCCATTTTCGCCCACCTTACTCAAATTGGAACTTTCTATAAAGAAATCTTCTTTTGGTTTGAAAGAGCAATTATTCTTCAATCCTGCCTTAAATAGGCTATTCTTCACAAATTGCCCAGTTGAATTGTCTTAAAAAAGGTTTTTTTTCCACTGCATTTTCTTGGAAAATTTGAGAGATGGCCTCTATTTATCTTCCTATACATGTTTCAACAAATTTCTCTAGAACATTCCTATTATATCCATGTGGGGAAAATCATCTTTATCCTGTCCATGCCACCAGGAAGATGATATCAATCCGCTTGTGACACGTGGCAAATTGCCTCGATTCACATGTCACACCTCATGAGCATCGATGTGATCCATCACCCCTCTAGAATCTTCCAGTTGGAAACTCCAAACCCTAAACTAATCTTATAAATAGACACCCATACCCAAAGTATTCTAGGCCTCTCTTGTCTCTCCTGAAACCAGTGAAATGACTACCTCTCCCTTTTTTTCTGCACATGCTAGAGGATCCTTCCTCTAGCACCAACCACTTCTTCTAATGTCGATAGGTTGCACAACTTAATTATTATATTTAGAGTTGCTTTTTACTCTAGTAAATTCATAATTGTTGCTAGTTGATTACTTAAATTATTTGTATCTACATACTCTTTTAAAGATTTGATCTTTCTCTACTGAAACTAATCACTAGTGCCTTCCTCTCATGCTACACATCGATCCCAAACGCCAGTGATGGATCTCCACTATTGGAGGTCCTGAGGTGATTGGGATCACAACACACCTAAAAATTGGACATTTAGGTTAATGATGGGAAAGTCACAGTAATCTCCAACCCAAAGGTCTGCCAACATAAAAATCACGTTTTTTACCCTTTTCACCATTTTCAATAATGACAACCTCGATCACTAGTATTTTTATCTGAGATGACTAAAAATGTTACAATACCATTCATGAGGCAAGATGGGGGTGTTAATCATTCCCCACTCATAACAGGATCGTCGATCCGATCTTTGAGTTATACATATGTTTCTTATCCACCTTTGGGGTGGTGTCAAAATCAGTTTCTTTGGGGTTTTCCCACTTAATTTAATACATGTTTGTGTTTTTTCCTTGTTTTATGAATAGAATCGGGTGGCAAATCTGAGCATTATTGATATATCATTTTCTTTTCCTTTTCTTGTAGTTCTACAAACATAAGATCCGTTTCAATTTTTCGGATTGGGTACAACATATGGCTCTAAATTTTTTTTCGGTCAACGATAATGCCATCAAAAGATATATGGAATCCAAGGAAGAGACCCTATTTTTAAGGAAGGAATGTTTCTTTAAATTGATGTATAATTTCTGTGAGCATAGATAGGGTGAAGGTGTGCAATGTGTTTTTCTATGGTTGTGATCAACAGAAAGATATCATCAATGTAAACCACCAATTTTTTTCATATGAATGGTCTTAGGACATGGCACATGACCATCATGAGAGTACTCGATGTGCTTGAAAGACTGAAGTCCATGATTTCCATTCATATAATCTATTAGGAGTCTTAAAAAAATTTCTTCCGTTAATGCATATCCTTGATAAGGCTTTGGTGGTATCTTCTATGTAAGTCAATTGGAGAACCATTGTGATTCCATCAACAAATCCAACATTTTGTCAAGTCTAGGTTTGGGGATGTTATATATGATGGTTTTATTTGTAGATAAGGAAACAATACAAGCACATTCTCTAACTTCCATCCTTTTTGGATTCAAGGAGACATGGATCTTCACTAGGGTTTTTGTATCAATAATGAACACTTTAAGAAGAAGGGCATTGACTTGGTGTTCCAGTTCAACATTTTTGGTTGGGTTAATTTGATAATGTGAGATACTAAGGAATAAGTAACTAGGAATCAAGTAAATTTTAAAGAAATATTTCATTAGGACGTTCCTTAGGATTCATGTTTATAATTCATTCAATAGCGGGGGAGGTAGAATGCTAGGACTGTAACATCCCTGACATGGGTTATGATTTAACCCTAGGTGTTTTGATTAAGAAATATGATTATAATTTTAATCTTATCTTGTGAAAAGTAACTAGGCCTCATGAGGAACTTATGTTTCAATTTTGGTCATGTTTGAACAATGTTGAAGCAATGTTTGCTTATTTTGGACTAAAGTGCAAATTATCCAAGTTAAGGGGCTAACTTGCAAATGTTACATAATAATATGTTCCTATGATGTTGAGACATCATAATAGTGAATATGATGTAGTAGTATGGTTTCTACAAGCTTGGACACCAAGATAAAGCTTGTTGGACAATGTTTGTGCATTAAAACCTAGTTTTGGTGTAATGTGCAATTTGCCCAAAACCTAGGGTTCAATATGCAAACTACCACTTCAATAAGGTCCCTAATGTTTCTTGTCATCATTTAGAGAAAATAAAATGAGACGGTCTCCTCATTTGAATTAATTTGGAGGAGAGAGAATCTTGATATTAAAATAATCAAGATCTAAGCCTAGTTGGAACCCTAATTCAATTTAATGCATAAATAAATAAAATAATTTGAAGGACCTTCAACAAAAATTGATATGGTTGGATTCATATGTTATTGGACATACTTAAGCCTTGAAAATGCACGAGCATATCCTAAGGAGGTTAAGACTCCACTCACCATTATTATAAGAAAAAGAATTTCCACTCAAATATGGAAATTACTATTATAAGGGTTAAGGTGCTGAATTTATTTTCTCTTTATTCTTGGATAATGGAAGGTAGTTCGGTGGGGATAGATATGCCTTTGCATACAAGAAACCAAGGGAAAGAAGGTGGCAACAATTTTGTAATTAAAAGACTTTTATAAAATATTTTCTCTCTCATGGAATTTCTTATAAAAAGACCCTTTCCAAGCCAAATGAAAGGCTTTTCCGTTTCCACTTCTTCTCTTTGCTTGGAAACCGACCAAGGGAGCTAGGGAGGACCTGGAGGACGACCCCCAACCTTTTGTAAAGGTTCTTGATCCATTTCACCTTGATTCCATGGTGGAAATTGAAAATAAATTATGGATTTCTTCTTAATTCGATCTCCTCTTCAACCCTAGCCAAACTTTTCAACCAAAAGCTTGAGGATGAGCCTAAGGGGAGTTACAAAAGCTTCATACACCATTTTTTGCGTGATCTTGGAGATTTGGAGCTCAATTGGAGGCAGGTTTTATAACTTGAAACCCTAATTTTGTTATTGCATTCAATTCCCATCAAATAATGATCATTTCTCTATTTACAAATATTGATTTGGTTGATTGATGCAATCTCCATGGAAATCACAGAAGGTTTCGTGGGTCTAAAGATTTATGATGATGACATCATCATAAGCACAAACCTCCCCAAATATCTAGACCAAACGGTTTCAATCAAATGTCCAAACGGTTTATGATTGGGAGCAAACAGTTTCAAACCGTTTGGAATGAAACAGTTTCACTAAACCACACAGAAGCAAATCGTTTAAGACTGTTTGGTAATTTTGACCAGGGATGACCATTTGAGGACTTGTTCATAATTATCTAGGTTAATGACCCACCAATTATTATTGATTAACTCCAATTGGTTCATGAGTTGAAGATCCATCAATCACCTAAACCCTAATCGGTTTGAGTGCAGATTTCATAAGTGATTGAGTTTGAAACTTGGGTTGATTGACCCAAACGGTTTCAAAACCGTTTGAGAATCACCCAAACGGTCTCAAGACCGTTTTTAGGTCAACCAAGACCATTTAGAGGTCTAGGGTTGAGTATGGTTAGCTATTTGAAGATTCAAACATATGGTATAAACCCTAATCGACTAAGTGATGATTTTGCAATTGAATGAGTTGAAGCTTTGGGTTGATTGACCCAAACAGTTTCAAAACCATGTGGTGATCACCCAAACGGTCTCAATACCATTTGGGGGTCACCCAAGACCGTTTTTAGGTCTATGGTTAGGTATGGTCAAATGTTTGAAGGTCCAAAGATACCAAATTGAATTACAATTAAGTGCTGATTTGGTGACCAATCCTAGGATCCAAACTCTAATTGAATGACATGGCTAATGATGATATGATGGGAAAACGGTATCAAGACCATTTGGAGGTCATACAAACGATATCAATACCGTTTGGGGGTCACCCAAGACCGTTTGGATGTCTAGGGTTGACTATGGTTAGGTGTTTGAAGATCTAAAGGTACTAAGTTGAAGTGCAATCAAATGCTGACTTGGTGATCAA
Organism: Alisma plantago-aquatica; assembly: GCA_963693085.1. Classification (NCBI taxonomy): domain Eukaryota; kingdom Viridiplantae; phylum Streptophyta; class Magnoliopsida; order Alismatales; family Alismataceae; genus Alisma; species Alisma plantago-aquatica. The sequence goes on along the minus strand of OY856412.1, from coordinate 1,371,818,484 downwards.
TCCAATGATCCAAACTTTGGTTGATTGACTTGGATTTTGATGTTGACATGGGAAAACGGTCTCAAGACCGTTTGTAGGTCATCCAAATGACCTCAAGACCGTTTGGGGTCAGGTCATGCCCAATTTGGATGAAGGCTCAATGGTTTCAAAGTAACCAATCTCACATTGATTAATGCTTAAAGATCAATGATTCCAAACCCTAATCCAATCGATTCATACCCTAATTGATGATCAATTGAGGGTCAATTGAGGGTCAAACAAGTTGAAGTTTGACCTATTTAACTTAATTGAAGTATGGTGATAGTTCCAATTGATGATTGCTTACATGAATTCAATGGTTGAAGGATTCAATATTGGAAACCCTAATTTAATTGGAGTGGTTGAGACCCTTTTTGGTCCTTGCGGTTTTGAGGGGGTTTGGACAAAACGGTCTCAAGACCGTTTGGGACCAAACGGTCTCAAGACCCTTTGGGACCAAACGATCCCAAACCGTATAGGTGCATGCGGTTTCAAAAAGTCAACTTTGGCAAACGGTCTTCACCACCTACTTTACTAAACAATTTTGAGTATTCAACCAAGACCGTTTGAGGTCTGATTGGTCAAGACCATTTGAGGTTTAAGTGACCAAGATCATTTGGACGATAATTAATCAAATTGTATGAATACTTAAAGTGAATAAAGGTCAATGGTTTAAGTGGTAAATTACATGATGTAAATCAATGGTGTTTATAATAATGTTACCTTTAATGAGATAGGGTGATTAGTACCCTTCAAATAGCTAAGCCCTAATGATCATAGTGATAATGACATAACCATGATGTCAATTCTTCTTCAATATTAAGTTGACTTAGCTTAATCAAGGCTGAAGCAAACATCATCTTGTAGAAGATGAAAAAGAAGATTTCCTACATGATTGATAATCAAGTAATAGATTTCCAATATGAATGAATGTTTAATTAGGGTATGATCCTTCATAGTGAGATCATGAAACCCTAATTATGAGGGTTAATGAATCATAACCCTAACTGAGGATATTAATGGAAGTAATCTTACTACATGATGATGGTATGATCTTAATTCATAGTGATGGTATGATAAACCCTAATTCAGGGTACCTTGATGATCACTCCTACTTGGGGTGAATAGTAAACCCTAATCTAGGGTTATTTGATATGAATAGTAAACCCTAATCTAGGGTGATGTGATATGAATAGTAAACCCTAATCTAGGGTGATGTGATATGAATAGTAAACCCTAATCTAGGGTGATGTGATATGAATAGTAAACCCTAATCTAGGGTGATGTGATATGAATAGTAAATCCTAATCTAGGGTGATATGATATGAATACTAAACCCTAATTGTGGGTTATGGAATAAGAAACCCTAATGGAGGGTGATGACATGAGAAACCCTAATTGGGGGTGATGACATGAGAAACCCCAATTGGGATGAACAATAAGTATAATTATGGTTTATTGAATATGAAACCCTAGTTTTAAGTGATGTTATGTGGAACCCTGATATTATGATATGGTGTAAGACTCAATTCAGGGTGATGTCATGTGATGATATATGAAACCCTAGAGATGTTTTAATAGCCAGTACACCAAGGAGAGGTGTGGCTAAAATAATTAAATAAGAAGAATATGTTATAGACATGAAGGATAGGGTTGATGAACCATGTGAATGATAAGGTCGTGATTTTAATGAATAAGGAACTAAGAGACAAGATGATGGCTAGATCCTTGTACAACCATATTTATACATGAGTAATAACCTATACACCTTACAATGATGAGGACATGAAACTTTTAGGAATGATGTATGCTATACTAAATAATGATGTGGATAACATCCTAAGAGTTGAAATACCTAAAATAGTTGATAATGGTTTATCTTATATCAACAATGTATATCAGTTGGATAAGTCCGCATCATTAAAGACAATTGGACAATTCTAATGTGTGACCCACACACCATATGTTGAAAGTAACAAGTTAGTGGATAAAGTATTAAGAGGGAAATACCTTAATACAAAGTTAGTTGATTAACTTAAGAATATGGAAATGAAAAGAAAGTGATACATTCAGATATGATATGTATCACATTCTGCATTTCATTGTAGACTTATCTTGATGAACCTCTAATTTAATACTCTTGGTTAAGAAACACATGAAATGTGTGATATGCAATCGTTACAATAAAGATATGATGAACTCAATGTACTTTGATAAATGTTGACCAATATACCTTGAGAATGGGGTAAGCTAATCAATGAGTATAATGCAAATTATATCATGAAAAGGATGAGAAATGAACTCATGCTTTGAATTGATGATCATTAATTATATATGATAAGAATGGTAATCATAAGAAAATACTTATGATGTCTTGGATGCTCCTAGAGGTGTGGAGTAATACATTAGGGTTGAACTATTAATGTGAGCATGAAACCCTAATTAAAGCATGATGGGAAACCCTAACCCCTAATTTTGGGTAAAGGGAATGAAAAGCCCTAATTGATAGATAACCCTAATCCTGATAAAGGATGGTGGTGTTACTAATGTTTCATATGATGTGACAAATGACTTACATGACTATTATCATGTCTATTAAAAATGTAGACATCATGAGATGCTGAACATAACCAAATATGAGTTATGACTTTCATATAATTAACATGTTGTATGGCATATGTGCCTAATGTTATTAATGCTTAGTAAAAGTAACAAAATGTGCATGAACCTTATGAGTTCCATGAACAGATTGTTGCCTAGTGGAAGGTGGCAAAACATTTAATAGGTCTCGTGAGCCATGTGAGATAGTTGTATATCAAATATTATGTACACCTCGGTCTGAGGACCTGAAGGTAATAGTTACCTAACAAGTGGTAACCGTGATAGTGATGAATTGAGGGTATGAATATCGAGCTTGATAAGTAAAATTATGATGTTGCTATGAGATGTGAACTTTCAAGTAAGGAAATAAGGGATTAAGATACCAATGCATTATAAGTTTTGGTATAGTTATAGATAAGAGCCTGCATGTTTCTTTGTAGCAATTGTCATAATAATTCCTATTTGAGAACTTGACTGATGCTAAAAGAATATGCTAATGTATTTAATTTATCAAGTGAAATCATATCATGTAGAGCTCTAGCCATATATCCAACAATGTCAGAACTTGCTGAATGGTGAAACGGGTGCTCCGCGGAAAAACCTGAAACACATATTTTGAATATGTGGGGGTAATGGACGAATGTATCCTGACGTCTTAATGAGGGAATTGAGGAATGGTAAACATTAAACCTCTCAATCCTTCATTACTTATACCGGGATGATGTATCATGAATCTCCCGATGATTAGGACCGATGCAGTACACATCTCCTAATAATTTTAATGGCAGATCGATGGAGATAAATAAGAAATCTCACGATCGCGAAGAGAGTACAGCACGCCACTGTAACTCTAATAGGGAAGTTGCCAGTATACCTTGGAAAGTTATTTAGCAGACACACAAGATGTCCTGCATTTGATCTCGTACTGACCGAGATAAGGGAGGTCTTGGTAGACGGCTCTACCATTGACCTTATATGGCACCAATTTCGACTTCGCAATGGTCGGTTGGAGTATGAGTGGTATACCTCATCTCCTCAGGGCATAAGTGTGATTGTAAAAGGTAATCAACCATATAGCATGTTTGTTTCAGGACTGAATATGGAAATTCATTGGTTGATGTTACATTTCTTTTATGCATCTATAGTTGATAGATGTTATTCATATCTCTTTATACTCATTTCAAGTAGAAGGATTAATTATGATTCTATCATTAATAAATGCAATGCTCTCCTTAGAAATGGAGATCACATTACTTTGTTCATTCAATGATTAATACTACTATTAATATGTAAGATCTCCTGCTCAGTTTTATTATAATATACTACTATAACAATGTTTTGGTGGAGAGTTATATCTCCCACTGGGGTAATTTACAATTGTCTCTCCCCCATGGAATCCAATATTTTTAGGTGGACGTAGATGAAGAGTCAGAAACCCTATAGCAAATAAGGATCAACAACATCATCAGGGACAACAGTAATGTCTTAGGTGGAGACACTGTCTGTCAATTTATAGTTAATAGTCCTATGTGTCGTCTCTATACTCTCAGGTCCTCAGAGTTTATAGATAGTGTTTTTAATGAATCGATCTGAGATTTTGGCTTGATGCCTCAAGGTTTCTTATGCTGTATGTATATATTGTTACTAGGGCAGCTGACGTTGTAATTCTCAAGAAGAGATGATACAAGTTATGTACTTTCGAATCAGGATGTAATGTTATACTTTGGTCCTTGATGAAAGAGTTTTCCTTTGTTGGATCTCTTTGCAAAAAGTTTTAATTTTTAGTGATTTTCATTAATTCGTTGCAAATGATTCGCTTCCAGTTAATTCTATTTTCGCGAGTCGGTCGTTACAATTATGGTATCAGAGCTCTAGGTTCACTGAGTCTACAGAGACATAGGACTAAGGTAGTAGAGTTTGTTCTAGTGTCTTCCAATATATCTGACAATATCTTCTTCTCATATAGGAGGAGAAGAACTAGAATATGACTAAGTCACATGAGGAGTTTGCTACAGAAAGCAACAATGTTGCACTAAGAAGAGGTGCAGGGGAATAAGCAAGAGAGGGACAATCGCTTGAGATTCCCCTAGCTAATCTAGCTGTGATAAGAAATCCTTCCCTATGTATCACTTTTGGGGAACTCAGGGCAACCATGATGCATTTAGTGGATCGAGCACTAGCAATGCAACCTAGATTACCAGCCCCTAATGATGATATTTTGGACATCAGTAGGATATGTAATCCACAACAGAAGGCTAGAGCAATGGGAAATAATGAAGTTCTGGACTTAGAACAAGCATGTGCTCAACCTCAGCCTGTTGAATCAATAAATAGTGAGGGAAGGAATAGGTTACAACCCAAAAGCAGAGTTTGCTATAGGTGTAGAAAGCCTGGACATATTATAAAGAATTGTCCAATAAAGAACAAGGAAGAGAGAATTGAGAAAAGGCCTATCCAAGTCCAGGGACAGAGGCCTAGTAGTTCCAAAAAGGGAAAGACTCTAGTATCACCAGTACAACCAGGGCCTAGTGCACCAAGGACATGGTTATCTAGAAAGGGTAAAGAACCCTCTAGACCATACTTGGCACCCAGAACTTGCTACCTATGTATACAGGTAGGATATTTGGCAAAACATTGCTCAGCTAAAAATATTTTGGTGAATCAACCTCTGAGGCAGAATCAGCCTGAGGCAATGAATAATCCACGAATCATGACAGGTTAGAAAAAATAATGTCATTCTTATATGTCTTTTCATGGTTTCCTGAGTTAATTTGAGAAGGTAATTGATTGAACTTTCTTTGATTAGTCCTATGAGGACTCATATTTTGCATAAACATTATATATGTTTCATGTTACTCTTACCTCTATGAGAAGAAAAGGAGGTATTGAAGAGATGTCTGGATAAAATCTAGTAATGAGTTTTTTTTGTAATAATATGAAAAGGAAGGAAAATGATAGTATACAAGTGCATACTACCTTATCTCAGTATTTATATCCCCTGGCCAGGTATACAACTATTGATGATAAAGTGAGTATGGAAACTCTTAGATTGTAATCTTTTTGATTGCTCTGATCAAGTAGTCATTTTGATACAATCTAATGAGTATCATGAAATATGAAATATGGAATAAATAAATGTGTCCTGTCCTACGTATAAGAAAGAGAAATATGAGATAACCTCAAAAGAGCATGTTTGTATGAGGAAATTAAAGTATAATCCTCATAAGATAAGAATGAGAATAAGGGAGATGAATCTCATCTAATAAAGTTGTAAGTATCATAAAGATCCTTACCATAATTTAGAAATGGAAAATATGATGAGATCATGAGATGATCATAAACATGCTAAAGGGATAATGATATGTAATCATCCTTATAAGATTCCTATGCTAGAGCAAGGAACCTAGGATGGGATAAAGAGTAAATGTTTCATGAATAGTTGAAAATACATGAAATAATAAGAGGAATATGAATCCTTGTTATCTTTCCATCAGGGACATGGCAATCAAGTGGCTCTTAGGACACTTGATGTGCATAAGATAAAAATGTTCATGATGATGGATACTTAGAAAAGTATCAGTTTACCTTGGACCTTGGTTTCAAGGAAAATATATATGTAACAAGTGATGTCCCAAGAGGAAAGGAAGATAAATATGTGATGTGTTTTTAACAAATGTAATAGATACCAAGGTAAGGGATCCTGGTATCTAAAGAAATATCAGATTGATCATGCAAATGATTATGAACCTCACATGTTAGGGGTTTATGCTTTGCACAGACATAACAATTAATGATATCTTTGAGATAAGTTCTCAATTGATAAGTAACCTTTCCTTATGGTAAGAGAATGTACAACTAATGAGATAGTTAGTGCAAGTATAAGGAAAGTTATTATGGTGTTATCAGGTGAGATGACACAACCAGAGTATGAAAAGACTTATAGTATCAAGTAGATGACAAAATATAATTATGATCTTGAAAGAGAAATACTGAACTAACTAAGGAACATGGGAGTATATGCTCCATGTGAAGCATTCCATGATAAACTTGTATGGAATAACTTTTTATTGATCAAAACTCTATTGTGTCCCCATAATAATGAAATGTTATATGATGACATGATGATATGATGCATGAATAATATTTGTTTTTCTTTATCTAGGGATTTTAGGGACGAAATCTTTATAAGGGGTGGATAATTTGTAACATCCCTGACCTGGGTTATGCTTTAACCCTAGATGTTTTTATTAAGAAAGATGATTAGGCCTCATGAGGAACTTATGTTTCAATTTTTCTCATGTTTGAACAATGTTGAAGCAATGTTTGCTTATTTTGGACTAAAGTGCAAATTACCCATGTTAAGGGGCTAACTTGCAAATGTTACATAATAATATGTTCCTCTGATGTTGAGACATCATAATAGTGAATATGATGTAGTAGTATGGTTTCTACAAGCTTGGACACCACGATAAAGCTTGTTGGACAATGTTTGTGCATTAAAACCTAGTTTTGGTGTAATGTGCAATTTGCCCAAAACCTAGGGTTCAATATGCAAACTACCACTTCAATAAGGTCCCTAATGTTTCTTGGCATCATTTAGAGAAAATAAAATGAGAGGGGAGCCTCATTTGAATTAAGTTGGAGGAGAGAGAATCTTGATATTAAAATAATCAAGATCTAAGCCTAGTTGGAACCCTAATTCAATTTAATGCATAAATAAATAAAATAATTTGAAGGACCTTCAACCAAAATTAATATGGTTGGATTAAGATGGGTTTGGACATCCTTAAGTCGTGCAAAGGCACGAGCATATCCTAAGGAGGTGAAGACTCCACTCACCATTATTATAAGAAAAAGAATTTCCACTCAAATATGGAAATTACTATTATAAGGGTTAAGGTGCTTAATTTCTTTTCTCTTTATTCTTGGATAATGGAAGGGAGTTCGGTGGGGATATATATGCCTTTGCATACAAGAAACCAAGGGGAAGAATCTGGCAACAATTTTGGAATTAAATGACTTTTATAAAATGTTTTCTCTCTCATGGAATTTCTTATAAAAAGACCCTTTCCAAGCCAAATGAAAGGCTTTTCCATTTCCACTTCTTCTCTTTGCTTGGAAACTGACCAAGGAAGCTAGGGAGGACCTGTAGGACGACCCCCAACCTGTTCGTAAGGTTCTTGATCCATTTTACCTTGATTCCATGGTGGAAATTGAAAATAAATTAGGGATTTCTTCTTAATTCGATCTCCTCTTCAACCCTAGCCAAACTTTTCAACCAAAAGCTTGAGGACGAGCCTAAGGGGAGTTGCAAAGGCTTCATCCACCATTTTTGGCATGCTCTTGGAGCTTTGGAGCTCAACTGGAGGCAGGTTTTATAACTTGAAACCCTAACTTTGTTATTGCATTCAATTCCCCATCAAATAATGATCATTTCTCTATTTACAAATATTGATTTGGTTGATTGATGCAATCTCCATGGAAATCACAGCAGGTTTCGTGGGTCTAAAGCTTGATGATGATGACATCATCATAAGCACACACCTCCCCAAATATCTATACCAAACAGTTTCAATCAAATGTCCAAACGGTTTGTGTTTGGGAGCAAACAGTTTCAAACCATTTGGAATGAAACGGATTTACTAAACCACATAGAAGCAAACGGTTTAAGACCGTTTGGTAATGTTGACCAGGGTTGACCATTTGCGGACTTGTTCATAATGATCTAGGTTAATGACCCACCAATTATTATTGATTAACTCCAATTGGTTCATGAGTTGAAGGTCCATCAATCACCCAAACCCTAATCGGGTTGAGTGCTGATTTCATAAGTGATTGAGTTTGAAACTTGGGTTGATTGACCCAAACGGTTTCAAAACCGTTTGGGAATCACCCAAATGGTCTCAAGACCGTTTGGAGGTCAACTGATACCATTTGGAGGTCTAGGGTTGAGTATGGTTAGGTATTTGAAGATTCAAACATATGGTATAAACCCTAATCGGCTAAGTGCTGATTTTGCAATTGAATGAGTTGATGCTTTGGGTTGATTGACCCAAACGATTTCAAAACCATTTGGGGATCACCCAAACGGTCTTAAGACCGTTTGGGGGTCACCCAAGACCATTTGGAGGTCTAGTGGTAGGTATGGTAAGTGTTTTAAGGTCCAAAGATACCAAATTGAAATACAATTAAGTGTTGATTTGGTGACCAATCCTAGGATCCAAACTCTAATTGAATGACATGGATAATGATGATATTATGGGAAAACGGTCTCAAGACAATTGGAGGTCATCCAAATGATCTCAAGAACATTTGGGGGTCACCCAAGACCGTTTGGAGGTCTAGGGTTGACTATGGTTAGGTGTTTGAAGATCTAAAGGTACTAAGTTGAAGTGCAATCAAATGTTGACTTGGTGATCAATCCAATGATCCAAACTTTGATTGATTGATTTGGATTTTGATGTTGACATGGACAAACGGTATCAAGAACGTTTGGAGGTCATCCAAACGACCTCAAGACCGTTTGGGGTCAGGTCATGCCCAATTTGGATGAAGGCTCAATGGTTTCACAGTAACCAATCTCACATTGATTAATGCTGAAAGATCAACGATTCCAAACCCTAATCCAATTGATTCAAACCCTAATTGATTATCAATTGAGGGTCAAATCAGTTTAAGGTTGACCTATTTAACTTAATTGAAGTATGGTGATAGGTCCAATTGATGATTGCTTACATGAATTCAATGGTTGAAGGATTCAACATTGGAAACCCTAATTTAATTGGAGTGGTTGAGACCCGTTTTGGTCCTTGCGGTTTTGAGGGGGTTCGGACCAAACGGTCTCAAGACCCTTTGGGACCAAACGATCCCAAACCATTTAGGCGCATGCGGTTTCAAAAAGCCAACTTTGGCAAACGGTCTTCACCACCTACTTTACTAAACGGTTTTGAGTATTCAACCAAGACCGTTTGAGGTTTGATTGGTCAAGACCATTTGAGGTTTAAGTGACCAAGATCATTTGGAGGGTAATTAATCAAATTGTATGAATACTTAAAGTGAATAATGGTCAATGGTTTAAGTGGTCAATTACATGATGTAAATAAATGGTGTTTATAATAATGGTACCTTTAATGAGATAGGGTGATTAGTACCCTTCAAGTACATAAGCCCTAATGATCATGGTGATAATGACATAACCATGATGTCAATTCTTCTTCAAGATTGAGTTGACTTAGCTTAATCAAGGCTGAAGCAAACATCATCTTGTAGAAGATGAAAAAGAAAATTTCCTACATGATTGATAATCAAGTAATAGACTTCCTATATGAATGAATGTTTAATTAGGGTATGATCCTTCATAGTGAGATCATGAAACCCTAATTATGAGGGTTAATGAATCATAACCCTAAATGAGTATATTAATGGAATTAATCTTACTACATGATGATGGTATGATCTTAATTCATAGTGATGGTATGATAAACACTAATTCAGGGTACTTTGATGATCACTCCTACTTGGGGTGAATAGTAAACCCTAATCTAGGGTGATGTGATATGAATAGTAAACCCTAATCTAGGGTTATGTGATATGAATAGTAAACCCTAATCTAGGGTGATGTGATATGAATAGTAAACCCAAATCTAGGGTGATGTGATATGAATAGTAAACCCTAATCTAGGGTGATGTGATATGAATAGTAAACCCTAATCTAGGGTGATGTGATTTGAATAGTAAACCCTAATCTAGGATGATGTGATATGAATAGTAAATCCTAATCTAGGGTGATATGATATGAATAGTAAACCCTAATTGTGGGTTATGGAATAACAAACCCTAGTGGAGGGTGATGACATGAGAAACCCTAATTGGGGGTGATGACATGAGAAACCCCAATTGGGATGAATAGTAAGTCTAATTATGGTTTATTGAATATGAAACCCTAGTTTTAAGTGATGTTATGTGGAACCCTAATATTATGATATGGTGTAAGACTCAATTCAGGGTGATTTCATGTGATGATATATGAAACCCTAGAGATGGTTTAATAGCCAGTACACCAACGAGAGGTGTGGCTAAAATAATTAAATAAGATGAATATGTTATAGACATGAAGGATAGGGTTGATGAACCATGTGAATGATAAAGTGGTGATTTTAATGAATAAGGATCTAAGAGATAAGATGATGCCTAGATCCTTGTACAACCATCTTTATACATGAGTAATAGCCTATACACCATACAATGATGAGGACATGAAACTTCTAGGAATGATGTATGTTATACTAAATAATGATGTGGATAACATCCTAAGAGTTGAAATACCTAAAATAGTTGATAATGGTTTATCTTATATCAACAATGTCTATCAGTTGGATAAGTCCATATCATTAAACACAATTGGACAATTCTAATGTGTGACCCACGCACCATATGTTGAAAGTAACAAGTTAGTGGATAAAGTATTAAGAGGGAAATACCTTAATACAAAGTTAGTTGATTAACTTAAGAATATGGAAATGAAAAAAAAGTGATACATTCAGATATAATATATATCACATTCCGCATTTCATTGTAGACTTATCTTGATGAACCTCTAATCCAATACACTTGGTTAAGAAACACATGAAATGTGTGATATGCAATCGTTACAATAAATATATTATGAACTCAATGTACTTTGATAAATGTTGACCAATATATCTTGAGAATGGGGTAAGCTAATCAATGAGTATAATGTAATTATATCATGAAAAGGATGAGAAATGAACTCATGCTTTGAATTGATGATCATTAATGATATATGATAAGAATGGTAATCATAAGAAAATACTTATGATGTCTTGGATGCTCCTAGAGGTGTGGAGTAATACATTAGGGTTGAACTAATAACGTGAGCATGAAACCATTATTAAAGCATGACGGGAAACCCTAACCCTAATTTTGTGTAAAGGGAATGAAAAGCCCTAATTGATAGATAACCCTAATCCTGATAAAGGATGGTGGTGTTACTAATGTTTCATATGATGTGACAAATGACTTACATGACTGTTATCACGTCTATTAACCATGTAGACATCATGAGATGATGAACATAACCATATATGAGCTATGACTTTCATATAATTAACATGTTGTATGCCCTTATGTGCCTAATGTTATTGTTGCTTAGTAAAAGTAACAAAATGTGCATGAACCTTATGAGTTCCATGAACAGGTAGTTGCCTAGTGGAAGGTTGCAAAACATTGAATCGGCCTCATGAGCCATGTGAGATACTTGTATATCAAGTATTATGTACACCTCGGTCTAAGGACCTGAACGTAATAGTTACCTAACAAGTGGTAACAGTGATAGTGATGAATTGAGGGTATGAATACCGAGCTTGATAAGTAAAATAATGATGTTGCTATGAGATGTGAACTTTCAAGTAAGGAGATAAGGGATTAAGATCCCAATGCATTATAAATTTTGGTATAGTTATAGATAAGAGCCTGAATGTTTCTTTGTAGCAATTGTCATAATAATTCCTATTTGAGAACTTGACTGATGCTAAAAGAATATGCTAATGTATTTAATTAATCAAGTGAAATCATATCATGTAGAGCCCTGGCCATATAGCCATCAGTGTCATAACTTGCTGGATGGTGAAATAGGTGCTCCACGGCAAAACCCGGAATGTATATTTTGAATATTTGGGGGCAATGGGCAAATGTATCATGACGTCCTAATGAGGGAATTGAGGAATGGTAAACATTAAACCTCTCAATCCTTCATTACTTATGCCGGGATGATGTATCATGAATCTCCCGATGATTGGGACAGATGCAGTACACATCTCCCAATAATTTTAATGCCGGATCGATGGAGATAAATAAGAAATCTCACGGTCGCAAAGAGAGTACAACACGCCATTGTAACTCTAATAGCGAAGTTTCCAGTGTACACTGGAAAGCTATTTAGCAGAGACACAAGATGTCCTGCATTTGATCTCGTACTTACCGAGACAAGGGAGGTCTTGGTAGCCGACTCTACCATTGACCTTGTATGGCACCGATTTCGACTTCGCAATGGTCGGTTAGAGTATGAGCGGTATACCTCATCTCCTTAGGGCATAAATGTGATTGTAAAAGGTAATCAACTGTATACCATGTTTGCTTAAGGACTGAATACAGAAATTCATTGGTTGATGTTACATTTCTTTTATGCATCTCTAGTTGATATATGTTATTCATATCTCTTTATACTCATTGCAAGTAGAAGGATGAATTATGATTCTATCATTAATAAATGCAATGCTCTCCTTAGAAAAGGAGATTACATTACTTTTTTCATTCAATGATTAATACTAATGTTAATATATACGATCTCCTGCTCAGTTTTATTATAATAAACTACTATAACAATGTTTTGGCGGAGAGTTATATCTCCCGCTGGGGTAATTTACAATTGTCTCACCCCCGTGGAATCCAATGTTTTTAGGTGGATGCATACGAAGATTCAGAAACCCTATAGCAAAGAAGGATCAACAGCAGCATCAGGGACAATAGTAATGTCTCAGGTGGAGACACTGTTTGTCAAGTTATAGTTAGTAGTCATATGTGTCGTCTCTGTACTCTCAGGTCCTCGGAGTTTATAGATAGTTTTTTTAATGAATCGATCTGAGATTTTGGCTTGATGTCTCAAGGTTTCTTATGCTGTCTGTATATATTGTTACTAGGGCAGCTGACGTTGTAATCCTCGAGAAGAGATGATACAAGTTATGTACTTTTGAATCAAGATGTAATGTTATACTTTGGTCCTTGATGAAAGAGTTTTCCTTTATTGTATCTCTTTGCAAAAAGTTTTAATTTTTAGTGATTTTCAGTAATCTACTGCAAACGATTTGCTTCCGCTTAGTTAATCATGTTTTCGTGAGTCGGTCATTACAAGGACACACTATAGCCTCATTGATGTATTAAACATGCATGCTTCCCAATTCCTGACTGATATCCTCCACTTCTATGTGTGTGAATAGGTGTAGAGAATTATGCCATGTAGGAGAAGGTGGTCTAGGATCTTTACTTTTTGGGTTGTGGGAATGAAATGTGGATGTGAAAGCCAAAAGGTTATACCCTTATGTTGGACAATATAAATGTTGGAGCAGCCATCATTGATAGCATCCATGTCAAAAATTCAAGGGAATCCCAAAATGATGTGTCATGAATCCAAGGATATAACATCCCACCAAATTTGATCATAGTAGGAACCTAAAGTAAGAGGCAACATACAACATTGGGTGATAGGCTGACTAATATGATTCACCAAGTGAATGTTGTGAGGTTCAGGATGGAGATCTAGATTAAGATTAAGGTGTTTAAGTCCTTGGGGGAGAATAGATGTTTTGTGAACTTCCACTATTGATAAAAAAATATAGCTTTGGTCTGCATGTTTGAAAATAGTCTGAAAAGGGTGGTTCCTTTCTTCATCACCATTACAAGGGGCAGAAAGCAAACACAAAACTTGTAAGTAAGAGTTTTTATTATCATAGTAGGGTTCATCTTCAAAAGGATATGAAGTAGGTAAACATCCTCATACTCTATTTCATCCTCTAAAGTGGAGTCAAGAGATTCATATGACACGAGGAGTGGGCATTGGACTGCAAAATAAGACTTGATATGAGGGTGAATCATTCAAAACCATGAGAATAGGAACTAGAAGTGGCTCTTTGTACCCCTTTCCCTTTTCTATTAGATAAAGAATATGGATTACAAGCCAAAGGAGGTTGTGGTAGAATGTTTACATGGTGGGATGGGGAGTGAATTCTAGTAGAACGACTGAGTTTCACAAAAAAAAAAGAATGAAGACCCACATAATGTTGAAGAAATGTATGTATCCATATTTGAGGAATAGTGTAAAACATCATGTAAGGAATCATACCACTATAACTTGATCTCACTTTGTTTATTGAGTTGCATAGAATTCACAAAGCAAGCTGTCAATTTCGAGTTTGAGTCATTATAAATACATTTGTCCTTTTCCACTTCAAATTTTTCATGTATAGTTGGACACACATGCATCCCTATCTACTATGTTTCATACAATCTAATAAGATATATTATTGATATTGGTTAGGAGCATAAGATTCACATAACTTGGTTTCTATCTCATCTTAAGATAGAATGAGAGGTAGGACAAGGTCCTCTGTGTCGTGTTGGACACCTTACCAATAACACTTGATTTAACCTTATAATTCCATTTTCATAAATAGGATATGTTGTGATCATTTGTCATTGAATATTGGTCAAAGTACTCCCCCATACTATAAATCCAATCCAAGAAGGATTTTGGGTTGATATTTTCATAAATATTGAGGTTTCCACTTTAAATTTATGAGTAATGTCATCTTTTAGTGGTGGGTACTAGTTGGGATAGGAATGCCTTGATGATTGTCAGGTAAGGTAGGGTCACGAGGTTGTAATCGGTTATATTCATGACGAGAATTGTGCAATTGAGGTGATTTTCTACTATATAGAGAAAGTGTCTAAGTTGATGGTGTTGAGGTGCATATGTTGTAACATGAGGAGGATGTCCATGTTAGGGGTTGGTGCACATGCGAAGGAGGAGGTTTGTATTCATAGGATAGGGGTAGTGGATCATAGTGTTTTGGCTGGGTGTGAATGGAGAGGGAGACTTGAAAATTTGGGGATTCTTTGTAGTTTTCGTGAGAGGAATTGGGGGCTTGTTCGACATATTGGTTAGGGAAACTGAGTGTATAATTGAAAAGTAGGGAAGTGAGAATTGGCTAATTGTAATTGGTATGCCTGAGGAGTGTTGCATATTTTTTCCATTAAGGTGATTATCGCTAAACCCAAATGTTAAGGGTACAGAAAGATAGTGGATGAGGTGATTGTAGAATGCTTTATGAGAAGAAGTTGAGGATTGATGGGGAAGTGAACCACCCATGATGGGATCTGAATTAGAGCTTGTATATTTTTTTCTTGACCCGGCGAGTTGAACAACAAAATTATCACCAAAACTCTACAAAGCCAAATAACTTCACAATGTACAACTATATCCACAAAGTTCCATGATACACAAAAAGTGTCAGTAAGTATTTATGTTGGAATAACCTCACATGGAATGGGATGCAGGAAAGTATATGGGAGGTTTTAAAACCATACAATCCTAAAGTTCCATTGGATATGTAAACCATATTGTATGCAAAGGAAAATTCTTTGAATGCTTGAATTATTTAGTTGTAACAATATCTATAGGATTACTAATTTTAATTAGTTTAGATGTTTTTCATGAAGCTTGAAATTTGATTATCCATCATTCTCTAAGTAGATAATTGTTCAAGCATGGATTTGTTCATTCCACTCCAACCATAGAGTTGTCACTAAGTTCATACTCTCTAAGTAGAGAACTTATCTAGAAGAGAATTTTCCATTGTTCTTCAACTATAGGATTTTTAATGCGTTTTCAGTCCAACTACCACTATCAAAAGAATCCAAGGAATACCAGGAATTTTTGAGGTGGAATATTGATGCTATCTTATGTGATCATGATTCTCTTAAATAGTGAAATACTATTGAAGGAATTTTATCTAATGGAGTTCATTTGTCTCTTTTAATATTTGGCATGCCATCATTCACTTACTAATAGTTTCATATCTCATTGAATCTCTTGAGTAGGCACATTGACCAATGTCTTATCAAGTCATGGAAAGGATCCCATGCAGATATAAACAAGCACGATGAGAGTCTTTGTCGCATCCAACTCACAAAAAATAGAATTATTTAAGCGGAAGCGAATCATTTGCAGCGGAATTATTGAAAATCCCTAAAAATTAAAACTTTTTGCAAAGAGATCCAAACATAGGAAAACTCTTTCATCAAGAACCAATGTATAACATTTACATCCTGGTTCAAAAGTACATAACTTATACCATCTCTTCTCGAAGGATTACAAACATTTGCTGCCCTATTAACATTATATACAGACAACATAAGAACCTCGAGGCATCAAGCCAAAATCTCATCTCGATTAATTAAAAGCACTAACTACTGAATCCGAGGACCTAAGAGTACAGAGATGACACATAGGACTTTCTATACAAAACTTGGCAGCCAGTGCCTCCACATGAGTTATCACTGCTATCCCTGTTGCTACTACTGCTCTTCCCTTGCTATGGGGTTACTGCTTCTTCTGTGTTTACCTAAAAAGTTGGATCCCACGGGGGGGAGATATAACTCTCCGCCAAAACATTGTTATAGCAGTTTATTAAAACAAAACTGAGAAGGAGTTCTAACATATTAACAGTAGTTAATTCACTGTATGAACAGATTGAAGTATTCTCCTTTTCTAAGGACAACATTACATCTACTCATGGTAGAATCATAACTCACCCATATACTTGCAATGAATAAAAAGATATATAAATAACATTTATCAACTAGAGATGCATAAAAGAGGTGTAACATCAACCAATGAATTTCTATATTCAATCCTTAAGCAAACATGCTATACGGATGATTACATTTTTCAATCACACTTATGCCCTGAGGAGATGAGGTATACCGCTCATACTCCAACCGACCACTACGAAGTCAGAATCGGTACCATACAAGGTCAATGGAAGAGTCGGTTTCCAAGACCTCCCACATCTCGGTCAATGTGAGATTACATGCATGACATCTTGTGTCTCTACTAGATAGCTGTCCAGGATATACTGACAACTTCGCTATAGAGTTACAGTGGCGTGCTGCACTCTCTTTGCAATTGAGATATTTCATGTTTACCTCCATCGATCCAACATTTATATTATTGGGAGATGTGTACTGCATCTATCCCAGTCATCGGGAGATTTTTGATACATCCATCCCGATATAATAATGAAGGATTGAGAGGTTTAATGTTTACCTTCCATCAATTCCCTCATTATGATGTAAGGATATGTTCCCCCATCAACCCCCACATATTCAAAAATATGCATTCCGAGTTTTGCCACGGAGAACCTATTTTACCATCACCAAATTACTGATGATGATGGATATATGGTCAGGGCTCTACATGATATGATTTCACTTGATTAATTAAGTACTTTAGCATATTCTTTTAGCTTCAGTCAAGTTCTCTAACAGGAGTTATTGTGACAAATGCTACAAAGAAACATGTAAACTCTTATCTATTGCTTTACCGGAACTTTTAATACATTGGGATCTTAGTCCCTTATCTCCTTACTTGAAAGTTCACATCTCATAACAACATCATTATCTTACTTATCAAAATTGGGTATTCATACCCTCAGTTCATCTCTAATCACTTTTACCACTTGTTAGGTAACTATTACCTCTAGGTCCTCAGACCGAGGTGTACATGATACTTGTTACACAAGCATCTCACATGGCTCACAAGGCCCATTAAGTGTCTTGTCGCCTTTCACTAGGCAACAATTTACTCATACGACTCATAAAGTCCATGCTCATTTTGTTACTTTTAAAAGCAACAACAACATTAAGGCACACAAGACCAATCAACATTTTTATTATATAAACATCATAGCTCAAATCTGGCTATGTTCATCATCTCATGATATCCACATGGTTAATAGACATAATAACAGTCATAAAAGTCACTTATCACCTCATGTGATATAGTAGTAACACCACCATTCCTTCATCAGGATTAGGGTTTACTATCAAATAAGTTTTTCATCCCTTTACCCCCAAAAAAATTAGGGTTAGGGTTTCCCATTTCACATTACATAGGGTTTCATGTTTATATTATCTATCCAACCCTAATATATTGCTCCACTCCTCTAGGAGCATTTATTGATATCACAAGTATTCACGCATGCTTGTTATTGTCATCATATATCATTTAAGGATTATCAATACAAGGTATAAGTTCATTTCTCATTCTTATCATGGTATGATTACATCATACTCATTAGTTGGGCTTATCTCCTTTCACAATATAAATATTAGCCTATACTTATCAAAGTATATCAAACTCATTACAATCTTATTTTGTAACAACTACATAACACACATTTAATGTGTTTCTTATCCAAGTATATTGGATTGAGATGCATCAAGGTATATCAACCCTGAAATGCTAAATGTGATATCTATCATGTGTTGATGTATCACTTTTCTCCTCATTTCTATCTTACTTAGGTTAATCAAAAAACCTTGTATTAAGGTATTTCCCTCTTAATACTTTAATAACTAACCTATCACTTTTACCATGTAGTGCATAGGTCACACATTAGAATTGTCCAACTATCTTTAATGATATGGACTTATCTAATGGTTAAGCATTATTGATATAGAATAATCCATTATCAACCACTTTAGGTATTTCTACTCTTAGGATGTTATCCACATCATTATTTAGTGTTGCATACAACATTCCTAAGAGTTTCATGTCCTCATCTTTGTAAGGTGTATAGGGTTGTTACACATCTATAGAGTTAGATATATAATACTCTAGGCATCATCTTATCCCTTATACCCTTACACATTAGAGTATCAACATTACCATTCATATGGTTTATCAATTTCATCCATCATGGTTGTAACACTCTCAACTTACTTGATCATATTAGGCACACCCTACTTTAATGTATTGCCCATTATACCATCACTAGGGTTTCATATATCATTACATGGCATCATCCTAGATTTGAGTCTCACATCATATCATTGCATCAGGGTTCCACGTAACATTATTCTAATTCTAGGGTTTCTCATGGCATTACCCTAGATTAGGGTTTCACATTTAATAGCCTACAATTAGGGTTTCCTATTCATCCCAATTAGGGTTTCATAATCAATTACCCATAATTAGTGTTTACTATTCATCTAATTTAAAGTTTTACATTTCATAACCTTAAATTAGGATGACTCAATTCATCACCCTCAATTAAGGTTTCACTATTACCCTAGATTAGGGTTTTACTTAGAATTGCCCTGAAATAGGGTCAAGGTTCATTTATCTTTCTCAAATACGGTTTTCATGATCTCTTCACTAAGGATCATACCCTAATCACTACATGATTAATAATCATTTAAGAATTCCTCTATATCATCCTCTCAACTTGATTAGGTTATATCATTCCTTCAATCAAGTACATACAACTATGGTTGCCATAGTGTACTAAGACATTATTTTCATAACCTTTTAGTGTCAAAATAATCTAAAAGTATTGATCATCTAGGTACTGTAGGGTTTAAATCTTTGTACCCAATATTAATAATCATCATTAGATCAATGGATCAATCATCATCTTAATTCTCCAAAAGATTTGATCATATTGGACCTCTATTTACATGAGGTATCCAAATTAAATGACTAATTGAATCTTCAATTACAATAGGTGTCCAAGTGGATTAACCAATTGAGTCTTCAATTACATTAGGTATCCAAAAGGATTAACCATGTTGAACCTCAAATAGTTTTAATTACTTAGATCCTAAACGGTCTTGGACTTCAGAGTTCAAACTATTTGAAACCGTTTGGGCATATTGCCCTTAAAATCATTTAAGCAAGGAATGTGTTGAAACTGAATGAGCTTGGGTCTCCAAACAGTTTGGGACCGTTTCAAACCAAATGGTCTTGAGACCATTTGGTCCAAACCCTCTCAAAACTAAATGGACCAAAAAGGTCTTTCAACACTTACCCAAATCAAGGTTCCAATCAATGAACCGCCTCTCAATTGAATCATTGACCCATTCATCATTTGAACCATTGAATCACCATTCAACTAGACCATCAATTAGGGTTTTGAACTAAATTAAACTAAGTTTTATAATCAAGAAACCTTCAATTAGGGTTTTGAAATCGAGGAACCATCAATGATCATCATTGTGGAATTGATTTAATTTAAGTTAGTGAATCATCATCAAATTATGATATGACCTGACCTCTAATGGTTTTGAGGTCGATTGGGGGACCTCTAAACGGTCTTGAGGTTGTTTGGATGACCTCCAAATAGTCTTGAGACCATTTTCCCATCTTATCATTAAAATATGTGAAACATCAATTAGGGTTTGCATCATTGGATTGATCATCAATCTAGCTATTGATTGCATTTCAATTTGATATCTCTAGGTATTCAATTACTCAACCATTCTCAACCCTAGACCTCTAAATGGTCTTGTTTGACCTCCAAATGGTATTGAGACCGTTTGGGTGATCTCCAAACGGTCTTGAGACCATTCGGTTTAATCAACCCAAAACATTTAGTCACCCAATTGAAGATTCAACACTTAACCTGATTAGGGTTTCTAATTGGAAGATTGTCCATATATTGAATTAATCAATTGGATCCATTGGATCATCATCCAACATATACTAGGGTCCTGACCTCAAATGGTCAACCCATCCAAATGGTCAACTCATCTAAACGGTTTGGGATCCAAACCTCCAAATGGTTTGCAAACTAATTGGTCTCCAAACGGTTTGCTGAAACTGATTGGACCATATTGTTGAAACTGTTTGCAATAGATATTTGGGGAGATGTGTGCTTACAATGATGTCATCATCATCAATCTATAAAACCACTAAACTTTTTGTGATTTTCATGGTGATTGCATCAATCAATCAAATACAATTTTGAGAATGAAGAAAGGATCATCAATTGATAGGGAATTGAATGCAATAACAATATTAAGGGTTCAAATTATAAAACCCGCCTCCAATTGAGCTCAAAAGCTTCAAGATCACGTCAAAAATGGTGGATGCAACTCCTTTCACTATTTCAAGGCTCGTCCTCAAGGTTTGAGTGAAAATGAATGGTTAGAATTGAAGAGGGGACTGAGATAAAAAGAAATCATGCATTGATTTGTGATTTCCACCATGGATTCAAGGTGAAAAAAGGTCAATAAGCTTACCAATAGGTTGGGGGTCGTCCTATTGATCCTCCAAATCTCCCTTGTTCGTTTTCGAAGCAAAGAGAAGAAGGGGATTCAGAAAAGCCTTTGATTTGTCTTGTAAAGGGTGTTTTTATAAGAAAATCAATGAGAGAGAAAATCCCTTATAAAAATCATTTTATTCCAAAATCAGTGCCACCTCTTCCCCCTCAATTCCTTGGATACGAGGCTATCTTCTTTGCCTCTTATTCCTCTCAATTGTCCATGATTTAAAGAAAAGCAATTTAAGCACCTTAAATCATATTATACTAATATCCATAAGTGAGTGGATATTTCTTTTTCATATAATATTGTGAGTGAGTTATCCACCTCCTTTGGATATTTTCGTGCCTTTGCAAGGCACATGATCGTCCATTCTCTTAAAAATTCATCTCCCACCTTTTGGTTAAAGGGTTCTTCAAATAATATATTTATTTTTGCATTAAATTGAATTAGGGTTTCAATTAGGCTTAAATCTTGATTATTTTAATATCAAGATTCTCTCTCCTTCAAAGTAATAAAAATGAGCCCCCCCCTCTCATTTTATTTGCTCTACTTGATTCCAAGAAACATTACAGACTATTTTGATGTGGTAATTTTCATATTGAACCCTAGGTTTTGGGTAAATTGCATATTATACCAAAGCTAGGTTTTAATGCACAAACATTGCTTTATCAGCTCTTTCTTTGTACTCAGGCTTTCACAAGCTATACCTCTGCATCATTTTCATTATCATGAGGCTTTAACACATGAGAAACATTTAATCCTGTAACATTTGCAAGTTAACCCCTCAATTTGGGTAATTGCACTTTAGTCCAAAATAAGTAAGCATTGCTTCAACATTATTCAAACATGACCAAAATTGAAACATAAGTTCCTCTTGAGCCTTGAATACTTTTCAACAAAGAAAATTAAGGATTTAATTAACTTTCTTAATAAAAACTCCCAGGGTTAAGGCATAACCCAGGTCAGGATTGTTACAAATTATAAACCCCTAATAAGGATTTTGTCCCCGAAATCCCAGATAAAGGAAGACATATATTATTCATTCATCATAAAATCTAGTATCCACCTTAACATTTCATTGTTATGGAGGCATCATAAAACTTTGATCAACATAAGATTATTCTACATAAGAATATAAAAGAATGCTTCACACAGAACATATACTCCATTGTCCCTTTTTATTATTGACTGTGGAGTTAATTTTGTGTCAGGTAACACTTTCCTTATTTTTACCATTTCATGTTACAATTTCTTGTTTCTGAGGAGTCTCCCATGCTCCATAGTTAATTAATCAGTTCACTTTCATGATCACAATTATGTTTTGTCACCCTCTTGGGACTATAAGTCTTTTCATACCTCGATTGTGCCATCTCACCTAGTGACACAATACTAGTTTTCCTTATTATTTGTACTAACTATTTCATTCGTTGTACATTTTCTCATCATAAGGAGAAGTTACTTATCAATTAAGAATTTATCTTAAAGATATCTTTAATTATTATGTTTATGCAAAGCATAAACCCCTAACTTATGATGTTCATATTATTTTATGTATAATTAAACTGACTTCATGGTTGACCATTCCAGGTAGTCAACATAAACCATTTGATATTTCTTAGATACCAGAATCTCTTACCTTGGTATCTATCACATGTGTTGAAACCTAATCACATAGTTATCTTCCTTTCAACTTGGGACATTACTTGTTACATATATCTTCACTTTGGAACCAAAGTCCAAGATAACTGATACTTTTCTAAGTATACATCACATGTTATGCACATCAAGTGTCCTAAGACCCACATGATTGCCATGTCCCCAAAAGGAAAGAAAACAAGGAATCATAGTTCTCTTATTATTTCATGTATTTTTAACTATTCATGAATCATTTACTCTTTATCTCATCCTAGGTTCCTTGCCCTCAGCATAGGAATTTATAAGGATGATCACATAAAATTATTCCTTTCTTTGTTATTATCTAACTTATTCATGAGCATCTTATGATCTCATCAAATTTCCCATTTCCACATTATGGGGAAAGATCTTTATTATACTTACAAACTTTATTGGACAAGGATCATCTCTCTTGTTCCCATTCTTATCTTATGAGGAACTTACTTTTTACTTCCTCATACATACATACTCATTTGAGATTATCTCAGATATCTTTTTCTTGCACTTAAGATATGATACATTTATCCATACCATATTTCTAATTTCATCATACTCATTAGATTGGGTCAGAATGACTACTTGATCAGAGCAATAAAAAAGATAACAATCTAAGAGTTTCCATACTCACTTTGTCATCAATAGTTGTATACCTGGCCAGGGTATATAAATATTGAGATTAAGTAGTATGCACATTGTGTACTATAATATTCCTTCCTTTTCATATTATCACAAGTATAAGATTTAGCATTCCTGGATTTTATCCAGGCATCTCTTCTATACCTCATCCTTTTCTCATAGAGGTAAGAACAATATAAAGCATATATAATGTTTACTATGCAAAATGTAAGTCCTCATAGGACTAATCAAAGAAAGTACAATCAATTACTTTCTCAATTTAACTCAGGAAACCATTGAAAGTCATATTAGAATGACATTATTTTGTCTAACCTGTCATGATTCGTGGATGGTTCACTGCTTCAGGTTGATTCTGCCTCAGGGGTTGATTCATCATAACATTTCTGGCTGAGTAATCTCTTGCCAGATGTCCTACCTGTCTACATTGGTAACAAGTTCTGAGCTCTTGATATGGTCTAAAAGGTTCTTTACCTTTTTTGAATAGCCATTGCCTTGGTGTATTAGTCATTGGTTGTACTGGTAGTACCAAAAACTTTCCCATTTTGGAACTAATAGGCCTCTGTCCCTAGATTTGGTTAGGCCTCTTCTTGATTCTCTCTTCCTTATTCTTTGTTGGAAAATTGTTTATGATATGTCCAGGCTTCCTACACCTATAGAAAATTCTAATTTTGGGTTGTAAACTATTCCTTCCCACCTTTTCTATTACTTCCTCATATTGATGTTGATTAGGAATCCTGTTGGAGCCCATAACTTCATCATTAGGGGTTGGTAATCTGGGTTGCATTGCTAATGCATGATCCACTACATGCATCACAGCTACCCTAAATTTCCCATCAGAGCTTGGAAAGTTGGGCTCTCTATCGTTGCTTGGTCTAGCTGAGGATATTCAGTTACTGGTTCCTTCCTAGTCCAATCCCTTGCACCACTTCCTGGTGCAGCAACGCTGCTCTCAGTAGCATGTTCATCATGTGATCCAGACATCTTCAAGTTCTTCTCCTCCTATATGAGTAGAAGACACTATTAGATACACTAGAAGACTCTAGAACAAACTCAACAACCTTAATCCTATGTCTCTGTAGACTCAACGAACCTAGAGCTCTGATACCACTAAATTGTCGCATCCAACTCACAAAAAACAAAATTATTTAAGCGGAAGAGAATCATTTGTAGCAGAATTACTGAAAATCACAAAAAATTAAAACTTTTTGAAAAGAGATCCAAACATAGGAAAACTCTTTCATCAAGAAACAATGTATAATATTTACATCCTGGTTCAAAAGTACATAACTTATACCATCTCTTCTCAAGGGACTACTAACATCAACTGCCCTATTAACATTATATACAGACAACATAAGAACCTCGAGGCATCAAGCCAAAATCTCAGCTCGATTCATTTAAAGCACTAGCTACTAACTCCGAGGACCTGAGAGTACAAAGACGACACATAGGACTTTCTATACAAAACATGGCAGCCAGTGCCTCCACCTGAGTTATCACTACTGTCCCTATTGCTACTGCTGCTTTTCCCTTGCTATGGGGTTCCTGCTTCTTCTTCTGCATTTACCTAAAAAGTTGGATCCCACGGGGGTGAGACAATTGTAAATTACCCCAACAGGAGATATAACTCTATGCCAAAACATTGTTATAGCAGTTTATTAAAATAAAACTGAGCAGGAGTTCTAACATACGAATAGAAGTTAAATCACTATATGAATAGATTGAAAAGGAGAACATTGCATCTACTCATGGTAGAATCATAATTCACCCATCTACTTGTAATGAATATAAAGAGATTTAAATAACATTTATCAACTAGAGATGCATAAAAGATGTGTAACATCATCCAATGAATTTCCGTATTAAATCCTTAAGCAAACATGCTATATGACTGATTACATTTTTCAATCACACTTATACCCTGAGGAGATGAGGTATACCACTCATACTCCAACCGACCACTGTGAAGTCAAAATCGGTACCATACAAGGTCAATGGAAGAGCCGGCTTCCAAGACCTCCCACATCTCGGTCAGTGCGAGATCACATGCAGGACATCTTCTGTCTCTGCTAGATAGCTGTCCAGGGTATATTGGCAACTTTGCTATAGAGTTACTGTGGCGTGTTGCACTCTCTTCACAATCAAGAGATTTCATGTTTACCTCCATCGATCCGGCATTAATATTATTGGGAGATGTGTACTGCATCTATCCCAGTCATCGGGAGATTTGTGATACATCCATCCCGGTATAATAATGAAGGATTGAGAGGTTTAATGTTTACCTTCCATCAATTCCCTCATTAGAACGTAAGGATATGTTCGCCCATCAACCCCCACATATTCAAAAATATGCATTCTGGGTTTTTCCGCGAAGCACCCATTTTACCACCACCAAATTACTGACGATGATGGATCTATGGTCAGGGATCTACATGATATGATTTCACTTGATTAATTAAGTACTTTAGCATATTCTTTTAGCATCTGTCAAGTTCTCAAATAGGAGTTATT
This sequence comes from Alisma plantago-aquatica, assembly GCA_963693085.1. NCBI lineage: Eukaryota > Viridiplantae > Streptophyta > Magnoliopsida > Alismatales > Alismataceae > Alisma > Alisma plantago-aquatica. Next base: position 1,371,792,141 of record OY856412.1, on the reverse strand, counting down.
ATGACAAATGCTACAAAGAAACATGTAAATTCTTATCTAATGCTTTAACAGAACTTTTAATACACTGGGATCTTAGTCCCTTATCTCATTACTTTAAAGTTCACATCTCATAACAACATCATTATCTTACTTATCAAAACTGGGTATTTATACCCTCAGTTCATCACTAATCATTATTACCACTTGTTAGGTAACTATTACCTCTAGGTCCTCAGACTGAGGTATACATGATACTTGTTAGACAAGCATCTCACATGGCTCACAAGGTCCATTAAGTGTCTTGTCACCTTTCACTAGGCAACAACTTACTCATATGACTCATAAAGTCTATGCACATTTTGTTACTTCTAAAAGCAACAATAACATTAAGGCACACAACGCCAATCAACATTTTTATTATATAAACGTCATAGCTCAAATATGGCTATGTTCATCATCTCATGATATCCACATGGTTAATAGACATAATAATAGTCTTAAATGACACTTATCACCTCATTTGATATAGTAGTAACACCACCATTCCTTTACAAGGATTAGGGTTTACTATCAAATAAGCTTTTCATCCCTTTACCCAAATAAATTAGGATTAGGGTTTCCCATTTCACATTACTTAGGGTTTCATGTTTATATTATCTATCCAACCCTAATATATTGCTCCACTCCTATAGGAGCATTTATTGATATCACAAGTATTCACTCATGCTTGTTACTATCGTCATATATCATTTAAGGATTATCAATACAAGGTATAAGTTCATTTCTCATTCTTATCGTGGTATGATTACATCATACTCATTAGTTTGTCTTATCTCCTTTCACAATATAAATATTAGCCTATACTTATCAAAGTATATCAAACTCATTACAATCTTATTTTGTAACAACTACATAAAACACATTTCATGTGTTTCTTATCCAAGTATGTTGGATTGAGATGCATCAAGGTATATCAACCCTGCAATGCTACTTAGGTGATATCTATCACCTATCATGTCTTGATGTATCACTTTTCTCCTCATTTCTATCTTACTTAGGTTAATCAATAGACCTTGTATTAAGGTGTTTCTCATGACATTACCCTATATTAGGGTTTTACATTTAATAACCTACAATTAGGGTTTATTGTTCATCCCAATTAGGGTTTCGTAATCAATTACCCATAATTAGGGTTCACTATTCTTCTAATTTAGGGTTTTACATTTCATAACCTTAAATTAGGATTACTCAAGTCATCACTCTCAATTAAGGTTTCACTATTACCCTAGATTAGGGTTCTACTCAGAATTGCCCTGAAATAGGGTTACGGTTCATTTAACTTTCTCAAATAAGGTTTTCATGATCTCTTCACTAAGGATCATACCCTAATCAATACATGATTAGTAATCATGTAAGAATTCCTCTATATCATCCTCTCAACTTGATTAGGTTATATCATTCCTTCAATCAAGTACATACAACTATGGTTGCCATAGTGTACTAAGGCATTATTTTCATAACCTTTTAGTGTCAAAATAATCTAAAAGTACTGATCATCTAGGTACTTTAGGGTTTAAATCTTTGTACCCAATATTAATAATCATCATTAGATCAATGGATCAATCATCATCTTAATTCTCCAAAAGATTTGATCATATTGGACCTCTATTTACATGAGGTATCCAAATGAAATGACTAATTGAATCTTCAATTACAATAGGCGTCCAAGTGGATTAACCAATAGAGTCTTCAATAACATTAGGTATCCAAAAGGATTAACCATGTTGAACCTCAAACAGTTTTAATTACTTAGATCCTAAATGGTCTTGGACTTCAGAGTTCAAACGGTTTGAAACTGTTTGGGCATATTGCCCTTAAAATCATTTAAGCAAGGAATGTGTTGAAACCGAATGAGCTTGGGTCTCCAAACGGTTTGGGACCATTTGGACCCGAAAGGTCTTGAGACCGTTTGGACCCAAAAGGTCTTGAGACCGTTTGGACCCCAAACCCTCTCAAAACTGAATGGACCAAAAAGGTCTTTCAACACTTAACCAAATCAAGGTTCCAATCAATGAACCACCTCTCAATTGAATCATTGACGCATTCATCATTTGCACCATTGAATCACCATTCAACTATACCATCAATTAGGGTTTTGAACCCAATCAAACTAATGTTTATAATCAAGAAACCTTCAATTAGGGTTTTGAAATTGAGGAACCATCAATGATCATCATTGTGGAATTGATTTAATTGAAATCAGTGAATCATCATCAAATTATGATATGAAATGACCTCAAACGGTCTTGAGGTCAATTGGGGGACCTATAAACGGTCTTGAGGATGTTTGGATGACCTCAAAATTGTCTTGATACCGTTTTCCCATCTTATCATTAAAATATGTGAAACATCAATTAGGGTTTGCATCATTGGATTGATCATCAATCAAGCTATTGATTGCATTTCAATTTGATATCTCTAGGTATTCAATTACTCAACCATACTCAACCCTATACCTCCAAACAGTCTTGGTTGACCTACAAACGGTCTTGAGACCATTTGGGTGATCTCCAATTGGTCTTGAGACCATTTGGGTTAATCAACCCAAAACATTTAGCCACCCAATTGAAAATTCAGCACTTAACCCGATTAGGGTTTCTAATTGGAAGATTGTCCATATATTGAATTAATCAATTGGATCCATTGGATCATCATCCAAAATATACTACGGTCCTGACCTCAAAGGTCAACCCATCCAAATAGTCAACTCATCTAAACGTTTTGGGATCCAAACCTCCAAACGGTTTGCAAACCGTTTCATCTCGAAATGGTTTGGTGAAACCGATTGGACCATATTGTTGAAACCGTTTGCAATAGATATTTGGGGAGGTGTGTTCTTACGATGATGTCATCATCATCAAGCTATAATCCCACAAAATGTTCTGTGATTTTCATGGTGATTGCATCAATCAATCAAATAAATTTTCTAGAATGAAGAAAGGATCATCAATTGATAAGGAATTGAATGCAATAACAATATTAAGGGTTCAAGTTATAAAACCCACCTCCAATTGAGCTTCAAAGCTTCAAACTCACGTCAACAATGGTGGATGCGACTCCTTTCACTATCCCAAGGCGCGTCCTCAAGGTTTGAGTGAAAAGGAATGGTTAGAATTGAAGAGGGGATCGAGATAAGAAGAAATCATGCATTGATTTGTGATTTCCACCATGGATTCAAGGTGAAAGAAGGTCAAGAAGCTTACCAACAGGTTGGGGGTCGTCATCCTGATCCTCCAAAGCTCCCTTGGTCGTTTTCCAAGCAAAGAGAAGAAGGGGATTCAGAAAAGCCTTTGATTTGGCTTGTAAAGGGTGTTTTCATAAGAAATCAATGAGAGAGAAAATGCCTTATAAAAATCATTTTATTCCAAAATTAGTGCCACCTCTTCCCCCTCAATTCCTTGGATACGAGGCTATATTCTTTGTGTCTTATTCCTATCAATTATCCATGATTTAAAGAAAAGCAATTTAAGCACCTTAAATCATATTATACTAATATCCATAAGTGAGTGGATATTTCTTTTTCTTATAATATTGTGAGTGAGTTATCCACTTCCTTTGGATATTTTCGTGCCTTTGCAAGGCACATGATCATTCATTCTCTTGCAAATTCATCCCACACCTTTTGGTTAAAGGGCTATTCAATTAATATATTTATTTTTGCATTAAATTGAATTAGGGTTTCAATTAGGCTTAAATCTTGATTATTTTAATATCAAGATTCTCTCTCCTTCAAAGTAATACAAATGAGGTGCCCCTCTCATTTTATTTGCTCTACTTGATGCCAAGAAACATTAGGGACTATTTTGAAGTGGTAATTTGCATATTGAACCCTAGGTTTTGGGTAAATTGCATATTATACCAAAGAAACTTAAGAAACTTAAGCTAGGTTTTGGGTAAATTGCAAGAAACTTAAGCTAGGTTTTAATGCACAAACATTACTTTATCAGCTCTTTCTTGGTACTCAGGCTTTCACAAGCCATACCTCTACATCATTTTCATTGTCATGATGCTTTAACACATGATGAACATTTAATCATGTAACATTTGCAAGTTAACCCCTCAATTTGGGTAATTTGCACTTTAGTCCAAAATAAGCAAGCATTGCTTCAACATTATTCAAATAGGACCAAAATTGAAACATAAGTTCCTCTTGAGCCTTAAATACTTTTCACCAAATAAAATTAAGGATTTAATTAACTTTCTTAAGCAAAAATCCCAAGGTTAAGGCATAACCCAGGTCAGGCATGTTACAAGAGTGGAAAGGGATGAAAGGTAGAGGGAATTGGGGTTATGGTAGTGGGCAAAGTGAAATTGGGTGGCTTTAAGGGAGGTTTGCGGTATTTATGGGGTGATGGTGGGTAAACATGAAAGAAAATAGGAAATATAGAGTAAGTCAAAAAGGTAAAGGGATATGAAAATGTTGTTACGATCAAAGAAGAATAAAAAGTAAAAAGAAAAAAAACTAAAATAGTCATAAATGAAAAGGAAATAAATGTAAAATCAGAAAGTGTTTGATTAGAAGGCAATAAAGAAATGGAAAGAGGGAGGATCAGTTAGGAGAGAGAGGGGTATGTTGTGCTTCCACCAATTGAGGAACATGGTCAAGAGTCAACTTTTAATATATTAGGGTTAGGACCTAATACCACTTAATGGGGAACCGATAATTTGACTAATTCCAACTAATTAACAACTTAATTTAAATGATGATTTTATTTATAACCATTGAGATATCTTAACAAAAGCACAATACATCCTGTATATATGTTTATAAAATAAATAAAATCCAGGTGGAATACCATGTGTGACTAAACTCCGTGTATTTATAAGAGATACCAAGGAAAAGGAAATAACTTAATAAACCAAAGTAAATTAAATTAACATTCCTAACAAGCAATGTTGTAATAAATGGTGTGACAATATCCGAGTTGGAAAGTATGTAGAGGTGGGTCATGCCCATCATCACCCACTTTATCTCCTCTATCTTCCTTTCCTTTTGTCCTGGTGCCCCTCTTTCCTTTCTTTAGCTCCATCTAACCATTCTGTGTCATTTGTTCCAAATCAATATAGGGTTTGGTAGGCCTAAAATCTCCATTGAAACGCAAGCATACTCCTCTCCTTTTCACCCATGTCCTTTCTTTCTCCCCATATGCCTTGGTCTTGGGACACCTATAAAACCATTTACTCAACTCTAAAGCACCACTTTACACTAATCTCTAGTGCCCCATTGATCCAGTTTTCCCTTGACTTACCCCAACCTTCTTTGGTTAGTATCTGTGTTAAAAATTTTAGGGAAGTGAAAAGACCATCAAGAGGACAAAAAATCATGGAAAACAAATAATGGAAGATGCATAAATGTGGTGGGGAATTTTATATATTGTGGGCAAAGGTACAACAATGTTCCAACTTTTCTCACCCCAGTCTTCATATCCTCAAAATGGATACAAGATATTCCAATATTCTTGTCATGAGTTGACCATGAATTTGTTTTTAAGTCCACCCAATCCTCACAAAATTGTTTGGAGCTTTCCCCTCATTGGGCTATAATTTCCACTTAGTTTTTTCATGTTCCTTCCTTTGGTTGTAATGGTAAAAGGCATGTTTTTGTTATATGATACTTACAAAAGTTGAGTTTTGTGTCACCAAGTTTGGTTGAGCTTGTGAAGGACAACATAATCCATTTCTAGGAGGGAATAACACCCAAATATGAAGTTGGATACTTGGGTTTGTTCCATGGGATACACATTTTTTATGCTCATGGGAGTAGAAGAATCTAGGATGCGATTTCTCAATTTTGATGCTTCATTTAATTATGTTTGTCAAACATTCAATAAGCATGATCATATTTGACCTAGGGATTCATGTGTTAATCCTCACATTTATTTTGTTGTTGAAAGACTAAAGATCCCAATCATGCACCCCTTATGAAATGTAGGAAGGAGGGAAATATAGTCTTTTTTGTTGATTTTTGTTTATACTTGTAGGAAATCCAATAACTAGTAAAGTTCATACATATTGATAATAACCCAAAATAATAGCAATATGCGATTTAAGATTCAAAAAATTGTTGTCCATCCAATATTATGGTTTGTATCATCTAATTTCATAATATTAAAGATGTAAGTTTTAGTGTTCTTCAAATTTGTTAGATTTTGTAAAACTTTCATCTAATCATCCATAAATCAAAACGCACAGGTAAATATGTTTTGAAATGGAACATTGCACCAAGCATATATTTAAGTTTCATGACATAATCCAATTAACATTAAAATGAAACTTTTAGAGTTTATGTGAATATAAGAGTTTGACCATAATTTCATCACTATGTTTACTAAGTGAACAAAGATACTTTTGTGAACTTATGGTTTCAAAATTAATATTTATTAAAGTTGATTTTCATGTCATATTTATACTTCCATTCATTATTGGACAATCGCCTAAGATCCTCTCTCTCGATCTATTTGAGACTTGAAACCCTGAGCTTCTTAATAAGGTTTATTTTTTGAATTGATTCTCTATATACATCTCCATATCCTATTAAAATATCCCTTTTTTATATGGTTTTCTCTCATCAAGCACTAAAATTATTGGATCACTATTTATGGGCCTTTTGACCCCCCTTGTTGAGTAATGGATTTTCTCATCCCTTTTGATGTGTATTATTTGGATTGAGCTCGTGGTCATGCCTTCTCAATTTTGTATGTCTGATTTGAATAGTCATAACTAGAAGTAGATATGCCAAACTTGTAGACATTGAGATTTTATTCTAGCTACCATGAATTTAGGTTATAACTCTCCTAAAAGAAATTATATTTAGGGAATAAGATTTTAATTGTCCTACAATGCACTAAGGTTTTACTCCTCTTACAATGATATTTTATTTGGATTTTCATTTTAGTCCCCTATTATATGAAGTGGAACCAGAGAAGGGTTACACTCTTCACTTAATTTTAGGAATAAACCCATCTAATCAAAACACATTATCAAGCATGCAATGATAGGGGTATATTTTTTCTCAATTGAACAATATACAAACCCAAAGTATAGTAGAGGAAAAGAATGTCTTGCGTATATTTAATTAGCATGTTTATACAATAATCTCCCACTAGGGGCTTACATGAAAGAAACAACTTTAATAGTTACACAGAGGGAAGTCCAAACTATCTCAAGTCTATTATCACGGAACCGAAATCCAAGTCCGATGAACCAAACGTATACCAAAGGTGAAATGCAGAAGTGTAAAGCTTAGCACACATGAACATATAACAAGATAGAAGCACCAAAATAATCTCAACAATCAACAAGATATATTAAGCAACATCATTATATTACACGATTTGAATTACATATTCAAGAGTCACTTTGTACAAGTCTTCTCATGTATACTATATCTGGATCTTATAACAAGTATACCTAGCATAGCTCACCAAGCCCATCAACCTTCTAGCCATCTCTAAACCTAAAAACAACATACAAGAAATGGGTCAACACACGAGGTGTTGAGTATGAGGCCGAAAGATACACATATATATAAGCTTTGCATAATTTTGAAAAGATTTCAAGACTAAATGAACAAGAATAAACATGTTAATTGTTTAACAAATGCAAAACCATATTTTATGTCATTTCACTCCATTATACCAACAATATCAAGCATGTTTATAGCCTTTGACCATCTTCCCGTCGGAAGGGTCTGTAAGGGTGCTCAAGCTTAGCTAACCCTTTTATACGAGAGGGACCTCAAGGCTGTAGCCAAGAGCTAACCCTTTATCAATCAATATTATAATGGAGTTTTATCTATATATGTGTTCAAGTTATAAAACTGACGAGGCAAACATCGAGTAACACATAGCAATACTACATGGCAATATTTGAGAAAATAGACAAACAAGCATACAATATATGTCTTTTCAAGCAAGAAAGTGGTAGTCATATAACTAGATAAGGCCCATACCTGATTCAGAGATTTCATAACCTACCATATCCTTCATCATCTAGCCACATGCCAAACCTGATTAACAACAAGATTACATATACACATTAGATTCTTATCATTAACCCGAATTAGGTGCATTTTAGTGTTTTGGCCAAGTTAGGTTACAAGGTTGGTTATTAATACATTAGATGATCTCATATTTATCTAGGTTCCATCATATGAGTGTGGTTCAAGTTCCATGTCATTATGACGTTCTATGCACTTTCTATGATCATCTCAATGTTTAAGGCATTTACATGTATTCTAGGGTCAAAAGACTCACAATAGGACACCCTAGATCATGATTCATCAATTCAAGAGGTCTAGATCTAAAATATGATTTAGATCAGCAACATAAGAAACATATAACAAGATTAGGTGGTTGTCCATTAGCAACAAGATTAGTAATTTTAGGGCAAGGTTCATCATTAAAGTCTGCACTAGGCACATATGTACACATTAAGGAGTCATTTATGAGCAATATGGATAATGATGACTCCCCATTAAACTCAATATGTACAAAATTTATTGACTTCAAGGTTAGGAGGGTAGGTATACATCAAATATTCAAGATTCATCACCATTGTGCATTAAGCATGGTCAAAGAAGTCAAAGATCACATATCTAGCATTATCAGAGGTTTAGAAGAAAATTCGGGGTCTGAAACCATTCTCATGTTATAGATCTTTTCGAGTTGATCGATTTGATATATAGGTTCGTGCATTTTGGACTTAGGGTCTAGGAGATATCATATTCAAAGAATTGATCTTAAAAAGGGGAACAATACCTCATTTTAGCTAGAAATATGGTCTGTCCCTTGACTGGGCTTTGGCCGCCGATTGGTGTTGGGCCTCTAGCCTTGCTGGTCCAAGCCTAAGAGGTGTCTTCCCCCTCTTCGCCTCATTTCGTCGGGGACTCTATTTAGAACAGAGCAGAAACAGGGGAGCCGTCCCCTCCCCATCATCCCGGTGAACCCCACATGGAGCTTGACCTCGGCTCCCAGCAGTCTGGGGCGATGGTGGCGGTGGTCCACGTACATCAGATCTTGGGGCGGTGGATAGAGAGGAGACCATAGGTTTCCCAGTGTCGACCACCTTGCTGTACCCATTGTCGAGTAGCAGAGAAGTGGCCGGTGCAACCACTGTCGTCACCGCCTGAGCTTCCGAGGTTTGTGGAAGCCGACGTCGTCTACTAGTCTCCATGAGATGAGGGGCGCCGGCACTCTTCCTCTAGGGTTTAGCATGGGCGACAGCAGGAAGAAACGGGAGAGGTGCTTCTTGGGAGGCGACAACAGGAGAAATAGGGAGGGGACCCTTCCAAATCATGTTGGAGGCTGGGTGAAAAATAAGAAATGAAAAAGAGCTACAAGGGAGTGTATAAAAGGGCAAGAGGTTAGGGTTTTGGGGTCCTAATCACCATCTTATGGTCACCTTCCCGATTCGGCAAGTCTGAGGGGGAAGAAACTGTGCGTGCATTTTCCTTTCTGAATTGGAAGGGAAAGGAGTTGGATACAGCCAGGGTACCACGCACTAGCTGGGCCTGTGGATGGGTAGGCCCAACAGGCAAGCAAGGGTACAAAAGCACTTAAAATCAAAGTAAATCAAAGCACCTTCATACTTTCATAACTCATGCTACAAAGGTCTGATTGGGTTGATTTTTGTTCTATTGTATTTGTAATTGAATCCACTACAACGTGGCACATATTAGAAAGACAAAAGATCATGGTGTTGAGATTCAAAATTATATACAAGAAGGTTACATTGTATGGAGAGATACTTCGTTAAAAGTACAAATTAGAGTTGCACATTGCAAAATTTATAATGGTAGTCGCCAAATTGGAACAACTATCCAATTATGAAACTAATATTAAAATGAGTAAGAGAGACACTTGTTGAGAGAGGAGTACAATATAGGAGAGAGAAAATCAAGGTGAGAGAAAGTCAGGTTGTCACATCCTTCCCTCCTTATGAGAAATTTCGTCCTCAAAATTTGTCTAAGATCATAAACAAGAGTCAAACTCAAAAGTTCATCGAGTCTAGGTATCCAACCATGGTTGTCAACACATTCTCCATAAAGGGATGCACACTAGGTTATCATTATCAAGGGCGTACTCATATCGATTATATACCTATAACTTAGTGTTTTATCATATCATGACATCATCATCATATTAGGGTTTTGCCATCCTTTAGTGTCCACACATTAGGGTTTTTGTTCATATCTTTATATGAGACAAAGGGGTATCATAAAAATCCATTTTATCAATTCTGAAATGAATATCTGCATGGTCATGTCTTCAGGCGAGACTATCATCAAGTGTGTATCTAATCTTTACAGTAGATTTCATGCATGTTTTTGCTTTCCCCAAAATTTCTACCAACTCTATTCAATTATGTTCTTTTTTTTCATTCGTGGTATGAGATTAGGAACGTTACCCCTAACTATTCAAGCTAAGATCTCTAGGCATCACCGTATCGAGTTCATGATTTCAAAACTACATCTTCATGTATGGTTTGATTTCATACTAAATCTAGCTTATGAGTGTGACTTATTGGGCACATATCAAGTTTTAAATGTAATTGAGATTATTTCATGCATCAAGAATCATATGAGGGACAACATTATCATCAATATCGAGGTTTTGTAACTTTCTCACTTGTATCTAGAAAGAGCTTCAAGCCACTCAAGCCAAGACATATATGTCTCCAACAAGACATGTTAACCACAAAATTCTACATGTAACACAAATTTCTACCCATCTTCCGAGAATTAAGGGTAACCACTAGATTCCTTTATATATAATCACTAACCCGACTATGAGGCTCGTCATGGATATCACACAACATGTACATCATCTTAGGGTCTTGGGACACCTCCCTCACCTATATATATCAATCATCAGATTTTCAATTGCCTCTTTCTCTAGGGTTAGATATTTTCATAGGACATCTAGGGTTCAACATTTTCAAGGAAACTGTCCACTAGGTCACTCAACTCATATACTTAGAAGTATTCTAGCTATGGACTCATCATCAAGTATTTCATCATTCATATTATTCACATTCCAAATATTTTGGAGTTTAGGTACTCTAACCTTTTCCCGATATGGGTCAAATCATATCAACATGTCACCCTACTCATATGTCCCATGCTAGAGGTCTTCCTTTGTAAAGAGATTGAGGCCTGTGTTGGTCTTGAACCATATATATCACATATCATATCTCAGCATGTACAAAACTAGGTACCAACAAGCATGCCAATCCACTAGCTATGTTTAGCACATCAACCAATCCATATGTATCATACAAGGTGATAGGTTTAGATAGGGTTGCATGGTTCAACTCATTCCATATCATCAACCTATGTGATTTCCTCAAGGACAAACTTGGGTCTTATCAATATCAACATCATCATCAACATCAATATCAACATTGAGATCAACATTAACATTATTATCATTATCATCACTATCTTAGGTTATCTATGCTACTCACTAGCCTAACCTTTATCATGTCACTAGACAAATCTATCATCTAAACTCTCATCTAAACTTGATGTTACATCTCTTTCTCTTAGGTTACATAGATACTCACTGCCTTTCTAGGTGTGGTAACATTTTTCATAGGTACATATACTACTACTTAAAATAGATTTTCTCCAATGTTGAAACATTCGATGAAAACCACCATACTCCATTCGAATAAAACTAAAACCAAAACAAGTTCCCACACTCATTAGGCAGTCTAGTATCATGATACCTAGAGAAGTAGCAAGAACATGGTGCACACTTGTGTAGACATCCTAAGCACATGTCGTGAATCATGTCTAGGGAGGTAACTTACATAAGTCTACACCTAGTTCTAGAACATCTAGGTTCTAACCTAGAGGCTAAGTCAACCTAATCCACAAGGATATTTCATTATGTTTCTAGGGTTGAGATGTAGGGTGAGTTTAGTTTGTGTTTCATGTGAGCAACGTTTGGTGTAGTTATTGTTCATGCTCTAATACCATCTGTCACGGAACCGAAATCCCAGTCCCATGAACCAAACGTATACCAAAGGCGAAATGCGGAAGCGTAAAGCTTAGCACACATGAACAAATAACAAGATAGAAGCACCAAAATAATCTCAACAATCAACAAGATATATTAAGCAACATCATTATATTACACGATTTGAATTACATATTCAAGAGTCACTTTGTACAAGTCTGCTCATGTATACTATATATGGATCTTACAACAAGTACACCTAGCATAGCTCACCAAGCCCATCAACCTTCTAGCCATCTTTGAACCTAAAAACAACATACGAGAAATGGGTCAACACATGAGGTGTTGAGTATGGGGCCGAAAGATACACATATATATAAGCTTTGGATAATTTTGAAAAGATTTCAAGACTAAATGAACAAGAATAAACATGTTAATTGTTTAACAAATGCAAAACCATATTTTATGTCATTTCACTCCATTATACCAACAATATCAAGCATGTTTAAGGCCTTTGACCATCTTCCCATCGGAAGGCTCCGTAAGGGTGCTCAAGCTTTGCTAACCCTTTTATATGAGAGGGACCTCAAGGCCGTAGCCAAGAGCTAACCCTTTATCAATAAATATTATAATGGAGTTTTATCTATATATGTGTTGAAGTTATAAAACTAATGAGGCAAACATCGAGTAACACATAGCAATACTACATGGCAATATTTGAGAAAATAGACAAACAAGCATACAATATATGTCTTTTCAAGCAAGAAAGCGATAGCCATATAACTAGATAAGGCCCATACCTGATTTAGAGATTTCATAACCTATCATATCCTTCATCATCTAGCCACATGCCAAACCTGATTAACAACAAGATTACATATACACATTAGATTCTAGGTGCATTTTAGGGTTTTGGCCAAGTTAGGTTACAAGGTTGGTTATTAATACATTAGATGATCTCATATTGATCTAGGTTCCATCATATGAGTGTGGTTCAAGTTCCATGTCATTATGACGTTCTATGCACTTTTTATGATCATCTCAATGTTTAAGGCATTTACATGTATTCTAGGGTCAAAAGACTCACAATAGGACACCCTAGATCATGATTCATCAATTTAAGAGGTCTATATCTAAAAGATGATTTAGATCAGCAACATAAGAAACATATAACAAGATTAGGGGTTTTCCATTAGCAATAAGATTAGTAATTTTAGGGCAAGGTTCATCATTAAAGTCTGCACTAGGCACATATGTACACAAAACGGAGTCGTTTATGAGCAATAGGGATAATGATGACTCCTTATTAAACTCAATATGTACAAAAGTTATTGACTTCAAGGTTAGGAGGGTAGGTATACATCAAATATTCAAGATTCATCACCATTGTGCATTAAGCATGGTCAAAGAAGTCAAAGATCACATATCTAGCATTATCAGAGGTTTAGAAGAAGATTCGGGGTCTGAAACCATTCTCATGTTGTATATCTTTTCGAGTTGATCGATTTGATATATAGGTTCGTGCATTTTGGACTTAGGGTCTAGGAGTTATCATATTCAAAGAATTGATCTTAAAAAGGGGAACAATACCTCATTTTAGCTAGAAATATGGTCTGTCCCTTGACTGGGCTTTGGTCGCCCATGGGTGCTGGGCCTCCGGCCTTGCTGGTCCAAGCCCAAGCGGCATCTTCCCCCTCTTCGCCTCATTTCGTCGGGGCCTCTATTTGGAACAGAGTAGAAACAAGGGAGTCGTCCCCTCCCCATCATCCTGGTGAACCCCACATGGATCTCGACCTCAGCTCCCAGCAGTCTGGGGTGATGGTGGCGGTGGTCCACGTGCAGTAGATCTTGCGGCAGTGGATAGAGAGGAGACCACAGGTTCCCCAGCGTCGACCACCTTGCTGTACCCATTGCCGAGTAGCAGAGAAGTGGCTGGTGCAGCCACTGTCGTCACCACCTGAGCTTCCGAGGTTTGTGAACGCCGGCGTCGTCTACTAGTCTCCGTGAGATGAGGGGCGGTGGCACCCTTCCTCTAGGGTTTGGCATGGGCGACAATAGGAAGAAACGTGTGAGGTGCTTTTTGGGAGGAGACAACAGGATAAATAGGGAGGAGACCCTTCCAGATCATGTTGGCGGCTGGGTGAAAACTAAGAAATGAAAAAGAGCAACAAGGGAGTGTATAAAAGGGAAAGAGGTTAGGGTTTTGGGGTCCTAATCACCATCTTATGGTCACCTTACCGATTCGGCAAGTCTGAGGGGGAAGAAATTGTGCGTGCATTTTCCTTTCCAAATTGGAAGGGAAAGGAGTTGGATACAACCATGCTACCACGCACTAGCTGGGCCCGTGGATGGGTAGGCCCAACAGGCAAGCAAGGGTACAAAAGCACTTAAAATCAAAGTAAATCAAAGCACTTTCATGCTTTCATAACTCATGCTACAAAGGTCTGATTGGGTTGATTTTAGTTCTATTGTATTTGTAATTGAATCCACTACAACGTGGCGCATATTAGAAAGACAAAAGATCATGGTGTTGAGATTCAAAATTATATACAAGAAGGTTACATTGTATGGAGAGATACTTAGTTAAAAGTATAAATTAGAGTTGCACATTGCAAAATTTATAATGGTAGTCACCAAATTGGAACAACTATCCAATTATGAAACTAATATTAAAATGAGTAAGAGAGACACTTGATGAGAGAGGAGTACAATATAGGAGAGAGAAAATCAAGGTGAGAGAAAGTCAGGTTGTCACATCTATCTCCCAGGAGTCATCTCCTCTAATCCACGTCCATGTCATCATATTGATTTTTCCATATTCTTTCACCTAAGGGGTTGTAATCATACCCCTCAATAGAATATGAAAATAGATGTTGTCAACACCAAAAAATTTGTTGTGATCATATAAATAGGGATTAAGCAATGTTAGGAAAGAAGGACATAAAATTTAACTAGGCTTCTCATCCAAGAGGAAAATACCATCCAAGTGGATATCAATCGAATAAGAAAATTTAAATAAGATGAGAAACAATAGTTTCATGTGCAATTAACCAAAAACATAATCTGCAACAAAAGAACTGATAAATATTTTAGGGAACCTAACACATCAACAATAATCAACCTGCATGCAAGTGAGATAAGCACATCACTAGTTAATATATAATTTTGTGATGGTTCGAGCACATAACTCAAAACCTAACTGAAAATGGTACATAACCAAACTCCCTTGGCATACAAGTCAGGGGTATGGGGCATAAAATCCTCCATCCCAATACATAAAAGTTTAGGAGGACTAAAACCTCAATGTAAGTAAGGGAAATAAAACATAGTGCCTACTAATATCACATAGAGGAATAAAATTTCATGGAAATAACACCCAAAACCATATCATTGCATTTCTCTAGGGCTAGTGAATCAAGAAACATGCATTAAATATATAGGCAAGTAAAATATAGTCACAATATATACTTAGGGATATTTCCATCACACAAGTGGATAATATTAAACAAACAAAACATAAATGGGAAAAATATTTCATATTCTCAATTAGGGTTTCATTATGTTGTAAGGTAAAATGTAAACTCAATAAGAATATGCAACAAAAAGTTCATAGCATCTAATTTGTATGATTCAACCTCCCATAAGAGAGAGAGAGAGAGAGAAATGCATAGGGTAGCATGCCTCAAAGGGCCAAGAGAGTGATAATTGTGGGTAATTGATCAATATATGAGTGAGGGATGCAACATACCTCATATACTACCAAGATCCAAGAAAATCCTAAATGCACATCAGGGTTCCAAGTCACCTATTAAAAATATATATGGAATTATGGCTAAGTTCACATAATTACATAAACCCTAAAAATCACATTTTTATATTATTGAGTTAGGTTATGAAAAAATATGATCATGTATATTATATTTTATTGAATTCATAACATATTTTACTTTATTTTTCTTACTGATAGATTATTAGTTATGAAATTTTGAAATCTAAGTAAGTAATAAAATCCTTATAAATCATATATTTATTAGATTGGGATTAGGTATGCGACTGGTACCATTAGGTGAACAAAAACGTACAATTCTACTTTTTAGACCATGCTTGGACAGTTTATGGCCACGATTACACATGTGGCAGACAGAATGCCCATTCCTCAAATGAGAGCAGCAATTCCCAATGTGGAATCTCTGGTCTCGGGGAAGACCTTTGGACAGTTAAGGTGTGCTGGAGTTGTGGAGTATGTTGGTACAACAGATGCAGCAGATGCAGATCTATGGATAATGGAGTTGGAGAAGGACTTTAAGATCCTCAGCATCCTCGAGGAAGTTGGAGTTGGAGTTGGCCATTGGTGGGCCATAGAAGAGGAAAGGAGGCCATGTATTGCTATCATCTAGGAGGCGTTATGATGAGAGTTTGTGAATCGGTACTTTCCTCTGATGTAACTTAATGAGAAGATCATCCAGTTTGAGAGGATCCAACAAGGATCCATGTCGATCAATAGGTATGAAGTGAAGTTTATGGAGTTGTTGGTGTTTTGTCCTCACATGGCTACGACAGATCAGGAGAGGATCTGATGTTTTGAGAAGGGATTGAGTGTGGAGTTGACGACATCGGCAACATCCCTAGAGAACATAGAGCATTTTGCCACATTCACGGAGTCTGTTAGGAGGATAAAAAGATATGTGATTGAGAAGTGTGAGAAAGGGGCCAAGAAGAGACCAACACAATACCCATAATAGTCATCGAGTGGCTTTAAGGAGCTTAGGTTCTCATCACTTCTAATACAACATAGATCTAGTGCACCGACATAATGGTTGCCTACTAAGGGTAGAAACCATAGTTTTCCACCTGCTAGAGCCCACAACACAACATCGATATCCGTCACGGGGTCGTCTAGGCCACAGTATGAGGCCTAGACTTGCCATCAGTTTGGGAAGGTAGGACATCTGAGGTGGGAGTGTCTAGAAAAAGGTGATGAGGTGACCCACCAGTCGAGGCAGAGCTAGTAGGGCTCATAGAGACAACATTTTACTAGTGGTGAGGATGAGGACATGGACAGATGTCGTGGGCTGGCTCCTCTAGACATGCGACATCTAGGTTTATGCCTAGTGTCAGCCGAAAGGAGAGGTCAACCCATGTGTAGAGATAGGTTAGAAGAAGTTATTTCAGTGTGATATGTCCACATCTTCTTTGTATCTATTTTGGTTGACCCGAGTAGGAGTTTGAGGTAGATATGCAGAGGTAGTACCTATCTCTTTTCATTGAGGATTGTAGGGGTGAAATCTCTATTAGAGGTTTATGCATTGTAAGACCCCTAACCTAGGTTTTGGGCTACCCCTAATTGCTTTGGCTTGATGATGTGCTTAGAACCTTTCTCTAACAATTTGATATGATCTTATAGCTTTTGGAGTGCTTCATGTTCAACTTTGAGCTTGTTTGGATGATATTTGTGCTTTGTGTGCTAGTTTTGATGCAAATTGGAATTTACCCAAAGTTGGGGGTTGATGTGAAATTTGCCTCTTCTGGAATATGTCTTCCATCCTTTGACATTATCTATAGTAGAGATTAAGAAGTGGGTGCCTTGTTTGAACCTAAATCAACGAGTGACATCCTTAGTGGTGATTAGGGTTTCTAAGGTTTGTTGTGTCTCGACCATGTGCACATGGATGGGTGTAGAGACCCATGTTGTAACCAATTTGTGACCTAGGTGGCTTTTTGGTGTGTCTCAACCAAGACACTTCTCTTGATCATGTTGGTTTTGACCTAGGGTGTGAGGTGGAGGTTGATACATTTTTTCTTCTTGAGTCTCGACATAGGTTGTGTGGTGACCTCTTGTCTCGACCTAGTGATGTTTGCTACTTTCTCACGACCATGGATGGTGTTCCATGGTGGGTCACAATTGTAGCCATGTTGGGGGGTGAACCAAGTAGGTTGAGACCCAACCTAGAGTGTATCACCATCTTGTGCATGTATGGCTAAGGTGGTTTCATATGGTTGCATGTTGGTATCTTGGGTGGACAAGTGTCCCATTAGTTCTTTAGGATGTTGACACCTCATCTCCACCCTACTTCCTTCCTCCTTTTCTATATAACCTCTTATCTCTCCATGCAAGTGACACATTTTGTCCTTCCTTCTTCATCCTTCTCTTTTGTTCATTCTTGGCACTTGGTGGAGCAAGGAAGCTTGGTCTTGGAGCTCTTGGTGGTTAGACTTTCCTTGCGTGTGGTTCATGTGGTGATCCTTGGTCATCTTTAACCCTAGTAAGTTCACACCTTTCTTTTGCAACGTTTTCCTAGGATCTTGTACCCCAAGTTCTTCTCCTTCCTTGGCCATAGACTATGTTTTGTCATGGTAGCCGTTCTTGAGAAGAGATCTCCTCATCACAAGGGTAATAGGCCATGTTTTGATAAGGTGACACTTAAGTGAGAAGGAGTTTCTCCTCTCTTTTCGTTTTTCTTCTTTGTATCATCCTAGGGTTCCTCCTTGCCCTATTTCTTGTGCCATATTTGATTTTGGTGTGTTCTTCTTCTTTAGGTGACCTTGTGGCTGAAGGTGAAGCCTTTAGTAGAGCTTCAACATCCTTGGTGATCGTGTGCTTCGAGCTATCACCCTTGGAGTGATCTTCTTCAAGGTGGGTTATATAACTCCTAAACTTCTCTATTAATGCACTTTTCCTTTATGCATGTTGATTTTCTCTCTCTCAAAAACATTCCCTTAACATTCTATTGGATGATGCTAAGCCCTAGGACTTGTTTTATTTTAAAACCATGTTTGGTTTCAAAATAACTTGAAAACCTAGCTTTGATACCTAATTTTGGTGATTATGGTGATATGGTGGTTTTCCCTATCTCTTGATCTTGGTTTTGATCACATGCCTAATGGATGAGTCTCTTGATGTTTTATGAAGTTTAGGTTCCATTTTGATGGTGTGAAATGTGGTTTTCTCTCTCTTGCACAAGGGTCTTTCATGAGGTTTTCATAACTCAAGTTTTAGGGTTTTGGTGACCGTTTTGCATGAGGTTTTCTCCTCCATGTGGATGATGGATTCTTTTGGTTTTACCTTATGTTTTGTCTATAAATATCTTCTCTTTGATAATGTTTAATCCTTGTTGGAGGTTGGTCTATTTTCTTGGTGGTAGTTTGATCTTTGGTGGTCACTATACCTTGTTCTTCCTTGGGTTGAGACACCTTGGTGCTTGGTTTGGTTTTGGGTCGAGATGCATGAGCTAATGTCATGACCATAACCTTACCATAATAGGTGGAAGGTCGCAACATGCCTTGGTGTTTGTGGTTACGACATGTCCTGGTTATGAGGTCAAGAACATCTTGGTTTTGGGTTAAGTCATGATCTTGTTCTTTAGGTTGAAACACCATGGTTGTAGGTGGTCAACTCCTTGAGAGTGGGTGGTTGTGACACATAGAGTTGGTGGTTGTGACATGTGCATGATTGGTGGTTGTGACCCACATGGGTTGTGGTTGTGACATGCCTTGATGGGTGGTGGTCGCGACCCATGTGTGTTGGGAGGTAGCTACTCTTGGACGATGGTTGGTTGGGACCCATGTTTGCACACATAATTACCACATGTATATGAGTAATGATTGATCTACGTATAGTGTTGTTTAGATTATTTTTTAATCAACCCTAATCATGTTCCTCAACTCTAAAGTGTTCCAAGGATATGGGAGATGTCATACCTAGGGTTTAGTGTATAAATATAGTTATACAGCCCTAATCAGCTAAGTATGAAACCCCTAACCCTAATTGTAGGCCCACATTACATGTTTGCACCTTTCACTTTGAATGGTTATTATGTATGATGTTTTCTCTCTCTCTTGTTTATAGATCACTAACCTTACAAGTGATATGAACTTGAATGGCATGGCTATGTGAATGTTATGGTAAATCCTATGTTATACATGATGGTGATTATGAGTCATGATTGAGATATAATGGGATGAGGTATATGCAAGGATCATGTGATTGTGTATGATGACCTGACACATGCTTTGTGCATGACTTGAGGTGATATCCTCTATAGATGTGATTGACAGATTGATATTCCACAATGATGTGATAGTTATAACCTTGGTGGCTGTGTGATAGTGATGATGGTCGTGTGAATGGCAGTGCTATAGTTCTATGTGATTGCCATTTTATATCTTCTAAAGTTGTACTATACCCTTATTTTTGTAGAGTTTTTTTGGTTTTATACGTTGTAACTTGATTAATGCTAAAAGACACTTAATTGGCATAAATAATCAAGCAGACCCATAACAAAGTAGGTACCCTATGCCATATATCCATTATAGTGCCAGTCTTAGTACTGGATGGTGAAACAAATACTCCCTTAGTGGAAGCTAAGAGTCATATACTGTTGAGTATATGTATTCACAGGATTGGTCGTGGGACATACCCTGGTAGGAGTATGGCTACAGGTCGTAGCTCAGTGATGTGACTTAGTATATGCTTTCATAGGATTGGTTGCGGATCATACCCTGGAAGGAGTGTGACCTCAGGTCATAGTTCAGTTTCACTAGCATTGTGCCTATATACCAAGGCAGGCTAGACTATATTGTAGATGACTCATATGTTATGTCTCTATGGTTTTTATCTCATGATGACTAGGAGGTGTGAATAGGTTATGGATTCCAACTCTTTCATGGACCTTATATGTCACTAATTTTTACTGAGTAGTGATCAGTCGGAGTATGAGTTTTATACCTCATCTCCTTAGGGAATAATAAAATACATAACACAACCGTATATTGTAATTGTATAGGGACAAACGCAAATAACATTCGTTGAATCCTTGCCTTGCTCTGTATAGTTTAGTTGATAAATGATATACATGTTCTTCATATTTATTCTTAGAATATTAATTGTTATACTTCCCAATGATAAACAACTAGTATTGCTTAATCTTCTTTTCTTGTTGAGTACATATCATTTAGTCAGATTTTCTCTATTAGTAATTATATTACCTATCTGCTTCTATTTATATGTGCTTTAATAAACATTGGTGGAGAGTTATATCTCTCGCTGGGACATTTGGTCTCACCCTATGGGTTTCCACATCTTTTAGGTGGCCATGCATGATGAGGTGGTGATTATGCAACTGAGGAAGAGAAGCAACAAGTGTAGTAGTTGATCAGGTTGGAAGTGTTGCTAGTCTTTTGGTGTGGAGTCCTAGAGTTGTCCATGTACAATCAGGTTGTGGGGTGTTTATGATATGTTCTGTGGAGATGTTAATGATATGAGGTTTTTGTTTTGTGTGCCTTTTGTTGTATAGTCTAGGTAGTTGTACTTTTGTGGAACATGTCCTCCATATAACATGTTAATGACATGAATGTTTGAGAACTATGATGTAAGAACCTTGTGATATATGACATGTTATGAAGGTGTCTTGTTAAGGACTTATGTGTGAAGTGATGTTGCTTTTACTGCACTAACAAACCCACCCTAAGTTTCTACCAAAACCTTGTGCAATAGTACCACCCGCAAGCGGATGGGTCTTTTCATTGTATAGTTAAGGATCGAATCCCAAGGGACAACATTTTTAAGAATATTTTCAGTCTAATCTAGATCAACTAAGACTAATATTTAGAACAAGAGTTGATTTGGTTTTAGTTAAACAACTTGCAAGGAAAGTAAGCGGGATTAAAACTACATTTAGATTAATGACGAGAATCACTAGGGTGGAATCGGGTTTTACCACCACTACACATGCAAACACATCCAAATTACATCTAGGGAAGATACAACTATCCAAATGGAGTAGCAAACCATCTGTTAGGAAATAGAGTTTGTTTCAGTATCTTCGTAGGCTCGATGTCTCATTACCCACAAATCACACACTTACTACTCCAGATATATCCCTTCAGAAGTTCTCGTCTGAGCATCAACCATGCCAATTGATATTCAAATATGAAGTATTTAAGTTATCACAAAAAAGGAATAAATAGATCATGCAAGGTAGGTGATCAATCCACAAAGCATGAATTAAATGATTAACAACGAAATGGAAAGTTATATACAAGCCATGGAATGTTATAAGATGAACATGTAAGCACGGGCAATGGATCTAGTCCCCACACCCCAGCAAAATGGACTACTCGCTCCTCATGATAGAAACAAAAAGAACAATAGAGAGGGAAGATTCCATCATGGTCATGGTGAAGAAGATGGTCGTGGCTCGGTGGAGAAATGTTCTTCTACACAACGGTGTGGTAGATCTAGATGAGAAGGGGAATAAAATCAAGACGGACAAGGATGATCTTCTCTCTCCTTCCTTCTCTTCTCATGCTCTTGATCGCAGGAGATGGAGTAGTGGATGTATGATGGAAAAGGGTGGTACAAATCTATACTTCCACCACTTTCATGGCTAGGAGGTAGATCTTGATGGAACAGAGATGGCATAGTAGCAAGGAGACCACAGAGGTAGACTTTGGCAATGAAGATCGTCTTCCTTGGTTGGGCGTAGAGAGGAAGCACGTCAGCATCGTAGAGCGGAAGAGATGCCTCAAATGAAGGAGGGGGTCATTATTTATAGGTGCAGATCTGGGGAGCACTGACTTAACTATCATAGTCATGGCCTTCAACATCAGTCGTGATACTCCTCATCATGAACATGTATGTTATGAGTGTATTCGAGCTTAATTGGTAAACTAGGGTTTACCTGGATGATTATATGCTTAATTGGATTGATCATTTCTTAAATCTAATTAATTATGATAATTCAATTATGATATTTTAAACTTAATAAGAATGTTAAGTGTTCTATTGTTTGAGAAATTAGGGTTTGAGAAATATAAACCCTATTTGGCAGAAATTAGGGTTTTGATGGTACATGAGTATGGAATTTGATCAAGATAGTAGTACGGTAAATAATTTATCTTATTTTCTATGTAATTTAGAATCACTTGAAATTTGGATATAATATGTAAAACCCAATCATGCATTTCAGTGAAAAATTTCAGAATTTTTGGATGTTCTTTGAAAGTCATTCTCGGTCAAGATATACTTCAACTGATCATGCTGACAGAATGTTGTTTAGCAGTATATTTTTTTATTTTTATTTATTTATTGGTAACTGAAAATGATCCAAAATTTTAAATAATGATAAAAAATGCAATCATAAACAATATGTAAAATCTTCATAACTGTTGGATGCGTTTAGACCTTATTAGTAGACGCATTACAGTAAATGACATTTCTGTAAAATTCTGGATAGCAGTGCACTATTCAATTTTTAATTATTTAATGGGAGCTTGGAATGATCTCAAATTTTAAATAAAGCTTAGTCGTTTTTATAAACAACATGCTAAATTATCATAATTTTTGGAGAAGGTTTGATCTCTAAAATACATGAATTATAGAAACCTTTTTATGACAGAAAAACTTGCAGAAATAAGAAAAAGTTTAATGAGGGGTCAAAGTGCAATTGACCCAAAAAGCTCTATTGCTCTATATGATCAACCTAACACACAAGGAGCTCTAATAATTCATGGTTCAATCTAGAGAAATGAAATCCTAGAGAGAGAGGGAGAGTTAGGGTTTGAGAGGAGAAAATGATGGAGATGCTGACCTAGGGTTTTGCGGTCCAAGGAATGATGAAATCATGTAAGTTTAGCTTCTTTGGATATAGTTTCATGGTGTATCTTCTCTCACCTGTCAAAATTCCGTCCCACCTCTAATTTGATCCAAAATGGTATCAAAACTTCCCCTTTTCTCTTTGTTTCTTCATAATTCCTCATTTCTACGGTTTCCGAGTTGAATGGAAAAAGAATTGGGTGAACTGCTAGGGATTTGATATGAGATCGAGATTTTCAGGGATGAGCTACGTTTTAAGGTGTTTTCACACCTTAGGGTGAGTGGGAACTTCCTTTAAACAGTATATTGCACAAAAATTGGTTAAATCATCCATAATCTTTAATTGCATAGTATGAGACAACAAACCCTGAATTGTGTGTTTGATCTAAGTTGTTGCAAAATGATATGAAATAGATTCTTCCTCTGTTTGCATGAATTTCAAATTATAAAATCATATTAGAAATGTATACAATACATCCTAATGAGAATTTGCTAAGTATTCACAGAGGTTATAAGAGTAAACTGAAATGTAGGGAATTTGATTATGACTCAAATTGATGTATAATTAAATAGAGAAATTTGTTTATCTGGATTTCCTTGGTTATGAATGATTGTTTATCTGAATTCATAGTACATATATGTTAGATACTATCTTGGATTTCATTTAAGGTGAATAGTGTTTGTTTGATATCTTAGTAAAGAGGGTGAAACCCTAGATGCGAGGAAAGTGGGATATATGAGAATAGACATCATGAAATCCATTTGAAGGGATTTTGTTGACAAGATAGACTTTATTTATTCAATGTTATTATTGATGCATGATATCCTAGTGAATGGCATGGAAACACAAATTCAACTCAGTTCTAAGGTTTCATACACATATTGATTTTATATGATTTGTTGATAGTAGTCTATATTCAATGAATGTTTATGTCGCATGAAATCTTTAAGGTAGCCATGTGAATAAGTTGTTGCCTGGTGAGAGGTGATAAGATGTGTGATGGCCTTGTGAGCCATGAGAATACTTGTACAACTAGTGAAATGAATACCTTGGTCTAAGGACCAAGAGGTAATGGTATTCTGTTACAGAGGTAACAATGCTATGTGATGATCTAAGGGTTTGAATACCCAGATCCAGTAATCATGATAATGATGTGAAGGGATGAGAATTCCCAGTAATGTGAAAAATGATTGAGATCCCAGGTATCATGTGTTTTAAATATTTGAAAAGTACATGATAGATGTATTAGACCTTTCTTTGTAGCATTTGTGGTGATTAAATGAAACCCTAAGGGTAGGGTGTTCACTGAATCAAGTATTGTGATATCAATGTTCTCAGTTATTATTAATAATTCTTATCATGATAAGTAATTAACTCTTAATTGAGTTATGAGATGAACAACTCAAGATTTGAGTTGATATGCACGATTCTAGTGTGTATGTGCCAAGTGGACATGAAATCTATTTATTTAAGAATTGTAGTCTGCCTGCATGTATAGTATGTTGATTACTCAGTATATTACAATGTTTTGAATATACTTCTCTACCAAGTTTAGAATGATATACATGCTGTATTATAACTTCAAATAAGTAGACACGACACCATAGAGATACCAGAGTCGAGTATAAGTAAGAAAAGGGTAAAATGTAGAAAGAGCTTTCTAGGAATAATAAAATAATAGACTTAGGAGCCCTGGATACCGTAGAACCCCTATGCGAGGTCTGCACCTTAGTGGTGGAACGACCTAATCCTGGCAAAGTCTAGTATACGGGGTTCAGAACGTGCTATTAGGTGGCATGAGGGACGAAGCCCTAGTGGAAGTCTCCTTAAATTATAGTTTGTAGTGTCCAACATCAACAAGAAGTCCTGGTGGCACTAGAGTACAGAAGAGGTAAGAGGTGGCTTGACTCTCCATCTGTGTGCTTAGGTTAAAGGAGTCCAGTTTAGGCCAGAGAGCCATTTCCCTATTGCAGACCAAGAGAGTAGTCAGACTTAGTATTTCTCGGGTGTGTCTACTAAGTCTTGTATGGTGTGATCATTGTGCACTATGAGTCTTCATATGTAGAGTAGACTGCATATGATTAGGGCATAATAAAATAAATGAGAGGTCAAACAAGTGTGTACAGTTATTTAATTATTCTTTGTATGTTTCTAAATTATTAGTTTTCTTTATGATCAATCAAGGATTTCATATATTCATTCACACTTACAGATATTTAGAGTATCCTGCCATATTTATGATTGTCAATTATTAGACTCTTTAAATCTTACTGTTGTTATAATTGATATCAATTGCTCAAAAGTATATCTATAATTATATTAGTGCTTTAGACTATTTCTTTGAAGTACCCATTCACTGCGCGAGTAGGCTCACCCCTCTACTCACAATTTTTAGGGATATCACATGGACTTGAAAAAGGTCATTGCATCAGAGTAGATCTGCCACAAGAGTTAAGTCTGAGTATAGTTAAGTTCAGTCGATCCCTGTCACTCTAGGTCCTTGTATAGATGTGAGAGAGTTGTAAATGATGTTTTGCATGTTTTTTTCCTTAATAAGAGAGAATGCAAATGATTGTCATGTCGTATGTACATGGAAGTGTGAGAAACATAATGAATTTATGAATGTGTATCATTGAGATCATATTAGAGAAATAAAAGTTTAATTCTCTAATAAAGTTTGTTTATGTGATTGGATGCGAGAAAACAAAGAGTTTGAAAAAGAAGAAAAATTTATGGGTGGTTAAATCCTCAATTTATGCCCTAATCTCATGATTAATGGTAATTGTGAGATCAGGGTGTAATAGTGTCAGGTTTGCGCCAGATCATGCTGAGGTGCTTTTCACGCTCAAGGTGATTGTTGTAGTCTAGGTGATTGTACCACAGTCACGCTGGTATGCCACAATTGCGGTGGGGTCTTGTGGGTCATGGTCATGGTCATGGTGGGGTGCCGCGGTCGCGCTACCTTGGCCTCAGCCCAACCATGCCGAGTTGGGCCTGGTCGTGTCATGTGTCATTTGACATGATGTCTTGGCCGTGGTTGTGACATCCTTTTTGGTCATGGTCATGACATCATGGAACAAACCCACCCCCTCATGGAGGGGGGGGCTATTGCTATGGGCCGATGGGCCTCTGTCAATGAATCCTCTGATTGATGAGGATGCTTTCTGATGAAGGAACTGGACATCAAAAATAGGATCCAAATTATCAAAAGTTTCTGGGGCACATAGTGCGATGCTTACTCTTGCAATGGAGACAAATGGATCTGATCAAAACTCTACATAATCATATGAAACTGAGGAAATTATATATGAACGGATTTAGGGGTTATATGAGATCGTTCAGTGCAAAACTGGGCCAAGAATGGTGACTAAATTGAAGATGAATATGCATTCATCATGAAGGTTTTCATCTTCTGGTTCTCTTATGAAATTGGTTTTAATTTCAAATATTTTCTGGTAATCTACATAGTCAGTGTTGTTTTCACTTTTAGTTTTGAGTAATCTCACTTTGTATGGCACGGGATGTCGCAGTAAGGTTGGAATCAGAGATTTAGGTTCACTGAGTCTACAAGGACCTAGGACTAGGGTTTGAGTTTGTTCTAGTGTCCTCTAGTTTGTCTTATAGTGACTTTTTCTTGTGCAGAAGAAGAAGAAGAGTTGAAAAGATGGCTGGAGAACATGAAGAACATGTTGCTAAGAGTGGTGTTGTTTCACCGGGTGAAGGTACAAGGTGGTAGGATATTGAGGAGAGTGTGCCTGAGATGCTACAGTTAGACCATATAGTGGTGGTCAATCCTACTTTTCAGTCGATGTTTGGACATTTTGTGGCCACAATTACACATATGGCAGATACAATGTCCCTTCCTCAAATGAGAGTAGCATTCCCCAATGTGGAATCTCCAATCTCAGTGAAGACTTTTAAATGATTAAGGCATGTTGGACCTATGTAGTATGCTGGTACAATAGATCCAGATGATGCAGATCTATGGTTGACGGAGTTGGAGAAGGCCTTTAAGATCTTCAACATCCCTGAGGCAGACAAGGTGAGGCATGTAATGTACCTTTTAAGGGGGAGTGTTGTCCATTGGTGGTCCATAGAAGAGGAAAAGAGGTTAGGTTTTTCTATCAACTGGGAGGAGTTCTAATAAGAGTTTGTGAATCGGTACTTTCTTCGAACGTACCTCAATGAGAAGATAAACTAGTTTGATAGGATCCGACAAGGATCCATTTCAATCAATGAGTGCAAAGAAAAGTTTATGGAGTTGTTGAGTTTTTTCCTCACATGGCCGTGAAAGATCAGTAGAGGATTTGACATGTTGAGAAGGAAGTGAGTGTGGTGTTGATGATGCCAAAAATAGCCTTAGAGAATAGGGAGTCTTCTTCCATGTTCATGGAGTCTGTTAGGAGGATAGAGAGATTTGTGGTTGAGAGTCGTGAGAAAGGTGCCAAGAAGAGACCAACACATTATCTAGAACATTTGTCAAGTGGCTTTGATGATCCTAGGTTCTCATCATCTCCAGCACAACCGAGGTCTAGTGCACTGACATAGTGATCGCCATGTAAGGGCAGAAACTATAGTTTTAAACCTATTGGAGCCCACAACATAACATTTGTATCGGTGACAGGGCCATCTAGGCCATTTGAGGAAGGAGTATCCAGTGAGAGGTGATGAGGTGACCCAAATTTTGAGGTAGAGCCAACATGGATCATAGAGACAACAAATTACTAGTGGTGATGGATGAATGCGTAGACATACGTTGTAGGCTGGCTCCTTTGGACATGTGACAACTAGATTTTCCGTCTTGGGTTAGCCAGAACGAGAGGTCAACCCACATGTAGAGACAAGTCAAAAGAAGTTATTTCATTCTGATACATCCACATCTACTTTGTATTTGGTTGACCAGAGTAGGAGTTTGAGGTAGAGATGCATAGGTAGTACCCATCTTTTTTCATTGAGGATTTTGGGGGCAAAATTGTTGTTACAGGTTTATGGATTTTAGGACCCCTCACCTAGGTTTTGGGATAACCCTATTTTCTTTGTCTTTATGTTGTTCTTATAACCTTTCTCTAATCATTTGATATGATCTTAGATCTTGTAGAGAGCTTAAGTTTCAAGTTTGAGCATGTTTGGATGATGTTTGTGCTTTGTGTGCTAGTTTTGGTACAAATTGCAATTTACCCAAAGTAGGGGGGTTGATGTGCAATTATTCACTTACAGATTATGTCTTAAATCCTTTGACATCATCTAGAGGAGAGATAAATAAGTTTGCATGTTGTTTGAACCTTAGTTAAGGAGTGACATCCTTAGTGGTGATTAGGGTTTCTAAGGTTTGTTGTGTCTTGAGCATGTGCACATGGATGGGTGTAGCGACCCATGTAATGACTTATGTCATGACCTAGGTGGTTTTTGGGTGTGTCTCAATATAGACTCTTGTCTTTATCATATTTTTTTTGACCTAGGTTATGAGGATGAAGTCGAGACAATTTGTCTTCTTGTGTCTTTACCTAGATTGTGTGGTGACCTCTTATTTCGACCTAGTGGTTTTGGTGCTTTGTCGCGACCATGGATGGTGTTCCATAGAGGGTCGTGACTGTTTCCATGTTGGGGGTGACCCAAGTAGGTTGATACCCAACCTAGAGTGTATCACCATATTGTTCATGTATGGCTAAGGTGGTTTCATGTGGTTGCATATTGGTTTCTTGGGTGGACAAGTGTCCCTTTGGTGCTTTAGGGTGTTGACACCTCATCTCCACCCTAGTTCCCTCCATCTTTGCTATATAACCCCTTATCTCTCCATGCAAGTGACCCCTTTAGGCCTTCCTTCTTCCTCCTTCTCTTTTGCTCATCCTTTGAGCTTGGTGGAGCAAGGAAGCTTGGCCTTAGAGCTCTTGGTTGTCGGACTTTCCTTGCATGTGGTGCTTGTGGTGATCCTTGGTCATCTTTAACCCTAGTAAGTTCATACCTTTCTTATGCAACATTTATCTTGGATCCCCCACCACATCTTGTTGTCCTTGTTTGGACATAGACTATGTTTTTGACATGGTGGCCATTCTTGATAAGAAAGCTCCACATCACAAGAGTAATAGTCAATGTTTTGACAAGGTGACACCTAAGTGAGAGGGAGTTTCTTCTCTCTTTTCTCCTTTCTTCTTCGGATTGGCATAGGGTTCTTACTTGCCATTTTTCTTATTCCATCTTTGAGCTTGGTCTGTTCTTCTTCCTGAGGTGATCTTGTGGCTGAAGGTGGAGCCTTTCGTGGATCTCCAACATCCTTGGTGATTGTATGCTTGGAGCTATCACCCTTGTAGTGATCTTCTTTAAGGTTGGTTATATAACTCTTAATGTTCTCCATTAATACACATTTCCAATATCCTTGTTGGTGCTTTCTCTCTCTAAAACATTCCCTTAACATGCTATTTGATGATGCTAAGTGCTAGGACTTGTTTGATGTTAAAACTATGTTTGGTTTGAAAGTAATCTAAAACCCTAATTTTGATAGCCAATTTTGGTGATTACAATGAAATGGTGATTTTCCCTATCTGTTGATCTTGGTTTTGATCAAATGCATGATGGACGAATTTCTTGATATTTTATGAAGTTTAGGTTCTATTTTTATGGTGTCAAATGTGGATTTCTCTCTCATCTATAAGGATCTTTCATGAGGTTTTCATAACTCAAGTTTTAGGGGTTTGGTGACTATTTTGCATGAGGTTTTCTCCTCCACGTGGATGATGGATTCTTTTGGTTTTACCTTCTATTTTGTCTATGGAGATCTACTCTTTAATTATGTTTAATCCTTGTCGGAGGTTGGTCCTTTGCCTTGGTGGTATTTTGATCTTTGGTGGTCACTATACCTTGTTCTTCCTTGGGCCGAGACACCTTGGTGCTTGGTTTGGTTTTGGGTCGAGATGCATGACCAATGTCACAATGACAACCTAACCCAAATTGGTGGAGGGTCATGACATGCCTTGGTGTTTGTAGTCACAACATGACCTGGTTGTGAGGTTGAGATAGTCTTGGTTTTGGGTTGAGACACTCTTTGATTATGGTTAATCCTTGTTGGAGGTTGATCTTTTGCCTTGGTAGTAGTTTGATCTTTGGTGGTCACTATACCTTGTTCTTCCTTGGGCTGAGACACCTTTGTTCTTAGTTTGGTTTTGAGTCGAGATGCATGACCTAATGTTGTGAGCATGACCTAACCCAAATTGGTGGAGGGTCGTGACTTGTCTTGGTGTTTGTGGTCACGACATGACCTGGTTGTGAGGTTGAGATAGTCTTGGTTTTGGGTCGAGTCATGATCTTGTTCTTGATTTCAAGACACCATGGTTTTAGGTGGTGGAGACTCATTGGCAGTGGGTAGTCATGACACATAGAGTTGGTGGTCTCAACATATTCATAGTGGGGGGTCACGACCCACATGGGTGGCGGTCGTGACATGCCTTAATGGGTGGTGGTCATGGCCCATGTGTGTTAGGTGATAGCTACTCTTAGATGATGGTTGGTTGGGACCCATGTTTGGACACATAATTAACATAGGTGCATGAGTAATGATTGATCTATGGCTAGTTTTGTTTAGATGATGAGTTAATCAACCCTAATCATATTCCTCAATTCTAAAGTGTTCTAAGGATATGGGAGGTGTCATACCTAGGGTTTAGTGTATGAATAGGATAAGTATGAAACCCTAACCCTAATTGCAGGGTCATGTGATGTGTTTGAATCTCTCACTTGTAATGGTTATTATGTATGACATTTTATCTCTCTTGTTTATAAATCACTAACCTTGCTGGTGATATGAACTTCAATGACAAAGCTATGTGAATGCTTGTTAAATCCTATGTTATACAAGATGGTTATTATGAGTCATGATTCAGATAAAATGTGATGAGGTATATGCAGGGATCATGTAGTTGGGTTTGATGACAAGGCATGTGCTTTTTGCATGATTTGAGGTGATATCCTCTATAGATGTGATTGAGGGATTGATATCCCACAATGATGTGACATTGGTGATAACCTTGGTGGCTGTGTGATAGTGATGATGGACTTGTTAATGGTTGTGCTAGAGTGATATATGAGAATGTGACAAGTTCACACCTTATAAATTTTATATCTTCTGAAGTTGTATAATACCCTTATTTTCATAGAGTTTTTTATGGTTTTATATGTTGTAACTTGATTGATGCTAAAAGAAACTTAATTGGCATAACTAATCAAGTAGAACCATAATCATGTAGGTGCCATGTGCCATAGATCCATTCCAGTGTCAGCCTTAGTGTTGGATGGTGAAATGAGTTCTCCCTTAGTCGAAACTTGGAGTCATATATTGTTGAGTATATGCATTAACATGATTGGATGCGGGCTAAACCCTGGCAGGAGTATTGCTACATGCCATATCTTAGTGATGTGACTTAGTATATGCTTTTATAGGATTGGTTGTGGGCCATACCTTGGTAGGAGTGTGACTTCAGGTTGTAGCTCAATTTCACTATCATTGTGCCTATATTTTGGGGAACGCTAGGCTATCTTACATATGACTCATATGTTATGTCACTATGGTGTTTCTCTCATGCTGACCGGGAGGTGTGTAGAGGTCGTGGATTCCAACTCTTCCATGGACCTTATATGGCACTAATTTTGACTTGGCAGTGGTCAGTTGGAGTATGAGTGGTATATCTGATCTTCTTAGGGCATAATAAAATATGTAATACACCTGTGTTGTGTAATTGCATAGGGACAAATGTGGATAACATTGGCTGAAGCCTTGCCTTGCTTTTGTATAGTTTAGTTGATAAATGATATACATCTTCTTCATATTCCCTCTTAGTATATTACGTGTTATACTACCCAATGATAATCACCTAGTATTGCTTAACCTTCTTTACATGTTGGATACATATCATTTAGTCAGATCTGCTCTGTTTGTAATTATGTTACCTATCTACTTCTATTTATTTGTGCTTTAATAGATGTTGGTGGAAAGTTATATCTCTCTCCAAGACACTTGGTCTCACCCTGTGGGTTTCCACATCTTTTAGGTGGTTTTGCATGATGAGGTGGTGTGTAAAAGAGTGAAATCATCCCTTTACGAAAAATTTGAAGAATCAAACCTCCATTCCCAACATACTCAAAAAGTATGTTGAAAAGGGTGTAAAATTTTCAAATCTTTATTTATATGGTATACAAAAGACCATTGGAAAGTAGCGGAATAAAAATTACTGACTATATTCAATTTCATATAAATCTCTACAAAAATAAATCAAATTCTCCCATTAGGGCTTACACCGACATACACAATTAGGATCTAGATAGAGGGAAATCTAGCTACTACAATCTTGTCTATAAAGAGAAACCTCCATTAGCTAAGTCCAAGCCAAAAGATAAGATCGTCTAGTCTTATCCATCACCTTACTAAGCACCTAGGTGGTTGGGAAGGCACCCAAAAAAAGGGAAAGGGAAGAAAAACATGTGTCACAAAACTAGTCTAGAATAACAAGAAAAGTAAAGAAAATAAAAATAGGCTAGGGTTCATCATCAGATGAAGATAATAAGAGTATGAGGCTTTATTCAAAAGAAACTTGCCATTAACAATTATATTAAAAAGGAGTTGCATGTAAGATAATTATGTATACCTAACTAAGTAGGGTTGAGGTACCTACCAGAGCTCTAACCGATAGGTGAGGGGAGAAAAAGACATTCCCAGTCACCTATACAATATTATGGGGAGAATAAAAACATTCCCCATGGAGATTAAATACATGCCCTCTATGGGTGGTTGTACATAAGTATCGCTACTTTAAATTAAATAGAACACAAATATACATGCTAGAAAAGTAGTCATGGAAAGAATAATCATATGAATCAATAAGCATGGCAGTGGGGTATAAGACCCAAACAATATGAAACAATATTCTAATTTGAGGCACAAGAAATTGGGTTTCAAGAAAAGAAAAATTAGGTTCAATTAAGACTCATTATGGAAGAATAGGTTAAGGAATAAAGTTTTCCAAGTAAGGTGTTAGATGCACATAACTTTCATATAGATTTCAATTATCAACTTCCACTACTTTATTTGATTCCAAGTCCCACTTTTCCTATTTTCAATGTATTAATATTTATTAGGCTTTTGCATATGCATAAAGGTAAAGAAAACCCATATTTAGGAATCTTCACATAAAACTAAAATTTAGATTCCAAAAACATCACCATTCATCTATTTAGGTTTTCCCGATTAAGAAAACATATAACTTTATATATTTTGGAGTTATGAAGATTAAAGTGTATTTTTGGTGATTTTTTTGTATTAAAATCATTTTTTAGAAACACATTCCGATAAAACTTAAAACCAAACCTCAAAAACTATTTTTTTAGAAAGATCACATTTTCATAATTCCAAAACATATTTATTTTTAATTTTTGGACAACTAGAGCACAAGATATAAATTTTGCAATACTAATCAATCAGAATTTGCCACGCCATCAAAATAGGCTAGAGATCGGAAGAGAGAGGGGGTGGGCCACGTTGAGTTGCCCTAATAGCTTCTAGCCAACTCAGTCGGTCCCACACCTAGTAAGTCGCAAGACAAAGAAAAACCAAAATGACCAAAAGACAAATGTACCCCCATGCGAAAACACAAAGAAAGAAAGAAAAGTGAGGGGTAAAAGCATAAAAAGAGCAGGGTCTAACTTCTTCCCAGGTACGAGCACCATTTCTACTCAAGCAGCAAGGCTGGTCCTCAACCAAAATTGGACAAATTCAAAAACTACGATGATTTGCCAAAATAAAGATATAGGAAGAAAGATCAAGGTAAAACCTACTTACCAGAGCAATCAATTTTGACGAGGGTGATACCGAGAGTAAGGGAGTATTACCGCAAAGCTAGAACAAGGACATGCTTGCCGGAGGAAACACATGTGGTGTATAAGGAAATTGGAAGAAGAGTAAGGTTTAGCAAGGTGCGAAGAAGCCATAGGCACCAATATATATTGGTGCGGGTGAGTTAAACTGACAAGAGGGAGATGGCCACAAGGTTCTTTGGAGAGAGAATTGGGTGTTTCCAAAATACTCTACAAAATGATATGAGTAACATACAAATGGATGTAGAATTGAAAAAGAAAACTAGATGTGAAGAAATCGTGTGATTTGGCTAATAAATGAATGAGATATTCACAATTGAAAATCATGCATCTTTTTGTTGTTTCCAGATCGGGATGGAGCTAGAAGATGATGCGAACACTATCTATTCATGATCTAAGGGTACATGTTGGAGCGTGCATCATGGTATTTAATGAGTTGCCAAATCTAACTCGAACTAAAGTTCTTATTTAATCATTTAACTTTTCTCTTTACTTATTTAAGGCTATAAACAAATCCCAAATAAACTCAAATTTGGTACATTAATTGATATTAAAATTAGATTTAACTTTTGAGAAAGTTAAATTATTCAATCAAACCAATAACTATTTTCTCTTTCTTCTCTCATTAATGACTATTAGATTCTCCAAAAATAATGAAACTTCACCCATAAGTCATATTAAGTATGGTGTATATGAATTTGCCATTA
This sequence comes from Alisma plantago-aquatica, assembly GCA_963693085.1. Classification (NCBI taxonomy): domain Eukaryota; kingdom Viridiplantae; phylum Streptophyta; class Magnoliopsida; order Alismatales; family Alismataceae; genus Alisma; species Alisma plantago-aquatica. The sequence continues at coordinate 1,371,756,981 of OY856412.1, read as the reverse complement.
TTTCCATTTGTTGGTGTTGTTTATTATTTTAATAAATGATTTTAAACTGTTTCACACTTTCTCTCTCCTAAATTTTTCTTCTCATCAAATATTTTCCAAATTGAGTGAAAATTGATCCAAAGGCATATTTTAACATTTAGAACACGAATTTGGCATTATTTTATTTTTTGAGTACTTTGTTACTTGATATAATATATTTAAATTTATCACTTGTTTCATCCTTTTAATTAATTAGAGGCATCTAGAAACTTTCTAAAAACATGAAACTTGGCCTATAAGCAATACTAAATGTGAGGAACACTATTTTGACATTATTTAATTTTTTTTTTCAATATATTATTTAATATTTTTGGTCAGTAAATGATTTTCTCTCTACTGGATAAAATAAAATATTTAAGATTATCCAAATTAGATGCAAATTCACATATATACTCAATTTGACATTTGTATTATGAATTTAAGTTTTGTTTCCACTTTTCAAGTCATTTAATAATTTATTTAATGATTTGTAGAAACACTCATATTTTCAAATTCAGATTAATGCAAAGATAATTATTAATTTTCCAAAATTGTGAAACTTGTCATTCAAGCAAACTTTAATCAAGGAAAATAGATTTGGGCTTAGAATTATCTTTTGAGCTTCTCTTTTATTAATTTTAGGCATTTACTCATATTTCCACTATTTGTCAAATTAAATAATCTAATGCCACATTTTCATATTTAGGGATATTATTATCCATTTCTTTCCCTTTCTGGTTCCAAAAGGCCATAGAAACTTCTAGAACGAATTATTTTATCATTATCTCACATATGTGATAAATTTGCATATTAGACCCTTAATAAAAATATTTACTGAGGTATTTGTGCATAAACCCATATATTGGAAATAATAATTAACAACTGTTCACCAAATGACTAATATCTCCACAAATTAAATAGAAAGGCCAAGAAAGATAGAAATGAAATGAAAAGCTTAGAAAGAGGGACAAAAGACAAAATGTCCATGATTCAGTATGTTACATGGTGATCGTGCAGCTGAGGAAAAGTAGCAATAAGAGTAGTATCTGATTAGGTTGGAAGTGCTTCTAGTCTTTTGGTGGAGAGTCCTAGAGACGTCCCTATACACTCTGGTCTTTGGGGTGTTTTCAATGTGTTTTGTGGAGATGTTATCGATATGAGGTTTTTGGCTTGGGTGCCTTTTGTTGTATAGTCTTGGCAGTTGTACATGTATATATATGTTACTTCATATAACAAGTTGATGATAGGAATGTTTGAGAACTATGATGTAAGCACCTTGTGATATATGACATGTTATCTAGGTGTCCTGTTGAGGAATTATGTGTGAAGGTTTTCATCTTGTGGTGCTCTTGCAAAATCATTTTTAATTTCCCATGTTTTGTGGTAATCCACATAGTTTGTGTTGTTTTCACTTTTAATTTTGAGTAATCTCTCTGTGTGGTGTGGGGCGTCATAGTGCCCATCACCAAATGGGTGTATTTTGGGAGGCTTTGAATCATTTTAGAACATTGATCAATGAAAAGGTTTAGATGGGATGGTGGTTGCAGCTCGCTTCCATGGGTGAATTCATTCCTTGCATTCCAGAGGTGCCAACATTTCACTACAAAGGTAGTTTCTTGGGGCTTAGAAGTCTCTTCGATGGTGATTTTTTTCCATTCGTCCTCGTTGAGATTGAAGAAGGAAGGTTGTGGATGTTTGGATGCCTGCACCTTTATGGGTCGAGTACAATCTCTAAGGCTATGCAAATGGGTTTCCATACCATTATCACATTGTGGGCAGACCCCATCAGAGTCCAGGTGGTGGTGCCTCTTTTTAGAGTTTATGAGTAGAGCTCCATGCATGAAGAGCCATAGTAAGATTTAATATGTTCAAGGATTTTCCTTTGCCATAATTTCCTCCAATTTCTAGTGGTTGGTTGTTCTTTATTGGCCCTTATATATCTGTATTTATATATCATAGATAGGATGGCATTATCTTGAAGATGCCATGCCCATGACTCCTCTCCATTGAGGTGGTTTGGCAGGTTATTGATTTGATCCATGGCCATGATTCAGGTGGAATAGAATCACTGATAAAGTTTTAGCCCCAACCATCATTATTGATCATTGAGCCAACCTTAAGGTCCTCAAGCTCAAGAGGATGAGCCCATGGATGATGAATTCGACCCATAGAAGTGTCACTAAGAAATTTATCAGAATAGATGGGTAGATTGGCCATCGTGATGATCTTTTATGATGTAGTGGAGACAGAGGGTATATTCCTTCTAATGAAGCCCCATGCGTCAGAAAAGGGGAGCTTGTAATCTTATTTTTTGGAAAGTATTTTTCCTTCATTACTCTTACCCATGGTTTAGCAGGTTGAGTTATGAAGGACCATATGTTCTTCATCATTAAAGCTTGGTTGAAATCTCTTACGTATTTAATAGCGAGACCACCTCGATCTTTACTCATAGTATCTTTCTTCTAGGATATGAGGGACATTTTCTTTTCTTATCTATTTTCTGACCAGATAATTTTTTTAACCTATCTACTAATATCATCACAAAATGTCAGAGATAGTGAGAGGGTATGCATAGCATATGTCGGGATTGCCTGTAGGGTGGACGTTTCTTGTGATATGCCCTTCTAAGGAAGATATCTCATGGTCCAGCTATTCATCCTTGTTTTAATAGTGTCGAGGATGTGAGTGGCCTTATTGATTTTGTAATGAAGTATTTGGACTCCTAGATAGCACCCAAGATCTTTAGTATGGGGGATGCCCAACTTCCTAGATATGATTCTCTTTTCTCTGTTAGTAACATTAGAAGAGAAAAAGCATTTAGACTTTGCATATGATATCTATTTGCCCAAGACATAAGAGAATTTAGCCATTATCTTCTTTACTATGACAACATGTGCTATGGTGGCTTCCTCCATTAGTATCGAGTCATCAACAAAGCATACATGTGTGAGTTTAAGTCCTCATTTGTTCAGAATAATAGGATTCCAAGTACCTTGGTTTTCCTCTACTTGGATAGTCTGACTGATCCTTTCCATTCAAATGACAAATACATAGGGCCTTATTGGATCACCTTGTCTCATTCTTTGTGATGCTTTGAATGGTGGAAGAGCTTTCCCTTCCCATAAAATGGATGTCTCTCCTTGTGTAATTATATCCATGATGATATCGATGATTGTGGGGGGTAGGCTGACTTTGTGGAGCATGTCTAGAATGAAGCTCCATCCCATGCAATCAAATGCTTTGGATAGGTTAATTTTAATTTTCGTCCATTTTGTTTTCCCTATTTTGTATCTCATGGAATGTACAACCTCTTAAACAAGGAGGGTGTTGTACCCTATTCTCCGACCATGAATGAATCTAGACTGGGTCGGTGCAATCCAATCATTAAGCAAATGTTTAACCCTCTCTACTAGGATTTTCAAGTCTAGTTTGAAAGTTGAGTTGTTTAGAAAAATAGGATAGAAGTTTATGAAGTGTTGAGGAATTTCCACCTTCAGGATGAGAACCATATTAGAGTTTGCAAACTTGTTGTCAATTCATCCTTGACTAAAGATGTTGGTCATCATTTTAACAATAGAATATGAGCTTCTAATGGTGATGAAGAGACCCATTGTAGATGCCATTCGGGCTAGGATCCTTAGTCGGGGCCATGAAGAGAACGGCTCTATGGATCTCCCCAATAATGGATGTAGAATGCATGCCACGATGAAGATATTCTTGTAGAGTATAGAACATACCTGGGTACTCCTCAATAATGGGGTTCACATTATTGTCTGGAAGACATGAGCTTCAGAAATTAGTTCATTAGCATTCGTTGGATATCCTCACAGGAAGTAATCCATTCATCTACATCTTTCTTGAGATGGGAGATTTTGTTTCTCTGGTGCTAAAACTTGATATAGTATTGAAAAAATTTGAGTTCCGGTCATCTAGCTTGAGACAATTAATATGTGCTTTTTGTACAAGGTTTGTCGCTTCTTTGGTGGTGAGTTGCTCTAATTCCTCTTGTAGCTTGATGACTTTGAGCTCAACGACGTTGCTTCCAGTGGACACAACAGATTTTCGGGTAGTGTTCAGCTTGTAGAGAAGTTTTGTTATGTGCTTTCTATTCTTGTTAGAAGAGGTTGCATCCCATTTTAGAGTAGTCTTTTGGAATGCTTCCAGGGCTTCTAAGAAGTTCATAGAGTTTTCCCAATATTAATGGAGGTGAGTGTTGAAGTCAGGTTAGAGATTCTAGATTGACTTTGTCCTGAAATGGATATAGTGACAGTGTTTCTCCTTCCTATTAACAACAAGATGGGTTTATGGCCAAAGTAAGTGTGAGGCAGTATGGATACACTAGTATCAGTATTAATGTCTATCCATGGCTCATTGGTAGTAATCATATCTAGATGTTCATGTAGGTTTCCCCTTTTAAATGTATAGAGTTGTGTGTCTGCCTTTATATCAGCTAGGCCTGTGGCCATCAACATATTATTGAATTCGGCACACGATCTGTGATTGAAGAATTTTCCTCCTTTCTTTTCAGATGTGCAGAGCATCATTTTGAAGTCTCCTAATACTTCCCAGGAGTTTAGTATATTAGGGGTGATATCTTGAATATGATGCCAGAGGAAGTTTCTTTTAGTAGGAGAAGGACCGGCGTATACAATTGTTAGATGCCAGCTATGTTTCACTTTGCAATGGATGAATTGATGGTGGTTGAGGATAATGTCAATTGTACAAAAAACCCAATCGGTGCTACCTGATGAAATGAGGAGACACTGAGTAGGGAGATGATTGATTGTTTGTATCCCCACTACATCTAGGTTCAAGATTGGTCAGATCATGCTGGTTGTTAGAAGCTTTATGAAATTTTTTATAATCAATCTTATCTGAGGAGCAAGCTCCTTGGAAGTTCCAACAGATAATATTCATTGATAGTGAGGTGGGGAATAGATGACAATCAGGAAATAGTGATGGGTTTACCATTTTCCACTTTTTTCAACTCTGACTAGGTCTCCATGTCCCCCTACCATCTTCATTAATGTCCAATGCTTTGTTTGTTATAGTATCTTCAACAACATTGATAACACTAACATAATTATTTGTTCTTTTCCCTTTCTTCCAAACGTAGTCTGGTCTTAGGTGAATAGGATGCTAAATGACCCTACGATTATGTAGTTGGACTCCTCCATGGTTGTCACTACTAGTGGTAAAAGTTGCTATGTCCTTCAGGGAACTAAAAGGGTTGATAAACATCCAAGATGTTGGATGGCCCTCTGTAGTCTCACTTCTACCAGGTGCACAATTCTATCTCTCCCTATTGTGGTCTGGTTGCCGATGTTGGTGTGCACTTGGATTCTATTAGCGATCCTATAGGAACTTGCTTGGGCCTTTTATTCTTCTTCTTGTTTTTTCTAAAACCTACTGAAAGCATCATCATCTAGGTTTACTAATACTTCCATTTTCTTCCACTTGTCTTTGGTTGCCTACTCAGAGAGTTATTTCTCTGTGGAGGGTTCTTGAGATGGGTTTTCTTTGGGATTTTCCTGCTATTTTTTAGATTTCTGTGCATGGATTCTCATGGTGTAGGCTAGGTTGCTAGATTGGGTTATTGGAGCAGTGTCAGTAGACATTGGAGTGACATGTATGAAATTCTCCTCCAGATGGCCAATTCGGACACACTTCATACAAATATATGGAAGACTCTCATATTCCTTTATAAAATGTTCCCTATTGATGACGACGATAGGGAGAAGTGGTTTCATCGGCTCGAATTCAACAATGATCCTAGAAAACTTGCCCATGTGCCCTTTCAGAGAGGTAGAGTCAATTTTGATTATCTTCTTGATGGCATTACCAATTCCTTCGAGAAGGATGATTTGGAAGAGATGCAAAGGTATGTCAGGTACCCTTGCCCAAACCACCAATATCCTTGGCATACCTCTGGAGGGTCTAAAGTTAGGAAACTAGGATTGCACTGTGAGATAGTTTCCAACAACTTTCCATAGTCCTTCGGACATGGCCCTGACATAGTCGTCATTGCTAGACAGTTGAACTACATAGTAGACATATTCAAGATCAATGATCTTGTAGGGGTTTTTGGGTTTTCAGCGAACCTGGATCTAATTTTCTAGTGCTTTATATCCTAAGGTTTCCCTGTGGATTTCAAAATGATAGAAATACACCAAGGTCTTATTAGTAGCACCATCACGACATGGTTGATGGTGATGGCTAGGGTTTCTCCACTTACCTCAACCCAGATGTCCTATTGCTTCAGGATGTTTGTTGTTGGGATGCTCAGATTGGATAGTTCATCAGAAATGTTCTTTCCGACCACATCCATGTACGATGGCTTGTTAAAGCTTTCTCTAGATGGATGGAAGTAGAATCTCCTTGTTGTGATTGGACAGATGGATCAGGATTGGTTTTTCCAGGGGGCGATTTCCGTTGACGGTGCCATGTACATCGCCTCCAACACTACCTCTGCTAAACCCTAGCATCATGTACATGATTTTTTATATATATTCTAAGTTAGTATGAATTAAGATTCGACCTGCCACATGGCTTGGACCTACACACTAATGGAGGGTGGCCAGGGAGGAATAAGATAACATGATTTAGCCCATGATAAAATGATAGATACAAAACAACTGAGGGATAGATTCATAAATCTCTAGTGACTCATCTTCTTTGTCTAGCTCTTCCATCAAGATGTTATTGTACCACACATAGGCTCAAAGCCAAGGAACCAAAATCCAGCTACATACATGAAAACATACCAGAAGGAAAACCATCATCTCTATGTTACTCACTCGAAGTCAAAGGCCCCAAAACTAGAACTCCAACATTTGTAGACCTATATACAAGACACCCCACCATTGTTGGCTCAAGGTAAAAGAGATAGGAAACAAACCAGAATGGAAACCAGTTCATAAAAGCTTCCTAGAACACTTGAAAGTGATCAAACATAGAAAAAGAAACTAATAATCTTGAAAAAGCATCAACAAGTGGTGAGATTGTGTCTCGTGATTAGAAACAAAAAAAAGGAAACTAGAAAAAGGTGGAGTTGTGTCACACCTTACAAGACAAGGGAATAGTTTTAGAAAGCTTTATTTGTATGAGAAGGACATATCTAGGTTATTTTTGAACTTCACCATGGATAGAAGCCTCAACCCTGAACCATGGCTTCCAACATTGATAACTGATTAGGGATATCATAATCCAGATCAACCAAGGTAGATATAACACCATGAGATGAAGCTAGCAGATGCAATAGTAGGGAACCAATTCCCATTGGTTTGATGATCTAGACACCCAAAGAGATAGAAAGGGGAATGAAAACACAAGAAGAACAAGGATGAAGGTGGCAGAAACCATTAAGCCTTAATAGCTAACAATCCCTACCAAAGTTGGGACTAGGAAGAACAAATAGGTGAGAGGAAAACCCTCGAGAAAAAATAGTGCAGTGTGAGATAAATCAGAGAGTGAGAAATTCACAAAGGAAACTAAGTATCAAAAATGATGGAACCAGTCGATTTGCCAGAAAAACAAAGAGGTTAAGGAGGACTAGTGGTTATTCAGTAAAAACCTAAAAGTCTGAAATGAATCCAAGTTTTGATTAGATAATGAACATTGTGTGATAGTTAATATGTTTCCAACAATATTAAAGTGAGAAACGTCGACCAAATAGTTTAAATATTAAGTGTTTAAATATTGTTTTTCTTTCCTATTCTAGTTTACCTATCTAGGATTGTCAAATAAACATGAAAATTCACACATAGACTCATTAGGGTGTGTAGATTCCAAAGTTACCATTAGATTTCCCTTTTGAGGTCATTCAATGCAATATTTACTAATTTATATTTTAACTTATGTTTTCCTTAATGAAATTAAGGCATTTATCCTTATTCAGTTCATCTCAATCTTGGCAGCCAAGATGACTAGGACCCAAGGAATAAGATTTTGGAGATAGATTTGGATTTTAAGGTTTCTTTTTGTGGGTTATAATACAATTATGTTTTAGGATCATAATTATTGTATTTAATATAACATTTATCAATGCCATCATTATTTATTATTTCAAATTTTATTATCTTCAAATTGTTACCAAAAGAGATCAATATTTTTTTAATTCAATTAGGTTATTTTATTTGGCAGGGATTTTATATTTTACTTATTTAACATATTAAATTAGTTCCATATTTATTTAATTTTTTGGTCAATCCATATTTATTTAATAAATGGCACATTATTCATATTTATGGTCATGGAAACGCAAATTGCAATCTAATTCATGTATTAAGCACATTATACCTCTTATTAAACATGTCTTAGCCATTATGTGAATATTAGTTAGAAAATGAAGAATATGTGAAATATTTTATGAACTTACTTACATTTTGCACATATACATGTTATTATGTCAATATGTGATGTCTATTAAAGAACCTTATGCCACCTAATATGTTATTTTGTTTTCAAGCCTACATATTTTATGGTTAATCATTGAGTTATTCATGTTATAGGCATTAACTATATACAATAAGGTTAATCCATCCTTGTTTGGTCAAATCTAAAGAACCATGATCACTAACCTCCAAATAATGGTATAGGGTAAGATTCTAGGTTTTTTATGTTACATTTTTCCTTGGTTTGGAATACATGGGTTCCATCCCTACTTTTATAGATTATGGTAGTTTTCGTTATAATCAACATGTAGTTGTTTTTGTTGTTCCTGATTTCAAAATTATTTAAAACGAAAGAATCCCTAATACTGATTATATTCTTTAAATGAATTGCCTTTTTGTGATCATTATTTTTTTGACAACCATTTAGATGTTTTAATATCTTTCTTTGTTGGGGAGCCTAGGTAAATTACTTTTTGCATCCCTTTAGTATTGCCTGATTCCCTATTACTGCACATACCAACTTTAGCTAACATATTGCATTGTTTCTATTTTTGTGGGGTTTGCTTCCAACTCCTTAGGTAAACAGGACTTAGTAAGATAACTAAGTTGATAAGAACGGATACATGTGTATGGGTTCTATTGGAGATAGAGTTGATGTAGTTCAACAACACTCCATAGGAAGTAATAATTTTATCTTTTTCCTTATGTTTTCACCCATATGGGTTTCAACATTGTATTCTTGCAAAAATGTATCTACAATACTCTTTATTATGTACCATGCATATTCGAGAATCAAAATGAACTATGTACATTAAAAATTCTATGTTTTGGTTGTTTGGATGAGGTTTTGTATGTCTTCTCTCATAATAGGTAAGGCTTGGACCACCTCAGAGACCCCAATCCTTATAAGATGGTACCATAAAGAAGAAAGTAGGTTATATGAATATTAAAATTCATAATCCCAAATTTTCTCATGGAACCCTTACCCTATATGAAATCTCTAGAAGAAATGTTTACCCTAGAATGTAACTATTGTATCCATGTCTGGATAAAAGTAAGATATATAAATTGATGAAAACCCTATTTGGATTGAATAGTTAAACCTAGTATGATGGGAGCCTATGTGCCTATAGATGTCGATCTAGGATTAGAAATCCATGTATCCTTTTGGTTTGTCTAGATATTGCTTTAGGGTGAAATAAAGTGATGAGGATGATATAGTAGTGGAGTATGGTGATTTGTTATGGTAGGATTTTTGACTTGGTTCTCACATTAATTTTTCTACCAACTTTTTTAGACCACAACATTTTTATCAATTGAATTATTTTCCATTATACTACTATATGCACAAATAAAAAAAATTCTGGATTTTATTTATGGATTTTGAAATAAGTCAAAATCAAGTGATGTCTAATGTTTCTGTAGAGAAACCCTAGAAGTAGTTAGAGAAGAAATATCAAACCCTAGATTTTACAATAAAGTGATGACTAGGAAAATGTTGCAAGTGAAAAAATTTAATTGGACATACCCTCTTCTACTCCATTAGGTTCTGGTGAGTTGTATCGTGTGACTTGCTATATGCTAATGTAAACACTAGGGTTTTTATAAGAGATGATGAGCTAGGCCTAGTATGTTGGGACAATTGAGATAAATTTGTGACCTATGTACATCATAAACAACCTAGTAATCATGACTAAATTATGTATATATAACCCTAATACCTTTAAAGTTGTTTTGCATGGCTCATTAGGTTACCCTTTTAAAAGGTGGATATTATTTTTTTGATAGTGTATGCACGAGTATATTTTGAGGACAAAATTCTCGTAACATGTTGGAGTTTGTAACATGCTAAAACTTGACATCCTAGTCATATTAGGAATTAGAAGCCATCAAGTTATTTAGGAGGACAATGCCAAAAATATCTGATTTATATTTTTGGGGAACTTAATAGGATGCTGATATATACTATTTACAAGACTAATATTAATCCCTATATAAAAAGTTGACAATTTTCCTAATGAATCTAACTTAATTGATATAAATGTTTGGGACTTCTAAATTGGTAAAGGGACAACCAAATGTAACACATAATTGAATATTATATCATAATATATGACAAGATGGTAATAAGTTTTATATACGAGATAAGGCGTGAAGATAAATATATTTATATATATAATGTAACTAATTCAAACTTGTGAGTATAATAATACTTAAATATGATGGAATGTCTCGTTATAAACAATAATGATGGGAAACACCCCAACACACAAAAAATGAATATATATATATATATATATATATGAATAGATAAATGTATATATATATATATATATAAGTCCAGAATTTGCATATTCTAATGGAATGATAATATCATCATATGATTAGAGTACTCGAAGTTGATAAAATAATGAGAATAGTTCAAAATACGGATAAAGAAAAGTATGTCATGTTTTTTAATGATAAAATCAATCATGTTCCAGAATATATTAGAAAGATCTTAATTACAGTAATGTAGATAAAAAAAGAAACTTTTAATACCCCCATTAGCATACGTAATCTAAATAATATAACTAATGATTGTTGAAAGTAAGACTGAATGTGTCTTGGTAACAATGTTTAAAAGTATACTAGTAGACATTACACAATTTAATGCATTTTAGTAGATTGTAAGCTTCTTCTTACTTGAATTATGACAAGGCTAAATGACTTGGAAGAAAACTTGAGTAGTATTGGTGATGATTAGATATAGGTAATAAGAAAAGTGTTTAATGTCTAGATTAACCCAAAATAAATTATATCCTAATTTATTACAAGCATATACTAATTATAATAATGTATATAAAATAATATTATTCAGATCTAAAGTATTAAACAACTTGATGTATGACTCCAAAACAATAATGCAACACTACAATCAAATTAGACATATCTTAACTAGCATTGTTGCCATTTTTCATTAGGATTGAATACTTATAAATACTTAATATAAAATAAGAATTAAAGGATGTGATATAAGTCTAAGGTACTAATTATTTGATTTGATACAATCAATTTCTTAAACAAACAATTTAATTTTTGTCATGCAAACATTTCCTTCATTTCTTTTGGGGTGATTTTAATCTGACGGCGTGCATCCTTGTACATCCCAATGGTTTGCTTATCCAATGGACACAACTTTATTACCTACCTCCTTATTTACTAGATGAGTAAGCATGTTGTACTTTCTAGGTTCTTCCCTCTCTATACTCTTTATTCCTTTCCTCTTATCGTAATGCCTCTCTTTTGTTTACTTTATCTTCGTTTGAACTTCCTATGCCATTTTTTCCAAATAAATCTAGGGTTGTAGGAACAAACTCTCAACCTATACCCATCCATATGTCTCCCTTGTTTCACCCATGTTTCATTTTCCTTTACTTCTCCTTGCATACTTGGCTCATCAGACCCTATAAAACCAATCTATCACCTCTGAAGCACCATTTTACACCAATCTCCACTTACTTATTGACTCGATTCTCCCTCTTACTTACTCCCTAACTTCCTTTTTTTGAATTTTGTGTTCAAATTTGAGGGAAGTCTTAGAGTCATCAAAATCATCAAAAATCATGTGAAGCAACTCATGAGGTTTTGCAAAGTTGATAAGACCTTTCATTTCCTGTGGGTCGAGGTATAGTGTTTTCCTCTCTACCCTCACCCCAATACCAACTTCTTCATCTGCTCGTAATGGATCAACTAAGTCATCCCCATCTCCTAGTCATACTCAAACCATGAGTTTTGATTCATAATGTCAGTGAACCCTCACAAAATCATCTAGAGCCATTCCCTAATTGGTCTTCCCCATCACTTAATTTGTCATGTATTGGTGGAGGACTTATTTTGGTTCTCAGATGATTACTATAATATTGGTGTGGTTCACCAGGTTTAGGTGAGGATGGCGACGCCAACAAAATTCTTGCTATGAAGGATATTCACCTAGATCCAGTGTTCGATCATTGGGTTGGTTCATCAAGATACTTATTCTTTATTATTGTTGAAGTAGAAGAATTAGAGTGGCATTTTCTCAATTCTAAAACCTTGAGAAACTTGTGGGTTGCGGTCAAAGGAAGGCATTCTCCAAATACCATGCTTTCTGGGTAGACTCTGGATACAAGTCTCCTTCTTAGGATTTTGTGTCATCCACTATGTATAGGGAACCTCCTTCGGCCTCTAATGTCAAAAGAATAAACTAAATCCTATATATCTATGTGAAGAGGGTCCAAAATGTTTTAGGATTTTGAATGGTGTAATACACATTCTCCCTCTTCATGTTGTTATAGTGAAAAATGTCTATAGATATCAGTTAATGTGGGTTTATCCAACCTTGATGAACTAATTAAATAGTAAATCATTGGCATATAGAAAACTACGTTTCTTATTCAAAATAGACAACTTGCATTTTGGTTTTCTCAGTTAGTCACAACATTGTTTAAGGTTTCTTTACAGTCTCCAAATCTCATATTGATTATGGAATAGATGCACAAGGAAGATTAGTGAAGGAATTATTAAAGCTTTCAATAAGGCATATCTCTAGCCATATTTTCCATAAACAGATATTCAAGGAAACAATAAAAACATCATCATCGAAAATATTTGACTTTGTTTTCAATCTCTAAAATGGAAAATGTTTAGTATTCAAATCAAACACTCAAAACTAGCACACAATCAATTCCACATATATCATGAGTACTTACCAAACTCATCAAAAGAGCATTCCTTGGAAACTCAAATATATCAACACTTTCATTCATATATCTAACAAGTAATATTTGACCACCAACAAAACTGAAAATTTCACTTACCCTTAATTGTATCAACATTTATGCAATATAAATCAATACGACTTGATATTAACTAGAAGATATTTTTATTTTTATGTAGATATCATCATTGTCAATTACTTCTCAAGTAATCTACTAAAAACAATACCAAATATTATTTATTAGGAGATTATAGACAATAATCTTTTTCATCACAACTTTGACATTAAAGGGAGGAAATTCCAAGTCATTGTGGTGTATTTTGCATTTTTGGATTACGGGCTATATGGATTCTTTTTTCCTTGGTTTGGATCCTTTTTTTATCATATATGTCTTTTATTTTGATTTTATAAGACATTATCCTTCCTATGGTTGATATTGCTTTGGATTTGTTACATCTCATTTTTTCTATTTATAGTTCACCACAAACCAGTGTAGAATCTTATACAATGTTCCTATCCCAACATTATTAACTCATCATTGATTGATGTTTAGCTTGTTGATGTTCTTATACATAATGTTTGTAGGTTTCAGATTTTGCTTTCAATATTAAACAAATTTGATAAAAAATAACGGGTGATGAAGACAGACTTGCTACCAGATCATATAATGCATTCCTCTCTCCAGATATGTGGATCTAGGGGAGTTGAAACAACCAATGACCAGTCATGACATTTAATAAAAATACAGCATTTGAAACAACCAATGAATCCTAAACAAGGACATAGTACAATATTTTTTTTTCTTTTAACAAAATACAAAAAAGGATGAATTTTAACATTTACATGTATATATAATGTAAATTGTGTAACTTGGAAAACATATATATCCTTATAATGTACACTCAATGTTTTAGTATAAATGAAAGTATTGTTGTTGGCATTATATCCATAACTTGAACTAAGTTACTATTAACTTCTTGTTTGAAAAGCTTATGTACTTACAAATAATTCACTAGAAGTACAATGAAAATACATATGTATGTGTAGTAACTATCATTTTTCACTACACATAAAATACACACATTTTTTATAAAATGCCTTTATTGGTACAAATGTACTACATGTACAATTATAGCAATACATCTATAAAAATATACAACTACATTTATATATGCGAAGACATTATTTAGATACATTCTAGATTGTAAATGTATTTTTAGCTAATTGGTTCTTTACCAAAATAAATGAAAAATATGCATTAATAAGTTATTTATACAATCATATAATAAATTTCTACATATAAAAGTAAATGTACCCGTAATGTGAATTTCACATGGAACGGAGGAAATTCTTAGTCACACCTGAGTTGTTTTATTTTCTCTCAAGATTAGGGTACCAACTTCCCATTACTTTAATCAGTTGTACCTATAGACTCATCTTTGATCATTTTACTATTATTCTTAACACTCATCTAACTTTTTAAGATCTAAATTGCTCCATTTTGAGATATTATGTTCTGAACATCTACTTCTCTGCAATATCATCACCACTTCTTGGAAGACCAATGCATACAATGTTGAACTTGGTTATCACATACATCTTAACCTAAAATCATTATCACATGTGTTCATTACCTAGAAAAAGAACATTACAGAAGTATTGACAAAAGATGGAAGATTGTATCAAGACCATGTTATTTCTATATGTTTTGTTTTTTTTCTCTATATCTAGAACTCAATTAATCAAAATGTATCTCCGTTCCCTTACTTCCAAACAAGATAACTTTTGGAAAAAAAGATCCAAACTAACTTGTGATATTGTGGTAATAATACAAAATTCATTCACAAAACTTGCAATTCTCATAAAAGAAAATCCCATATTCACAACATTTCTATTAAAAATCACATGGTAACAAATAAAAGTATTATCAACAAAAACCTATGTGATCACTTTCACAAATAATAAATAATAATTTATGTTACTCCTATCATTTTTTATTCAATTTTTTATTGCTCGACCCAAATAAAATATCAAACTAGCATGCCTTCATCTATATCTTTTGTCAAGAGGAAATCTATATAGTGATGAAGCATACTAGTGCAAAGAAACCACCAGGTCCCTATGTATTAGCATGGATTTCTACTATAACCAATGGGATAACATCAAATCTTCCTGTCACAATATGTTCAATGATAGATATCATCATGGTGACATTTCCCCAAAATCATTATCATTAAAGAAACCCATATCATGGTGATTAAAAAAATGATCCTACTAAAATTCCAATTTTTCATACTATTAGACTTATTAATGCATCATACAAAATCATCTCCAAAGTCTTGAGATCTCATCTGAAAGGAAATATTCTTGATATTATAGGGCCCAAAAAATGTACATTCATTCAAGGAAGATGCATCCATGATTCTTATATGATTTCCTAAAAAACACTCCTCCTATATTGTTGACTCTCATATATTGATTCTTAAACATTATTTTAGAAAAATGTTTGATAAAATCAATTGGTATTTCAGGATAGACTATATCAAAGGTATGTTATGTCTTTAAAAATGGATTCATACAAATAGTTGCATTATTTTTCCCATCTTTCGACCCTCATCAATGGTTTTACTTTTGTTTACTTTTCTGTTCAAATGCGATCAGACAAGGCAGCCATTTTCCTCTTATGTTTCCATCATTATTACATTTATTGTGGACATAATGCTTAACCTACTTCGAACAATTTTATTGATTAGCATTTCATTGGAAAAATAACGTAATTCTCTATGTGTAAGATATGATTCTTTTACCAAATCCTTACGATTACATCTTCATTTACACTAATCAGATTATTGGTCAACTTCCACAGTTTCTCAAGTCTTAAGATCAATTTCAATATATCAACAATTTGTTGTATTCACATAGGCCTTTCAAATATACATAGGTTCAATGACATATTGGATTGTAAAGAGAAAAACTTGCCTATTACTTACCTTGATTTTTATTTTCTCCCATTCCCTTTCTACATGTCAGAATGGCAACTTATCATTAAAAAAACATCAATTAAGACCTCATAATGGAAATTAGAAAGTTGCTAGTCTCACAATTTGGGACTCTCTATCTCACTACCATAATCACTTATTTTTTGAGTTATATTCCTCTCCCATTTAAAGTCATTTCCCAGTTTTATTAGATCATACGATGCTTCCTTGGGGATGATTATTAGGACAAATCAAAGCCACAACATGTAAATTGGGACAACATATGTAAACCCAAATTAGATTTTGGTTGGTGCCTCATCAACATCAAAAGTCAAGCAACTACCTCGTAAAAAAATCATATACTTGATTTTTTCTTATAAAAACACCATATAGAGAGATCATATTTTATGTATTTACATCACTTAATCTAGTATATTGATACATTACCATCTCCCTCTACATACTAGATTTTGGACGAATCCCTAGATTGAATTTGGTTCCATAGAAATATGAAACTTCATACATCTATTTCTAACCCAATCAATAATATAACTATTGTCAAATCACAAACAATGCTTCTTTCAAATTGAAACAACTCCCTCAAGGATTTCTCACTTTAAATAACTCCACTAATGACCTTGATGTCATCATATATCGCCTAAATTCCTTGACACATATTCCCCACTAGATTTATGGAAAACATGACTTTGTCAATAAATCTTAGCAATTCTTGTTCAGTACTTTATTGGAAAAACAACTTATGTATACATATATTGTGACAACCTGACCTTTTCTCTTCTCTCTTCTAGTGACCTTTGTACCAAATTTTACATTAATTTACCGATTTGAGTGATTTATGAGTCTCTTTTGTATTATTATGCTTTATGTTCATCTGTGTGACATTAATTTTTATTACATCGTATGCTACATAATGTTATTATGTCATGATTCACAAAATAAAATCAAACATCTTATCTCAACTCTCATGTCACTCTAGTATATTTCATACTATAAAGTTTCATATACATATTCAAAAGTGCACAAATTGTCTCAATTGGAGCTATGAATCCCAAGTGATGACCTTTTAAAAATTCCTTGTTAATCATTAGTTTAACTTACTTTTTGTCTTGTTTGGGTTGGCCTCTCTTGGGCCCAATACATGGGTAACGGCTTAGCCACGTTTTCCCCCTTGACTTGGCATGTCAGTGATCACCTAACCGTTATGTTGGCCAATCATGATCCTTTGACCCATTAGCCATGCATTCAACACCAGATCCAAGAGATGGGGTGTTTTCTTCAAGCTTCATATAGACTTGTGCTTGTACAAGGAGGAGCTAACTGGTTACCCTTTTTAGTTCCACTTTAGACCCTTTTATGGGATTGAAACCTTCCTATTTTATTCCCCTATTTTAGTTCAAACTTTTTTCCCTCTATTTCAAGCCTTAGGGAACCACATTTTTCTTCTTCTTCCTTGGTCTTGCATGGCGGTCGTAGCCTCCAACGAGCTATTACGACACACCTAGGACTCCTAGCCACAAGATAACCCCCTTTTAGGTTTGAAAGGAGTACCAAATATCGGGCGACAACTCCTTGCAACCCACCTCCTCACCTTTAGTATTTCCAACCAGATATTCAACAACCTAATCTATAGTCGTCATTGCTGCTTGGGTGTAGTAGTCGTGTTGTCTCGTGGAAGAACAAGGCTTACACAAGAGACAAGTGGGGCATGCATGTGAATGATTATGGCGTGTGACTAGGTTGGGATCGGGTTGAAACCCCACCTAGCAGGCCTAGATCAGCTAATTCTAGGTGTATCAGTGTCTCGTGGGCACGCTACATGAGGTGCTAATCTCATATCCAAGGGTCTGTGATAATTGTATGATAAAAAATACCATCTCATTTTATCTATACATAAAATATTTTAAAGTATATTTCTCTCAAACATCTTATATAAATGTGGAGATCCAGTATACAAGCCTTATCAACTTACAAAAAAATATATAAAATAATGGGTTGTAGACCCTAAATCTTATTTTTTTATCCCATATTTCCATTAAGGTTACAAAAACTGATCATTTTGTAAGTATTTGATGCATTTGTATGATATATACTAGATATGTATTACCCAACCTACCTCTAATCATCATTATAGTAACTTGGAGGAATTTTTGAACTATGTGAAGGTCATAATCACTCCTATTGTTGAATGAATGACTCTAACTACTATAATGTGGCATTTTATTAGACTTAAATGTAAAACATTGGTCAACTTGCTAATCTTGTGTCAAAATCACATCAGACCTTATCATAACGTGAAATCAATATCATGTGCCCATATATAGAAAAGTTCTTATCCCACACTATCACTTTTTCTATGTTTGATTCATATGACATCCAATGCATGGATGTGCCTCATTTTTTTTGAATTAGTCCTTATACTTTAATCAAATGATGTCTATGACCTATTTTGAGTATCAAACCATAATATATCTTCATAGAAATTAATTTATTATGTGTTTTGACCTAATTGACTAAGGTATATCCCTCTACTATCACATGTGGAACTAAGTAAGGTATATCCCTCTACTATCACATGTGGCACTAAGTCCATCCCGTATGACCTAATGTGGCATATATGGCTTGTTTGTCTCTATTGTGCCCTACTCTTGATATATGTTTTAATCTCAAGTCCTTTACTTTTAAATTAGGTAACATTTTAATCTAATGATTCCCTTGATGTAGATGTCCCACATAATCCATATTTTGAACCCCACATGTCATATATAATCTATGTCGATAATAGCATGTATGCTTGGGACATTGATACCAATGTTGAATTATGATGCCTAAACCCTAGGAGGAATCCCCCTAACCTTGAATTGTGATTATTAGATCCTTATTTTCCTAATCTAGTCTCAAATCCTAGAGGATTTTTGTGTCTTGATTAACCGTAGTCTATTTTGCCCTTTTGTGAGTCTTTTGACCCTAACATACACGTCAATGCTTCAAACCATATTAGAATTGCATAAAATCAATGGATCCTCAAAGTGTCATGAAACGTAAACCACAACGTTTGTGGAAACCCACCACTCTAAATGATATTACTAAAAACTAAAACTCTGATAAAACACTAAATCAGTATATTACCAAAAAGGTACATCATAAAAACCAAATAAATTTTCTGCATTCCATAAGAAACATTTCACAAGGTCCAAATTCACATATATTCATATAAAGTAACTTTACATGAGTTCCAAGACCTTATCCATTATCTTTATACAAAATTGATTCTCTTAATTATTACGGCTTTTATATTATACAAGACATACAATCAAAACATTATGTTGATATGCATGATATACAAATATCCCTGTCCAGACGTGAGAGTACATGGACGACTCAAGGAATCAACACCGCTACACCAACATCCCAAGCTCTAGCAGTCCCCAAACTATGCCTCCTCTTCACTACGGGCCTGACCATTGATCACCTAAAAAGGTGTGGGAACCCACGAGATGAGGCCCATGTCCTAGTGATATGATATAACCTATCGTAATATTTATTTCTTGTAAGAAAATTATGGAATTAAAGTAGTTATGGTAGATATTACAATTGATTAGAAAGTTTAATATGTGTATATGTATTGCGAAAGTATAGTTGAAAGTGGGGATATAGGTAACTATAAATGAAAAGGTATGATTCGCATATGATATTATCAAGAGAAGGAAGGCAATAGTTATCATCTAATGTGATTTGCCAAGGGAAAACTTCTATCAAGTATACTAAACGGCTGAGTTATATATTTTATTAGGCCTTAAGTAGTTTGAGGTGTGTCACTAAAATTATTAGTTGACCACTGTGAAGTAGAAATAAGATGATATAAGAGATATGATAACTGCAATCCAAAAAATATTTTCCCTTGATTAATATGATTAAAATCCATTGTGACACATCTACCTAACTAATGAAAACAACTTAGTACATACTGGGACTACAACCGCTTTCAGTCACACAAAATTTGAGACACGCCCTGAACCACTCTTTAAACCTTAGAATTGTGACAAAGTGGAATTTAGCATTATTATGAAATAATTACTCTTTTGACCTCATTATACATACTAATGGTCTCCAATTATTTTTCTTATCTTCTTAATCAATGTTGAGACTCAAACTCAAAATATGATGATCAATGTGAACCTGATACACATTATAACACCACAAATTTGATTAATTCATCACTTTTCCTAAAGAAGAAAATTGTCAATCAAAATTCATCATTTAGTTCACAAAATTTTTCTAAATATTCTCCACATTTTTGTGAATTTGTGATCAGATTTGAGAACAATTAGACATTCCTACGATTTACTATGAATTCTTGAAGTTTATGTATTGAAAACCCCTTTTTTCCCTTTTATTTGCCTTCTTATATGGCTTTGTCCATGTCATTGATCCGTGGAATGAAGCAGGGGTGCTCCTTGGCCCTTGGAGGTACTTCTCGCGGATCCAGACATGATCCAATGACCATGAGGTCATCTTCTACCTCCCACTGATTGCGGGGAGGAGTAAATCAAGAGTGAACAGTGAGATCTCACATCTAAGACCCTGATTCGAAATTCTAATTGAGAGGAAATGTTCCCCTTGCAATTTTGCACTCACCAAACCCTATTTTGGTTAGCTTTCAAACACCACTATGCCGCAAAAATGTTAACATTGGATATCCTTCTCACTCCAGCAACCATGGCTAAGTGCTAGATCTCGATTAGCCCTAAACCTAATCCAAGTACTATAAAAGGATCCCCAACGGACCGCCATAGTCACACCTTGCAAGAACCCTTGATCTTTATTTCTATTTTGGCCTCAAACTTCCCCAATTTTTCCTTCTTCCTCCTATAGTTTGTACGGTGCCACCACCTACCCCGTTTGGGCATTCCCTATTCTGATCACCTCACCTCCAATAAACACCTCCTAGCACTCCACAGAGTTGCGGCTAACTCCACCAGCCTACTTGCGGCCTTCCTTGCCCTATCCTACTCCCGGAGCTGCTCCATGTCGATGAGCCCCTCTGCCCTATTCTTGGGCTCATGCGAGACCTGTGCGGGTGAGGGGAAAGGTTCCCCAAACCATCGGTCAAGGAGATACCAGAGCCAGTTCAAAGGCCCAACTAGACCAGTGATTTGACTGACCAAAGTGAAGGGTTGAACCTGCTAAACCAAAGACCAAACCGGACCCTGAGCAAGAGGGCCACCTCACCTACTTTAATCAATCCTGGCCTTAAATTTTGCATTGGACGATCCTCAATTTTCCTTATCAAAGGTATTTTTGCTCCCTCTCTCACAAATATTCAACTAAATAGTCAGATCTTTGTTTAATCATAGAAAATGCACCCTGACTCCAAATAATTTGAGTAAATAGTCAATTTCGATCAGAAACATCCAATGAAACCATTACAATTACTTGTGAGGACTGATTCTAAATTATTATCATTGAAATATCTAAATCTTGATCTATTACTTATGTAATCGGTCTAAATGACTCTATTTGTGGTTAATCTTGACTAAACACTGAAAACCCTAACTCTTGACTCTAATGTTCATATAGAGACTCTAAAATCATACTTGACCCATTAATGATCTAGATTTATATTTGTTGACTTGATTCAATCTTGATTATAAGGAATATGAGTAATCTAGATATTTATCTTAATCTTACAAAACACTTGATATAGTTTTGACCCATCAATATGATCTTGATTATACTAAGTACAATGATGATAATCTAGAAATTGATGATGACTTGGATAATGATCATAGATTAGGGTTAACACATGATCCTAGAAACCTAGGAAAGTCATTCACACTCAAAAATACTTGATACTTGAAATCATGTTGGACATATTGAAATATTGGTTGATTATAAGTGAATGACCCAACCGTAAGGTTGACATAGGAAAAGTGTAACCCTAATCTTGAATATTGAAACATGATTTTAAAATATCATGATCTTGACCCTTGATCCAAACATTGTATTTTAGGATCTAACTCAAAGGGTCAGCCTATTACTAGTTCACCTGTACTCAAAATGCTCAGTGAAAGGTACACTATTATATAACTCCTCCTTGATTGTATTGAAGATACTTTGATGTATCTATTGACTGTATACTTGGCTACTTTCTTAGATCAGCTAATGCTCCCTATGATTAGTCTTCTATTTTTCTATACTATATTTTGAAAAACATGAAAACATAAATTGCATGCACATTATCACTGCCCGTATATGGATAATGATGATGATATTGCTAATGTTAATAATGTTGATATTGAGTGCAACAACCCCCTCATTTGGTGGTGGGACTTGTACATTGGCCTCCTATGTTCCTATGGTGAGAAGGAGCCTAGTGACCTTTTCCATCATGTTGGGGTAATAGAGTCACACAAAATATATAATATTGCTTATTTGATTACAACATAATGGAAATTTGTAATAAAAATTGAATTGTTGAATAACAAACATTTTATCGAATGATATTGGTTTTGGAAATCATTTGTTATTCTTTTGAATATAAGTCCTGCCAAGTATACTTTTCATTATAAACTTCATTACTTGATTTTGATAGTGTACCGTGCAATTGCATGATCGTGTCTCAATTTTCTTGATTTTAGGAAATACAAATGGAATACTGATATAGATTGCTTCCACACTCTACATACTCTGATGACAAGAATATATTGGAAAAATCTCCATATTGGGTTAGTTTGTTCTTTATATATCTATTTTTTGATTTATTATTTCTTATTGTATATGCCAGTGTGATAGATCCTATCAAGCCATTCAAGGATGGGTTCTTCAATCCTTTTACTACTGTCTAGGTAGTAGGATTGGGATTAGGGTAAGAATAGTTTCGTGATAGGAATATAGATGACATATATATACCCTCCCTACACCCCCAAATACTCAATATTATTTGTCTCCAAGCTCCATTCAGATTACTCGTTTCACTATCCAAGGAATTCTAACATGGAGATAGTTATACGGTCACAGGGCACTACATGATTAAGGTTACAAGTCACTTAAGTACTTTTGACTGCATCAATAAAGTTACATACAAATACCTAAATGATTTTAATAAAATAAAATAGGTATAGCTACTTCAGAAGATACAAAACATATAAAAAAGTCCCATGTGACTCCATTAAGGTACATGTATCCATCCTTGGTCATAAAGAGATTGTAGCCTCAAATTACAGTATGTAAAAGCCCATTGTGGAACTTGAACCAAAATTGTAATTACATCAGGTAGGAGCATAACTAGCATCTAAATTTTTTCAAAAGTCTTAATGATTAATAAGCAAGACAACACTCTAAATTTCATCATCGAACTCCAACGAATGTAAATGTTATGATATTTCTAATCACTATACATTCATATGTTTGAATCCCAATCATAGATAGATTACTTTCAATACCACGCTTTTTTCCAACTATTATTACATCAATGTAACACTAAATAAAAGAATTATATGGTTCATAGGTTATCCACCATACAACAAGGTTTGAAATGAGTGTCAGAGTTTTGTTCTTTGGGTATAAAAACATCACATATATGACATTTTTAGGAGCCATTACACTTATATTTCGGATTTTAGACTTTGCATATTCAAAGAAAAGTGAACGTTATATAAATAAACGTTCAAAGAGTTTAAGGAAGGCTTAAGGACTCACATTATTATCATTTTCATGTCAAACGGTCCATGACAGACCATATCTTCTCATATTATGGGTTTTCTAGAGCAAGTTATGCATAGTGCATCTTATAAGTATAGAAAAAATGCTTTAAAAGTTATGTCACTTGCCTTGGTTGAGGAGAAACCAAAATCCAAGAGGGTAACTTTGAAATTTGCAAAAACCACCTAGCTTGGTCCACCAAAACTCCAAGAATGCCTCCAATCTCCACGAGCACAGTGAAAGTAAAGATAAGGGGAGGAAAAGAGAGTGTTCATAAACCTTAAACACAAGTTTATCAGTTGAAACACTATGAAACTCAGCCATGGTATAAAATACAGTGAATAATAGTAAGTAAAATGGTTTAAGGTGGAAGATCTTACATGTATGGGTCAAGAAACTGGATAATAAACCTTTGATCAATCCAAAAAGAACTTGATCTTGAGCATGCATCCATGATCCAGCATGATCGCTGACTCCTGGTGGGTTTTGTTTCTATCTAGATAGCAACACAAAGTTCACAAAATATGATATGAGAGAGAGAAAAGGGGTATTTATAGGAGAGTAGTAGTGAATGTGGATTAGTCCAGCCAATAGGCAAGGAATCTTATTGGTCTAGGTTTCATTAGGCTCAAGGGAAGACTACCTTCTCATCAACCTAAAGCCCATTTGTCCTCCAATCAATGTTCTCATCAGACTGCTAGCTGGCATTCAAACTAGAATCTTCAATGGGCTAACTTTTGTCAACCTTCTTGAAGTTAGACGCTTCTTTGGTAATTTTTCAAACTAGAAACTTGGTGGGCACCCAAGTATGTCACTTCATGAACTGATAGGATCCTTTCAGTCTGTTAATCATCAACCTCGTTGAATGCCAAAGGTTCATCAACCAACAAGCTACCAAGGTCTTCATCCACTGATGCACAATCAGTCGGCCATCAGCCACATCCAAGGAGTACCATCATTGGTTCGAAAACACTCTATTGAAAACATCCCTCCCCCGACATGATAGAAGAAACCATCAACCATCGATTCATTGGGGACTAGAACACATAACACTACTGCCAACCAAGTTATACATACATAACTCCATTCATTAAAATATCAACTTCTTAAGTTATGTTTACAGCCCCCCCCCCCAAAAGGAAAATTGTGCATCAATCTACATATTACATAAAATTGAATAACTTGAATAAACAAAATCATAATTGAACTAAACCTTAAACATAATTTTGTCAACTGGTATTGAACCATAATATAAATTTTCAATTTAAAACTAAGCATCTAATTGTGCCAAAAATTATATTTATGCATAATGCAAGGTTTGGGGTCTACAACCATAAACCCCTAACAAGGATTTTGCCCTCAAACAAACAAAGAAAGGTACCTCCTACACATCTCATCTTCTATCTCCGACATAGCTTCATCTACCCAACGATGATTCCACAAAACCTTCAGTAAGTCTATATCTTTCTTCCTATGCTTCTACACATGCATATCTAAGACCAACATTGGATCCTCAACATATGAGATGTCCTCATTAAACTCCACCTCTATTGGTTGTATTTTCTTCTCTATTTTAGGGTAGAACTTCCTCAACATCGAAACATGGAACATGTAATGCAACCTATAAAACTCTAGAGGCAACTCTGACTTGTTTGCCACTTTTCAAACTTGAGCGATAATAGGTAAGGTCTTATAAACCTTGGAACCAAATTACCCTTCTTTCCAAACCTCAGAACACCTTTCCAAGGGGATATCTTGAGATGTACATGGTCTCCAACATGGAACTCCAAATGCCTATAATGATTGTCAGAATATGATTTCTTCTTATCACGTATTTCCTATCACTACTACAGAAATGGCTTATAAAGTCACTTTTCAAGGTGTCGGTTGTATACATAAACCGACACCTAAACTCTACAATGTCGGTTGATAACATTAACCGACATCCAATCTATGAAGGGCGACCAGACACGGGTACCACTTTTATTAAGTGTCGGTTACTTATTAAAAAACCGACACCTAAAAGTAACCGCCAAAAATAAAATTTCTAGCGAAAAAATTTGCCTCCAAAAATTGACATACAGCGTCGGTTTTTAATGGAGGAACTGACAACTAAAGCTTTTCTGTGAGACAGAAATTTGTACAATTTCAGTCGTCAGTTTTGTGACAATAACCGACGCCGTTGTGTTTTCGGGCTATTAACCGCGAAAATTTTCACCTCCCTTTAGTGTCGGTGTTTTGTTGTAAACCGACAATAAAAACATTCAGTGTCGGTTTTTAAAAAACTGACACCTAATGTTAACTTAAATCGCGCAAAAGATCAGCCCAACTCTTCCCCTTTCTCTGTTTCATTCATTCTGGTGCTCAGGGTTTGGTCCTCCGACGATTTCTCTTCCGCCCGGTGCCGCTCCTCGCCTGCTGCTCTCCCTTCCGCCGACGCTCCTCATCGGCGCCGCTCACCGCCTGCTACTGCAGTTTCTCGCCACCGCCTACTGCTGCAGTTCCTCGCCGGCGCCGCTCGCCGCCTGCTGCTGTAGTTTCTCGCCGCTGCTCCTCGCCGTCGCCCTCTCCTTCTCTGCTCTGCCGGCGCCCTCTCCTTCTCTGCTCGACGTTGGCGCCTCTCCTTCTCCACGCTGCTACCAACAATAGGCCTCCTTTCTTCTTCTTCTTCTTCTTCCTTCTCCCTCTCCTTACCAACAACAACCACAGCCGTGTGGGCTGGCACGGCCGTGGCTGTGTTGTCTGACCACACGGCCGTGCTACCCAACACGGCCGTGTGGTTGGCCAACACAGCCACGGTCGTGCCAGCCCACATGACCGTGGTTGCTGTTGGTTATTTATGTACTGATTTTGTTATGATTTAATCATCTACTTAATGTTCTAATCATGTTCTATGATAAGCCTTAGTTAATTTAATATGCATACTTTGTATGTAAGACATAGTAATCGGGTACTGCTGTATATCCAAGTAAATTACATGTAACTAATCATGACATAGCTAGATTTTAGAAAGCATACTTTGGTTAAATGTACTGCTGTAATTTTTGATCAAGTAATGATATGTAAATTTAGCAATAAGTTAGTAAGGTATCAATGATAAGTCTACTGTAATGTGATGCAAAATAGTTATTGTATCATGCATATCTTAATACTTTTTTGTTTTATAGTTGTATAGGGTGTTTTATGTGTGACGAGTTTATTGTTTAATAGTTTAGCTATAATCATTGTTTTATAGTTGTGTTATAAAGTATTTGGGTGTTTAGTATGGTTATTTAGGGTGTTCAGATATGTATAAAGGTTCCAAAAAGTATAGTATATATATGCATACATGTGCATTTTTTTATAAAATTGTATAGAAAATTAAAACCCGTTCTTGGTGAGAATCCTAATCACCCTTCTTGCTTAATGATGAACTGTAATGCACACATGTGACATGCTTGGAATGTAAATGATGAACTTTTCCCTAAATTGCCAATCATGCTTTTAAAGACATCAATAATCACCCTAACTTGAAGAACTAGGATTTTAGGTATAAGAATGACAACACATTATTTGTTGGCCTAGAAATCCATCTAAGATTTACTCATTAGGAGTAAATCTTGGATAGTCCCCAGTTTGGGACTGTTCTTGAACACCTAATCTTGCTTAGGATGTAAGTGTATAATGTGTATTGGGTTTTCAAGAAAATTTCGGCAGCATTTCCCCATTTGTTCTCTAAGTACATATGTACTTGGAGAACAGCGGGGAAATGCTGCCGAAATTTTCTTGAAAACCCAATACACATTATACACTTACTAGTGAGATTAGGTGTTCAAGGATGGGATAGGTGGTACATGTACATTTATTATATATAAGAATGACATCACATGTATTTGTTAACCCTAGACCGTAATCTTTTTGTAATATATACTTGTTTTCTCTTTGATCATAGAGCTTTACAATTTTGTTGTGATATATACTTTGTTGTAATAATGTGAACTTTACAATGTGAGCTTTACACTTTGAATTACTACTTTACAATGCGAACTTTACAATTTGAATGTGAATTTGCAGATGGCTGACCATTCTCCTGATGACCGTGCTGATGACTACCGTGAGGGTGAGGACATCAATGCACCGCTTCATAATGTAAGTTTTAAAAATATATCATATATTTATATCTATATGTCCATTTATAGTTATATCTTGTAAATGTGAATTATTTTGTCAAATTTTAGGTTGATGATGCACAGGTACCATCTGAAGCACTTGAGGCACTTGATCAACAACACCAAAAAGTTGACAAGAGAAGGGGCATCACTATGATGAAGAAGTTAATTGCGCAAAAGGGCAATGGACCCAAACTTGTTGTGGATTTCGATAATGCAGGAAATGCATGTGGTGTGAATCGCAATTCATTTATTTCATATCTTGGGTTTGTTACTCGTAGCCATTGCGGTTGTCTCTTAGATTATTGGCATAAAGTTTCTAAGGAGAAGAAAATTTTAATATGGAGAGATTTATGTGTCAGTTATTATTAATTTGCAATTCTATTTTGTAGATTACTAAATTTTTGGATACTAGTTAATAGCAATTCTATTTTGCAGAGTATATTTGAATTGGAAGAAAAGCTGCATCGTAAATGCATGATGCAATGTTGTGGTAGAGTCCTAAGGAACTATAGGACAAATCTCACCAGAGAATACATAAAAGAAGCCGACAAGAGGAAGAAGACAGCCATTGAACAGTGGAACGTCCTAGACAAAGAAGAATGGGACGCGTTTGTCGCTTCATGACAAACTGATGAATTCAAGGTATTAGGCATCAGTCTCAATCTCATTAATTAATATATGTTGTATTCACTTATTCAAGATTAACATTTAGTGTTACTAACCAAATCATTAATTTGCATACTAACTAGGCCCTCAGTGAGGCACAAAGATCAAGGTGTGCACTGAATGTGCATGACCACAGAATGGGTCCAAAGGGGTATGCAGGCGTTCGCCAAAGACTACAGGCTGAGGCTACTACTGCTCAGTCTGCTACTACTCAGGAGTCCTCTACCATAGGTAGCACACCTCTGCCTCGCCATGATGTCTAGATAGCTGGGAGGCAAAATAAGAAGGGAGAAATAACTAAGGCTGCAACTGCTGAGGCGGCTACAAAAATGGTAAAATACAACTCTTACAGCAATCATTCAAATATTGATTATTTGTGTTGTTTACTTAAGTACAAATTTTTGTTTTGGCGATTAGCGGGAGCTGCACGAGCTGAGGAAACAAGGAAAGTTCATCCCTGAGGGAACAAAGGATGAATTGACAGTTGCTATGGGTAACCCAGAGAATCCTGTACGTGTTAGAGCTGCAGGCGCTGGTGTGGGCATCAAATCATTTTTTGGGTCATCCCAGCGCAAACATGTCCCAAAAGCGGGACTTTCACAAGAAGAGGTAACATATTATTTTTTTATAATGTTACTGTAAAAGAGAATTCAAAAATTAGAATTTGACATTTCTTTTATCCATGTATATGTGGATAAGCTATTTGACAGGAAACTCGAAGAAGCAATGAAAAAGTGGCAGGCATCTTAGACTGCCACATACCAGACAATACCTACTGCAGACTCTACTGCTACTCCTACTGCAGAGGTTGGGAGTAATCCTATAGAACCACCACCTAGCACATCCACTATAAGTATTTTTATGACATAGTAACTAGTTTTTTAATTCAAGATGATACATATATATGAAATTGTAGTCGTTTCAAAAAAAGATGATATGTATATATGTATATAACATTCTTTACACAAACATTTGTAGGGGTTGAAGCCATGCCGTCTAAAAAGTAAAGAATATCTCATGGCAGAGGCGTCGGCTTACCCATCCCTACCAGGGGAAACGTGTCACGGGTCTCCAGTACCAGCTGGTTGGATTTGGGTGAGCCCGATACATATATTCCCCCAATTTCTGGAACTTCCACTGCCATATGCCCACCCAGATTGTGAAACACTTGGTGAGGCAGTAGGCGGAGTGATATTGTGGCTAAAAGAGGATGTCTTGTTTACTGATAAGGTATGGTAAATTTACATTACGTTCAATTGTTAGTGTGTGTATATGCTGGCAGTTGATCTGAAATTATATATATATACAGGTTAAAAAGAAGACACCCACATCATCTAGGCCTCCACTTCCACCTCCTGCATTACCTAGTTGGGTTCCACAGGACCTACCTGTCCCGTTAGGTCCTAACTGTAGGGGTATGGCAGTATGGTTAGGGGAACATGATATAAACTCCCCTATAACTGTTTCTTCTGATTCAGATTCTACAGGTCAATCATACGAAACAAAACTATTTATACAAGATATATTGGAGTTGTTTTGATATGATTGGCTGAATACATCTGTGATAGAGCTATGGATAAGGTGAGATATTCTTTATACATCCATATACCTTGTGTATGATCTGGTGATCTGGTTTCTTATTTATTAATGCATGCGTAATTAATACATATTTTGCAGCTACTTAGACAACATATGTGCAGATTTTGGATTCGAACATGTAGGGTTTTTGATTCCATCCTTGATTAGTCTAGTAGCTAAAGACCCTACATCAGTTCAACAATACTGCTGTGAGTCTTTTTCAAATTTTGCTGTAAAAAAGAAGACGGTGATAATGGCTCCATTCAATGTAGAGTAAGTTTACTTTGCTTATTATAATTTGGACTTAAGAAAATTACATTTTATTGTGGATTTTGAGTTATTAATTTTTAACTTTTTTTCCTCTAGGGGTAGGCATTGGGAGTTATTGGTTATTGCCCCCGAGACGTTCACTGTGTATTATCTAGATCCTAAGGGGGGTAAATTGAATACAAGATTTGGACACATAATGAAAATGGCAATATTTCGGTGAGAAATATTTCATTTTTCATATCCGTTAACATATGTTATTACATTACTATTTAATTGCAATGTTCTGTGTTACATTAACATGTAGGGGTTTTGAGGAGTACAAAAAGGCTGGAGGAAAGGTCCCCACGAAAAAGAACCAGCCAATAATTTGGAAGAACGTGCAAGTAAGTTCCCGACTGCAATATATGTATATATTATTTATGTGAACAATGCTTAATTAGTTGTATTTTTTAATATTTTGTATGTTTGAATTCATAGTGTGCTACACAAGACAACGGATGGGCATGTGGATACTATGTCATGCGATATATGGACATGCTTGTCAAATATGCCGCAATGCACATCGATTGTATTGCTCATGTATTATATAGTCTCATTAGATAATATGATCGAAATATATCAATCTTATTTATAGCTCATTAATTATATATATACATCATTCTCTTTACAGGTGTTTAAAGCTGACCCCATTACAGGAAAGGACTTACCAAATGTTAATGCTCCCTATACAATGGGAGAATTAAATGAAGTAAGAGAAGAATGGGCAACAGCCATACAATTAGTGGGGGCTTTAAAATATAATTGGGATCCTGATAGTGAATAATGACTAAACAATGATACTTTGTAAATGAATTTCTGAATTATAATATATGTGTGAATGTTTCTACATGTCTGGATGTTTCTACATGTGTCTGAGTGAAAATGAATGAAAGTGTTGGTTGCTATATGAATGTTTCTACATGTGTGAATGTGAATGAATGGAACTACAAATTGCTAGCATGTGTGAATGTTTATAAATGTGTGAAAATAAAATGGAACTGCAGGTCGCATTGCTAAATGCATGTGCTACTTTTTTATTGTTAATTTTGCAGGTTTGCGGCCTGTTGTCGGCTGATATCAATTGATGTCGTAAAACCTGCAGTCATAACTGAACTGAACAGGTTTCTCATCCTGCGACCAGCCACAGTAGGTCTGCAGACTCACAGGAAAAAAATACCATAGGCGTCGGTTATTTATGAATAACCGACACATAATGATATAGTGTCAGTGTTCCTACAATAAACCGACGTCTATGTCCTTAACACCACGACTGTGCTGGACAGCACGGCCGTGGGGCGAAGATATATGGTGTCAGTTTTTTACTTATAACCGACACTGATAGTTCTGCGCGAAGGGTTTGGGCGTCGGTGTTTAACTAATAACCGACGCTTATAGTCCCATGATGGCGTGTTTTCGGTGGCGCACGAAGAGTTTGGGTGTCTGTTTTGGAACCGACGCCTGATGGGTGGACTTTTAGTGTCGCCCACATAGGTGTCGCTTAGAAACCGACACTAAAGGCTTTAAATAACCGACACTAAAGGTAGGTTCTGTAGTAGTGTATAATTGTTGTTGGATTATGTTAATCTATTCTGTAGTCTATAGAACCAACTCAGGACCCAACAACTAATACCCACCTGCCTCATACCAACAAAGAAGAGAGATACAATTCCTTTTAAATAAAGCCTCATTCGATGTCATGTGTAATACTCCTCTGGTAAATATTGTTGTAGGAAAACTCAATCAGACTTAGGTGAATATCCCAACTCCCAAGAAACTAAAGTACACATCCTCTCAGTAGGTTTTCTAATGTTTTTATGGTCAAATATGATTGTGAGTGAAAAGTTGCACAAAACCTCAATTATGTGTCCAAAATTGTATGTAGATGCTTCCAAACTCTACTCGTGAATTGAGGAACTCTGTCTGACACTATTGTAACTAGTGTACCATGCGGAAAAACTATCTCATCCACAAAGATATGTGCCAACTTCTCTGTGGTGTAGGTGGTCTTGATGAGAATAAAAGTGAGCTTCTTTTGTCAACCGATCAACAATGTCCCAAATGGAATCATGACCTTTGGACATCCTTTCAAGACAAACCAAAAATTCCAAATCTTATGTGATCTCATTTCCACTATGGAATAAGAAATAGATGCAACATACCCAAAGGTTTTTGATGCTCTGGTTTGACCTACTAAAAAACTAGAAACTTTACCATGAACTCTTCTACATTGTGCTTCAAACCTGGCCACAAGTTTGAATCTTTGAGGTTATAATACATCCTTGTATTACAAAGATGCATTGGTTACATTGAGGAATAAGCCTGCTCAATTATCATTCTACCTTAGACCACCAACATCGAGAACCACCATCTAGTCATGAAAACACACTATCCCCTTACCTGTTTCATGAAATCCATCATGCTTACCATTGAAAAACTCTAATCTGATACTTTTTATCATAGTATCATCCTTCTATGAATCTCTAATTTGTTGTTTCAATGTCAGCTTCACCTAT
Organism: Alisma plantago-aquatica; assembly: GCA_963693085.1. Classification (NCBI taxonomy): domain Eukaryota; kingdom Viridiplantae; phylum Streptophyta; class Magnoliopsida; order Alismatales; family Alismataceae; genus Alisma; species Alisma plantago-aquatica. The sequence goes on along the minus strand of OY856412.1, from coordinate 1,371,723,915 downwards.
GATTGTGCCAAAAAGTGTACCAACAAGGAGACTACTAACTACACATTTGTCTACCTAAGAAACACTAGAATGTCCCTCATATGACAAGACATGGAGTACAATTGTACATTATTTCTACATCATGATAAAAGTAATTTTCTTCTGAGTGCATCAGCCACTACATTCAACTTTCTCTGATGATAGTCTATCATATAGTCATAGTCTTTGATCATCTCCATCCATCTCATCTGCCTCATGTTCAACTCCAACTTCTCTTGATCCATGAAGATTTGGCACTTCTCTCCATATAGGTAGTGTCTCTAAATCTTCAAAGAAAGAATCAAAACTATTAACTCTAGATCATGAATTCATATTTATCCTCATTTTTATTAAGTTTTCGATGAGTAAAATAAATCACATTCTTGTCCTACATTAGCACACATCCCAACCCATTCGTAGAAGATGCACATAAAATGATGTAGCCTTTCCTAGGATCTAGTAGCACAAACACTGGAGAACTTGTCAACTTCTCTTACAACATCTAGAAATAATGATGACACTTGTCATCCCGAATAAAAGGAACACCTTTCCTATTTAGCTTGGTTAAAGATATAACTACTACACTGAAGTTCTTAATGAACCTCGTTTACTAACCAACTAAGTATATAAATCTTAAAACCTCAATCAGTGTCTTAGGTTTCTCCAAATCCAACACATGCTCCAATTTCTTACTGTCAACACAAACACCCTTTTCTAATAATGACATGACCAAGGAAAGACACCTTACTCAGACACAACTCATAGTTGCTAAACTTAGCATATAGCCTATGTATCCTTAACAACTCTAATGCTTAGAGAAGTTGTTGCTCATGTTGTTGACTGCCCCTAGGGCATGTTAAGATGTCATCTATGAACAACACCTAGAACTGATCAAGATATAGTCTGAACACTATGTTCATCAAGTCCATAAACATTGTAGGTACATATGTTATCCCAAAAGGCATAAACACAAACTCATAGTGACCATACTTTGTCCTTAAAGTAGTCTTAAGTATGTCATCTATCTTGATCCTCAACTGGTGATAACTTGACCTCCGATTTATATTGGATAACACTATAGCACGTCTCAACCGGTCAAATAAACCATCTATCCCCGACAAGGGGTAGATGTTCTTCACTGTCATCTGGGATAACTGCTAGTGGTCGCTGTAAAGCCTCAGAGAACCAACATTCTTCTTCAAAAAGACCAAGTTAAATCACACGTCCAAAAGGAGCGGATCTATAGTAGTCAGACTCTTCAATTTATAACATGACACTTAGCCCCCCACAACTATGATACATGGTCACATTGTGGTAAACTGGGGTCAATCCACAAGGACAAGGGTGATAACTGTTAAGAACGTAGATCCTTGTCTTAGTTACACCAACCAAAGAGTGAGATAAAGTTTTGTGTTCCTTACAAAATGATGGCATTCCAACAAACAAATAAGAGAGTAAAATTAGGGAAACAAATAATGAATTAAAGTAAAAGATAAAGAAATCCAAAAGATAAAATATAAAATAAGGATGGGGAAACTTGGATCAGGTTTCACCATCTATGTCTCTCACCAAGTGCCATGCTCACGACCTTTGTATACCCTTAGAAACATTACAAGCAATCATCGTAAGTGTCTATTCCCTCCTCTCTCAAGATTAGGATAGATCTAGACTATGAGGTTGTCTCTATTTCGATATGGAAAACAAACAATCACAATAAAATAATATGATCATTAATTTAAGAATTCCATCATTCTCATGCATTCATGCAACTCCATAACACTTAAATATAGTTAATTCTACTCTTTCGAGATACTAACAACCAAACAACACAAGATGGTTGCTAAGCATACAAGTGAAGCATTGAGACCAACAGTACATAGATAAACAATGCTAAGATCACATATTCAATGGATATAAGAATTTATATGTTGGGAGAGCATTAGTGGCTATTTCCAACCCAAACTATATGTTTAGACACTCATGGTGGTGAGCAACATTATGGATTTACAAGTATAATTTGATATGGAGGTGGATGAAGGAATGGAATGCAGATGATGAGAGAAAGTAGGAAAATTTATGTAGAAGAAGGGACATACACCAACTATGACCAAGGATGGTCATAGTAACTGGTAAAATTCCTAAATATGAAGTTGGTTCGGTAGTGTGGAGGACATGCTCGGGGCTCCCATTCTATTGATGGGGAGGTCAAGGCAGACTTTTAGTAGCCAGTGGCATGGAAGGCCTTCAGTCTCTCAGTCTTTAGCTTTCAAAAACCAATGGTGATGGAGTTGACCCGTAATGTGGGTGAGTTTTGAAAATTCCTTCACGTCTTCTATGGGTGACGTCCCTTTTCTTGGTACCCCAAGAGTGCTATTAATAGCTTTGGTCAAGCACTCTTTACTTACATCACAAGTTTGGGCATTTGCCTCAAGGCACACTCTTAACAACCTGGAATGACATTTTAGTATGACCATCGATTCCATAATATGTAGAGGATCCATCAGTTATTACCCTCCTTGAATGGCCATCGACTGATGGATTCAGTTAAATCATCAGTTCTTAGACACTGTCTATCCATCAGATAATGGGAGCCGATGGTTGAGAATTAGGAGCTTGTTGGCCTTGGCAGATTCAGTGGACCATTGGTCTAGAAATTGATGGTTGAAGTTACATTGGGGTAGATTTCATGTTCAAGCGGGCCCTTGATTCTTGACATCTAATGCTTGCACTGAATACTTGACTAGACAGCGGTTGTTGAGAACTGATAGTCAGTCTGACTGCTCCCTTGGCAGATATGCACCTATGATGTCAGCTAACATTTTGGGAGTTGATGGCTAGTTTGATCGCGGATCAGGTTTTGTTGTGGTCCCCATCAGTTGTGGAAGTTGATGGTCGTCCCACCTCATGGTAAAGACCATCGTTTGATAATCCACCTGCATGGGAACTAGGTAGTTATCTTCAAAACAAGGAATAGTGGCATGCTTGTAAAAAATAGGGGAAAGTTAAGGTAACCTTGCATAAAGAGAGAATATTAGAATTAAATTTAGGCATGAAATACCCACAAAAATGGATGTTATCAACCCCTCAAAACTTGGAGTCTAGATTTTTCTATATATACCAAATATAATTGAGGCATCGAACGATTTCAAAGGGCTTTATTAAATTAGCATTTTTATATAGTGTGAAAAATATCACTACATCATCTTGAAGTCAAGACATGTGTATCATGGTCCAATTTTTGTTAAACCCTAGATTCGTCCTCTGAGATCAAGGTTTTGTTACTAGTCTTATCTATTATGACCTTCTTCAGAGGAAGGATTTCTCCATCATGATGCACTGAAAGTCTATTGTAGGACATGCTTGTGCAAGTTTTAGGGTAGAGGTAGCTTTCACACCCAACTTTTATTTTATAAAGATCCTAGCTATTTTTATGGGGTAGGCTAAGGCTGAAGTGTTTCATGCCTTTCTTAGGGTTGCTTAACCATGGGTATTGTTCTAATGACAATATTACCTAAATTTTGGTCCTAATATAATCTAAGGTCTCCTTTAAAAGACAGGTGGGAACTTTGGGTTTCGGGTTTGTGCCCCTAAGAATCATTTGAATTTTAGGCTGAACTCTCATGATTTTATTCCCACTCTGCTTTTCTTCTTGCTCACAAGCTTAGGGTTAATAGGTATTTGAAAGATTTTTTTGGCCGCCAAGCCTCTTTTGCTCCCAAAGGGGGGATTTGAGCATTGGAAGGGGTATTCATTTCCTTTTTGCTTGGGCCATGTTCTTCTCAACCTACACTTGATATCTACATTGATCAATCAGCAGCGTATAATAATGAGTCCTCCTTACATCGAGGGTTCATCTGAGGGTAACAAGCATCTTTCTACATTATACATTATTTTTACTAAGGCTGGCATAAAAATAGTATCACACTAAATTTTAGGTGAATTAGGTAGCCCATATTTGTTATCCTTTAAATAATTACTCTAAGAGTATCCTAAAGACAAGAAAGTCCAAGGGTGGAAGTTATGACAACATTTAGGAAAATGGGATTCAAAATTTTCCATTAAGATTTTCTATGCATAAAAAAATCCCCTTTTAAAGTAAAAAAATATAGATTATGTACATTTGGAAAAATTAGTCATTTGTCTTGAGAATTTAGCAAGATTTTTGCACAGGTAAAGTGAGTAAAGCAGTGCAGGAAATTTGAAATGCAAGACACGAGAATGTACCAGGTTATTCTGTTTGGACCCCCCCCAGACTTATCATGCACCTTGTCCTTGGGGTGTCAATGAGTGAGGTTGAGTAAGAATAAGAGATTATGATGTTGTATGCTTGTAAGTGCCCATTCTAACATCAAAATCTCTAAATCATAATTCACTCGAAGGTGGTGGTAATAGTTTTCCTAATAGAACTCGATCTTCTTGTCCGTTTTGGCCAAGATCTGCATCCAAAACAACACGTACAAGTCATAGTCGTTTGATCCTAGTCTTTGTTGTGGGAACCTATGGCAAAATAGTGGCTTATGAAACTTGAGGCCCTCTTTCAAGAGTCCCCTACCAAACATTTGTATTAGCTGGACTATTTTTCTAGCAAATTTGGTTTCTTATTGTATAGTGACACTTTTGGCCATTTTATGCTAGGAGCTCTTTTTAAGCTAAACTGAGCATCTGAGATATTGTTCATGATCTTCATTTTAATGGGTATATCTAGTTATAATAGTTACCAATGTCCATCATATAAAATGGAGAATAAATGAAAAATGGGAGTTTGTACATTAGATGATCTATAAGTCATTGTAGCATGATTCTCTATAATATAAAATATCCATGACGATGTCCTAGTATGCCATGTAGACATTATTAAACTTGTTGACTACAAGAAACAGATAGGTTGTCATGACTTTCATTGTCATATAACCTCATATGATTAGTATCACATAGAGGTCTAGTCAGAGGACTTGGAAACTGTCCCATTCAAATATCGTAATGGTCTCATCATCTGGTGGTTGGAGTTCCTTCATGATGAATGATAGATCTTCTAGAGATTGTCCATAGCAAGCATCCATGTAAAGATTGTCAAATGTCAGTTGATCATATATGTGGGTGTTGGTTCTACTATCATTTTTTTATCATCATGACATGTCATTTCTTTTTGAGTCGCTTCAATGTCTCCCCCTAGGTTGGACTTGGAATGGGTTTCTACATTGTCATCATATTCCAACTCCTCCTCATCTTCTAGTAAATGGGTATCCTGCAGAGGTGAAGAAGTGGTTGTTATTTCTGGTAGGAGACTCATGGTTGTTCTACCTAGTGTGTTAGATGGAGAAGGTGGATTATTTATATCTATAGAAAAGGTTGGAGGTACATCGGGAGCCATGGGTTGGCCCCCATTTCATTGAAGGGTGGTATGGGAGGGGTAGATGTTTTTGATTGAGAAGATTGTGGTTGTGATGGAGGTGGAGGAATCACTAACTGGTTGTACTTTCATCTAGAGGTGAGGTTTTAGTTTCTTTTTCTAAGTTTCTCAAATTCTCCCTCCATGGAGTCTTTTTGGGGAGAGGTACAAGAGTATGCATCATGTGGGGAATGACATCCATGCATGTGTCATAGAAGAATCTATTCTCATGGATGACTTCCATGACATATTTACCTCATAGAGAGTGGAAATCTTCATCTACAATCTTCTATAGAGGTACTCCCCTATTTATTGCTTCAATCATCTATAGCTTAATGAATGCACTATCCCTCGAGTTTACAATTTCCCAGGGTATGTTGCAGTTGATGTCAATTTCCCTCCAGTTTGGACAATACCATTCATTTACACCTTGAATCAGATGTTCCAATTGTGTTGGGATTTTTCTATATCGTCTTGTGCTCTGGATTCTCAAATACCATCCTTTTACATTGTAGTTCTTTTTCACATAACTTTTAAGTAACCACCCACCTTGTGGAAAGATCTACCACGTTGAGATGCCATTGGTTGAAGATCTTAAATAGTGAAGTTATGTATTGTAGCTTCTTTGTCTTTTGTAGTGTATCTTATAGGTCTTCAACTGAGGGTGAGTTGATGTTTTCCTTATATAGTTGGGCTTCCAATGCAGATGTGGTATTAAAACCAATGCCTATTTTGTCTTGGTACATGTATTCTTCCATAGTAGTTTCACATGAGACCTTGAAGAACACTTTGTTAATGTTCGCCATATGTCGAAAGCTTGAACACAGATCTTCCCTTATCAGTTTGTATCTATTGTTGTTTTATATGGTCATGTTTGGGTTTATCATCATCAAGAATGTCAGCTAGGATATGAATGTCATGTAGGAGCATTCTATGTATTGACATCATATCCATATCCTTCATTTTGCATGGTAGCAGTGGCACTGTTGTGGCTCTTGAACTGGCTTTCATTGGCGAAAAAAGGAACACACAGTTGTTTGGTTTCATTGGTGGGTCATTAAACATCCTATGCATATTTCCCTCATCTTGTTCAACTTCCTACTCCTTGATTTCTTCCTTAAAGAGGTTTATATGTACACCTCCTTCAATAGGTTTGTATTATTGCAATTCATTGTTGAGGTCATTGTAGTCTGCCATAGGCGATGGGGCTCCATAGCTGAATAGAGGGTCCAGATTGTTCATTATATCTTTAGTCATTTCTGGTGCTCCCTCCCTCCTTCTAGTGACTTTAGGATGACCTTGTTCACATGTTGCTTCAACATCCGTGGCGAGAATGGGTTGTTATGGAACTTCCTGGGCATCTTGGTCTTCTACGTTTGTGGGTCCCCATTCCTCATTGTTGTTGGTGGAATGCCCTGGAAAGGATGGGGAGTTGGCTAGTTCATCCTCCGAGGTGGGCACTTCTCAGTTCCATATTGACTCCTCCTTGTGCTCTTTAGAGGATACTTATACAGTGGTTTCTCTCACTGTAGGTGGTGTAGCCTTTCTAGGTTGAATATTTGCAAGCACCATGTCTTCCTTCAGTTATACATTGGCATCTTCTGTGATTTAAGGTGAATTCTACTTGTCATTTTATCATTGTCTCTTTCATGGATCCTCTTTGCTGGAGGGTGACGTCAGTGGCATCTCCTTTATCTTAATATCTTTGGCACACAATCTCTCATTATCTTGGTGGAGGACATCTCACTCTTGCTGGAGGAGAGTAAATTCATGTGTCATACCTACCAAAGCATCCATCACCTACATTTAAGTTGCATCCAAAAGTTGCACTTGTTGTGGTAGGTTTTGTAGGGTTGGATGTTTGCAATTAATTTCTACACTTATGATGTTAGTGTAGACAAGGTTGCAGACAATGATGAAATATTTACAGCTGAAGTGGAGATGATATCATAGAGGTCATCTATTTCATGTCCTATTTCCATAAACCTTGCCATGAAAGGAGCTCTTTGTTGTTGTTTTTCGTTCAACCTTGCTCTTATTTCCTTCTCTGGTGCCTTTGATGGGGCGGATACTTCTCATCTCTCACAGATGTGTAGGCTCTACTTATCCTCGTGCAATGATTGGGGTTCGTCTCTATTAGAAACCTTTGTCCTGAAGCCCCTGGGCAAGCTTCTCACAATGGTGAGTGGTTTTTTCCCCTATGTTCTGTAGTTTCTTTGTTGACACCATCACTGGATCAGGTATCATCTACAACCCTTATGTTGGTTTCTTTGGAAGTGGTGTGGCCAGATGCTAGAATGACATTTTTGGAGGGTTCTACAACCTCCACTTCCTAGTGTTCAAACCCTTCAGGCATCCCCGTTACTAGATTTCTGATTATATGTACGGAGCTGGAAATAATATCATCCATTTATGTTTATCGAGTTTGTTGTGATACCTACAACAAGATGATGAAAGGCATCACCCTTGAGGCATCTAGTTGTTCTATATCTATATTTATTGCCTCTAGTATGGGGGATCTCTTTTTGTTGGACTTAGATGACATTTTCTTTGGCATTCGTAAGCACTACAACAAACATACTCATTAGCGGCCTTTCAGAAAAGCCACTAAAAAAACATACAAGTCAGTAAACATGTTTAGCGGCATTTGTTGACATTTTAAAAAATGCCTCTAGCACCAATGCCACTAGGAAGATAGCGGCTTAAGTTGTAAAAGCCACTAAAGGTTTGTCTTTAGTGGCTTCGAATAAATGCCACATAAAGGCCACTAAACCATCATTTGGCATTTATAAAAAAGCCACTATTCATCAATTGGCTTTAATACAAATGCCACTATTTTGTATTATGTTGGTGTATGAAAATGTTCTTATTGAGTTTAATGGCATATAAAAAAAGCCACTAATGACTACTAGTTCTGTATTACTACATTTTCATGGCTTTTAGTCATTCAGTTTTCAACTCATTATCATGTTTTCTAATTGAATGTCAATTGCAACCAAACTCAGTTTTTTGAAATTATGAATATTTTTTATTTATAAACAAATGACAATTACATGGGGAGGACATTTTACCTTGCCCCTTATATTGAATACAACACCAATGACATACTTTCATACAACAGTTTTCTATACAGTACAATAACTTCTGATTGAAGGCTTGTCTTCAATAGAACAAATAGAATATGCCACCATACTTGTAGCCTACATGACACCTTCCACGTCTTCAAATGTATCTTTCTAGTGGATTCCCCTCAATCACGCAGCCTCCACCTGCAAGACAACTTGTCATTTTGGGCATCATGTTACCTTCTTCACGGCCAATTGTGTGTCAAGGGTTGTCGTCTACTTTGCATAGTTCAGTAAATGTACAAGGAGTAGTGTCTAACGGCAATCAAAAAAATTACATGGATTGAGTATAGCACAGTTGATTCAGCAGCCCATTCAGCAAGCACCTTCTCATTCTAGATTAAGTAGACCTACCAAAGGACTGAATCAAGTTTCTCAATGGCCTCCCTTCATAATACACCTCTACAAAATACAAAGCGAGCATTAACAAAAAGAAGTATCAACCACTTCATTTTACCATCAAAATAATGCCATACATGCTATGGTGCCTATGATAAGCACACTGAAGCCCATGACCAACTTTCCTTCAGTATCTATCTGGCTAAAGGTCACTGAAGAGTGGAAATTATAAGCATCAGCTGGAACATTCAAATCTAAATAACAAATTGATCGATGTATAGCCACTTGACTTAGAAAAAGAAATAACAAATCAGCTGTAAACCAGCATCTAGAATAACAAATCAGCTGGAAACCAACATCTAGAATAACAAATAAACTGGAAAACCACCAACTAGAAATGCAGCAAAAAAGAAGGGATCTAGCACATGAAGATACCTCTGCTGATTGGAATGACTTTTGCTTATTAGGGAGCTCAATAGTAGTTAGCCCCCCAGATTTCATTCTTACATGGAAGAAAAGGGTAGATTACAGATAAACAAGCAACCATTCTTAAGAACTTGCTCATTTTCATCCTACAAATCCATTAGAGCCTACAACATCAAACCGCCACTATCAATTTCAAGATTATCACATTTAGCACCATGTATAGGAAATAAACAAAAAAATACATACCTATAGATCAAACTATTGGGCTCGGCCATCCCCCATTCTCATTCTTGAGCTTCATTCACATCATCAAGAGGTATTTGCACTCGCTACAACCATCCTTGAACAGTACAAATCTGTTGATAATCACACCACTAACACAGAAATATACCACATATGCTCAATTAATAGATGTGTTGAAACAAATGTGATGATCCTTGTAGAAGCAAATAATTTACCTGCTGACTCATCTCAACAATGTCACCTGCATTATCAACAATAGGTCCAAGCATATCCATTGTCAATACATATGCAGCAGCACTCAACATCCAGGTTGAATCCACCAAGTGGCCTAATACAGAGCAGCTGCAACATCCATGTCGAATCCACCAACAGACTAACTGACAGTACATTGGTTCATCAAATTAAAAAGAAATTTACATTCCATCTCTATCAAAGCAATGTTCATGTTTGCTTATTCATCAAATTAAAAAGAAATTTACATTCCATCTCTATCAAAGAAATAAGAGAACTAACTTCAATAATTATGAGTGATGTTTTCTTATTCAACAGAGAACAATATAAAAACTCCCCAATAGATGAAATTCCCTTGGCAATATGTATGAAGGCATGTGAAGAATGAGACATAATAATAAGGTAAATAATGATTCCTGCTCTACAAAAAATGTGTGGAATATGCAATGGTAAATTCATGAGTTAATTATTAAACAAAGATGTAGAAAAGATGTGCACCAAACATGCTTTTCCTACAGGGAAGCCGAGCATACTCCTCAAAAGCATGTAGTTATTAGCCAAAGATGTGGCTGCCACGGCTCATTGTACAAAGTGCAATGCTTCCCTCAATGCAGAAAGAAATTCCACCATCTGACCTATAAACCAGTCATTATCTCACATATTTGACAAGGCTGCAACTGGGTTGTCTTGGATTGTATTCATCCACTATAGTCCTCCCTATAGCTAAAAACTAGTTTGGTCTTGGTTGGCTCCACTTCTAACCTGATCATGTCCAGTTCAAGAACATGAAAGTAACTATACATAAAAAGGCCTGGAAAGTTTGTATTTTCCTCAATCCACCACTTTGGGTGCACCTTTGGAGTTATGTGTGTTAATTAGAAAGAGATCAGGGATAGGAATACAGAACTGCAGGGCTTTTGGCCATATTTGGCTTAAAGTAGATGCAAAACAAAGCATGCACAATTCATATTATATACAGAGGAAGCCTTGTCACCCCTAATAGTGCAAGCCTCATAGACAGATGGACCTCCAACAAAATCTAGCATATGCAAAAACACATGTGATTGTTCAACTATCACAACAGCTGGAGTGGTCACTTGAAGGCAATTTATAAAAAATTAAAATTACACTTACAAAGTTACATGTTGAATAACCTTCCCTCTTCATCTCATCCTTCTCTTCTAATTGATCACTCAACGCATTTTTCTCCACTCTAAGATTCTACAATGGAAACTGAAATGATATGTAAATAAGTTTGGTATCTTTAAAAATCAAATGATGGGCATAGAAGCACTAAAGCATGGGCTGAAATAATGATGGTAACTTCTGGTTCACTTGTATGATATGTATCACTATAAGTTAGTAGCATACCATCTTTGTGCACACTTAGCATCAATAGAATGTCTGTCATTCCCATGGAAAGCTTCAGACATGCATTCAACAAAAGGAGTCTTTGAAATTAAATGCAACTCGATCTTCACAAAAATGTACATGTATACATGTCCCTTTCCAGCATCAAGATAGAACTGTAACACAAAGGGGTAAAGATCAACCTCCAATTCCAAAGTGGACTACAGAAAAACAACTATAGCTCTCCTCTCTTTAGATAGTATCCAAGAATGCATACTATAGCATGATGATTTTGTGTTAGCTTAATGACACTGAAGGACACCAAAATAAAATAACTTCATGGATGACAAAGGAAAAAGTGAAAAATGTACCTAACTCTTAAATTATGGTTAGGTTTTAGTTAACTTGTATCTCTTAAGCATTCAAAAACCCATACATATGCTAAGTAGTCAAAATTCAAAACATACATCAGCTATTGATGGTTGTTCGACTGCCCAGGGCTCCCATGGGACGCATCCATTCCTAGTATAATAGTTGGCTCTTAGGAGATCTTTGGCATGGATGGAGGATGCTCAGCTGTGGTGAACTTCTCTGCAGGCTTATTCAGGATCTCATTCGTTGTGGAAACATTAAGTGTGTTGTTAGTAAAAAATTTTTATGTATTTCATTTAACTAATTTAAACGAAATATATAAAAAGATTTTACTTACAACACCCTTCATGTTTCCATAGCGAATGAGATCCTGAATATGCCTACGGGTGTCACATTGCGCAGAGAAGTTCACCAGAGCTGAGCATCCTCCATCCATGCCAAAGATCTCCAAAGTGCCAACTATTATATTAGGAATGGATGTGTCCCATGGGAGCCCTGGGCAGTCAGACAAGACATCAATACAGAGGTTGTCAGCTCTCGATATTGGCCTTTAATTAATCTCCAAGTACAGAGCTGCAGTTAGCAGAGGATCATTACCATAGTTATTGTGTTTTAGGTCATGCATCACAACCACATGTTACAGAAAGGGTATTATTTTACATGGAGGGGGTAAAGGAAAAAAGACAAATATACAAATGTTGTTTTAACAATTAAGGGAACAAGGAGGAACCCACATTACTAAGAACACCCATTCTTTCTTGAGGCTTCTGCCTAGACTTCTCAACCAGAGCAGACCTCTGAAATGTTGACAATGACTTAGTTTGCCTCTGCAAAATGCAAAAACACCAGGCTATATTATACTTAGTACCAAAAACAAAACATTAAAAAACAATGCAATGAGAAAATAGAACATCACTCGTACAAGTAATGCACCTCATCCATACCCACAAACAAGAATCTAAAACACTGCTCATACCTAAAAACCACAAACCAATCATAATGCGTGTATCATACATAATACTAAGATTCTCCATAACAAAATTAAAAGTAGGACAAAACAAAATAGGATTGTTCTTTGGCAACATTGTCTATGACAATGGACATGAAACACCATTACTTTGGATCGGCATGTACAAATAACAAAGTGGATTACATAAAAACAACTATAGCTCTCCTCTCTTTAGATAGTATCCAAGAATGCAACTAAATTTAAACTTCATGTCCTGCAATGAATGGAAACGACGTTAGATACTATTTTTGTTTTCAATTATGTAACAGTATAAGCAATACTTTATGCTGACCTTGGCAACATATATGTTTTTGTCCATGCTATGACGTTGCCTACAACATCATCAACAGATTGATATTGATCATAAGGTCTAACTAGAGGATCGTTGCCCAACAAAATAACCTCTACATAAACAACAACAAATGATGAGCCTAAAATTGCACCTCCCACCCTTTTCATGGGGTCAACCTTAGAGACTCGACTGAATGCAATTCTAGCATCTGGATCTATAAAACTCAACAGATACACATCCTACAAAAAAAATACAGTTGACATAACAAATAGAAAAAATACAGTATTGTGCATAGTAATTATCTGTGTGGTACTGTAAGTATCAACAAATAGAAAAAATAATATTACCTTTCCTTTATTACTCCTCCAATAATCGACAAGAAATTTCCAATGCGACTTGTCCATGCGGGGAACAACTTATTCAAGTTGTTGTTCATATGGACTATCTTCTACGAAGTATAGTCTCCTTAACTCACACTTGTGGTCCTGCCATTTCTTTCCTAGTCTCTTCATTGTCCACTCCTTCAGATCTGAATCCATTGTGAAATTACTCTACCGACATAAAGGATATCAATTAGATGCTTTAATAATATACCTTCACACAATTCCATATAGAATCTTTTTTATTTTCTGGAAATTGTCTCCAATCCTCATAGTTTAGTGGACAAAGATTGGGATCTCTTGCAATGGTTGTCAGAAAACTTGATAAGTGACTTTGGTTTTCACCTACTGGTTGTCCAAATTGATTTTTGTCAATGGGAATTGGATCGTCAGGCTTTCTTTTCCAAACTTTTAAACATTGTGTTCAGCCACGTTCTCAATGTTTTTGACCTAAGCATTCATTCATAAAGGATAATATATATATATATATGTGCATAATTATATATGATTAAATGCATCACTATAAATACAATGATATGAATGAAATGATTACCTAGCACATCAGAAGGTGTTGTTGTAACATTCAATGACTCAACATGGTGATCAAAGATGTTATTTTGGTCCATGTTATCAGGAAATGCATTGCTATTTTGGTTACTGGCAGCTCTATTCTCTACAATTCTTGAATGAATAGACACAGAAGCATTGACATTAGGCACACGGGGTAGATGTGAAATTCTTGATCTTGTAACTTTATCACCACTTTCTTTATTTTGTTGATTTTGGAACCTTGTTCCCATCTCCTTTTCAGTTGTGCATGTTTGAGAGTCTTGGGGAGACGTGGCTGATTGGGCATTTTTGGCAGAGCTAGCTGCAGTTTTATTGAATTTGTTTGCTCGATGTTTTTGACCTAAGCATTCATTCATAAAGGATAAAATAAATATATGCATAATTATATATGATTAAATGTAGCACTATAAATACAATGATATGAATGAAATGATTACCTAGCCCATCAGAAGGTGTTGTTGTAACATTCAATGACTCAACATGGTGATCAAAGATGTTATTTTGTTCCATGTTATCAGGAAATACATTGCTATTTTGGTTACTGACAGCTCTATTCTCTACAATTCTTGAATGAATAGACACAGAAGCATTGACATTAGGCACACAGGGTAGCTGTGGAATTCTTGATCTTGTAACTTTATCTCGATGTTTTTGACCTAAGCATTCATTCATAAAGGATAAAATAAATATATGCATAATTATATATGATTAATTGCAGCACTATAAATACAATGATATGAATGAAATGATTACCTAGCCCATCAGAAGGTTGGGCATTTTTTGCCATATTAGAGTCTTGGGGAGACATGGCTGATTGGGCATTTTTTGCAGAGCTAGCAACAATTTTATTGAATTTGTTTGCTCTATCATTACGAATTTCAGTTGGAAGGGAAGCTACATTTTTTTTGGAGTGATTTGAGGTTGACATGTTCAAAGATTTCCAACAAGCATGTCGAGTAATGCTAGGCAAATGAGTCGTCGTACAGGAGTCATTGTTGTTGTTCTTATCATTGCTTGCAGCTGTCATGTTATGGCAGTTGTCACTGTACTATTCTCTCATCTTGAGTATATCAAGTCACATAAAAATGGTCACATTTAGAAAAATATTGAACAACATAATAACAATTTTATTAATAATATTTGAAAATGAAACTCAGATATTTAAGCAAATATAATTATAAACAATAGTAGAGACAAGGATAAATATGAATAAGAATAATAGCTCGAGCATAATTTGAGATAGAAAATTAAAGAGATACATTGAGCCAAGAAAAGGCTTATTTAAGTCAATTATTAATGACAAACAAAAAGAAACATTGGCTGTTATTTTGTAATCTTCTCATTCAAAACAGTCATCATCATTACTTTCATCATCCTGCTGAATTTGGGATTGGTCTTTTTCAGTTGTTGAACTAGCAAAAGTAATTCCTTCCATATCCAATCTAACTATGTCACAATCAGTATCCCCATCATCTGATGTCATTGATGGCCCATCTCCAGTTTCGCCTTGCACATAAGCTTCAACATTCTCAATACAAGATTGTTCTTCCATGTTGAACATATCCCATGGGGCAATCTTTACAGCAAAATGCCACCCTTTTGCAGTGAAATCTTATACATAAAATACTTGTCCAACTTGATATGCCACTACAAATGGTTCTCCTATAGTTTGAAGGCATCTCAAATTAACATGAGTCAACCCATGTTCATCATGCTTTATTCCCCTCGTTGAGTAGATGTCCACCCAATCACACTTAAATAATGTCACCTTAAAGTGTTCATAATAATTGAGCACAATAACATCCTTCAAAACACCATAGTAGGTTACATCTCTAGTAATTGGATTGCGGTCAGTGGTTTTAGAATAACAATCAGTCTTAGCTACCAAAAAGACTCCACTATTTTGTGTTGTTCGATTTAAATCTTTTGCCTTGGTATGAAATCTGTGACCATTGACAATATAGCCCTTGTACTTAATGGCCATTTGATGCGGACCTTGAGAAAGAAACTTAATTTTATCATCTACCATATCTGTTCTTAGGAGTGTCTCAATATAACAAAAGAAAAGTTTGTTAGACTTTATTCATGAAGCATAACTAATTTAATTACCACAACTAAACTTACATGTTCCTTAAACCATCCATCAAATGAGTTACTATGTATTCTATGAACCTCCTTTAAGGACTTTTGAGGATGTTTTTGCCTAATGATATCATAGTGCATCCTGAGTACAAAATATGTGCAATATGTTATTGGAATATGTTATAGCATTTTATTAATAGAAGACAGTTGACACTAACTTACTTAATGTAGGGTTCAATTGCTTCACAATTGAATAGTACATACATATGGGCTTGTTTCAATGTATGTTCATCCAAGACACATGTTACCATTTTACTAATACCACGACCTACTGTCGAGAAAATAGACCAATCATCACTGTCAAGTCTTGGCTCGTTTTCCAAATTTGCTTCGTCAATAGCGTTTCTATTTGGCCAATTTAACTTTGTTTCAACTCCATCCAAGTATCTTGAACAAAAAGTTAGACACTCTTCAGCTATATATCCTTCTGCTATTGACCCTTTTGGATATCTTTTATTACGAACATATCCTTTTAGGGTCATCAGATACCTGAAAAAAAAGTTGAGGAAAATATTATGATAAATTACATTCCAATAGGTAAATTCATCACGATATGTGAAATGTTACCTTTCAATTGGATACATCCAACGATACTGAACAGGGCCGGCTATCTTAGCTTCATAAGAGAGATGGACTGATAGATGCACCATTATGTCAAAAAACATGGAGGGAATATCATCTCCATCTCACAAAGTGTAACAGCTATTGCATTTTCCAATGCAGAAAAATCAATTGGATCTATGAATTTAGTGCACAACCTTTGAAAATAGCGACAAAGATTAATAATACATGACTTAACATTCTTACTGGGCAAGGACACAGTGACATCTAATGGCAAAAGTTGTTGCATCAGCACGTGATAATCGTGACTTTTCATTGGTAGCATCTTCTGATCCTTCGGCCGTGCACATCTAGATATATTAGACGCATACCCGTCTGGAACTTTGACATATTTTAGGAGGTTGCAAAATAATATTTTTTCATCTTTTTTCATTGTATAGAAAGCTGGAGGTAGGATGGTATATTTACCAACAGTTTTTGGAAGAAGCGGAAATTTGATTCCCATATCCTCCAAATCCATCCTTGCATTCAAGTTTTCCTTACTTTTATCCTTCAAACCTAGCAATGTTCCAACAATACTCTCACATATATTCTTCTCAATGTGCATGACATTGAGATTGTGCCTTACAATGTTAGTTTTCTAATATGGTAGCTAAAAAATATACTTTTCCTTTCCCAATTGTGTGTTGAATCCTTACCTCTTGCCCTTTTCTTACCAATTATAGTTGTTATGTCCTCCAATTGTGACAAGATTTGAGCTCCAGAAGGAGGTTTAGGTGGACACCTAAATTCTTGCTCACCGTCAAATGCCTTTGCTTCTTTTCGGAATCGGTGACTAGTTGGCAAAAACCTACGATGTCCTCTGTAGCAAACTTTACGGCTATGTGGAAACCAATGTGAGACAATATCTTTATTACAATAGGGACATGCTTTGTATCCTTTAGTACTCCAACCAGATAGATGTGCATATCTTGGAAAATCACTAATTGTCCATAATAAAGAAGCACACATCTGAAAGAATTCCTTGGTTCCAACGTCATATGTATGTACACCAGTATCCCATAGTTCTTTCAACTCATCAATCAATGGACGCAAGTACACATCTATATTTTCGAGTGAAGCTGGTCTAGGAATGAGTAGGGACAACATAAAATATGGTTGCTTCATGCACAACCAAGGATGTAAATTATATGGAATAATCACAACATGCCATGTACTGTAAGAAGTACTCATTGTCCCAAAAGGATTAAATCCGTCAGTTGCAAGTCCCAATCGAAGGTTTCTAGCGTCTGCAGCAAATTCTGGATGCATCACATCAAATGTTTTCCATGCATGTGAATCAACCGAGTGTCTTAACTTGTCATCTTTTTCATATTCTTCTGCAAAGGATGAGGTTTTTGATGACATGAATAACCGCATTAGGCGGGGTATAAGTGGAAAGTATCTGAGCACTTTGATAGGTACTCTCTTGGGTTTTTTTGCAAGCTCATCATCATCATCTGGGATTGTAATTGGTTTCCATCTTGATGCTCCACATGTATCACAGACGTCTTTATCAGTAGAATCCTTCCAAAACAACATGCAACCATTTGGACAAACATGAATCTTCACATAATCTAAGCCCAACCCCGTAATCATCTTTTTTAGCTCATAAAATGAATTAGGTAACTATTCTCCTTCTGGTAGCATCTTCTTAAAGAACGTAAGAAATATAGATGATGCTTTCTTACTCAAGCCATTAAGACAAACCAGGTGATAGAATTCTAGGATGCAAGCAAGTTTCCTATATTTCTTACACCCAGGATATAATTCTATCTCAGAATCCTTTAAAAAGATATAAAATTTTTCAGTATTGAAATGTTGATCACTAGATGGCTCCACTTCTTCTGTATTTCCATCTTCACTGAAACTCGGAAAAGTATCATGAAACATATCTTGTAAATTTTCAGCATTAAGGAAATCTCCCTGATCAGTAGGAGCATCCATTTGAACATTGGCATCTTCACCATGAAAAGCCCAAGAAATATAACTTGGTAAGAAGCCATGCCACAGTAGATGGCTCAATGCAGTCTTTCTAGTGACCTGGTATACATTATCACACTTTCTACATGGGCATACAATCTTGTCTCCAATCGATGAATGTTCAAAAGCAAAATCCAAAAATTTAGATACTCCACATAAGTATTTATTGCTGGTTCGGTCATCCTCTGCTATCCAAGACTTATCCATTCTATAAAAATAGTAAAACATATACCATATGAGTAAGTATGTCATATTAAAATAGACTATACAATATGAGAAAATACTAGTATAATCATGCAAATGGGAACATTCATGGGAACGTACACTTCAGTTATAAGCATTCATGTAGCAGCTTTCAATTCCATTCATTAATCTCTTTTTACATCCACACACAGGGGTGTACCCCTAAACAGTAACTAAACAAAGGGGTTGGTGTACCCCTATACATGCACATAATTAAAAAAACTATTAATACAGACAAGTCTAGATAGATAGACAACTAAATACTATACCAACATGGTCCCGCATCAGTAACTTCGAGGACTTATCATTGTGGCAATCTTCTCCTGAAGTTCAGAATAGAAAGCAACTATGAGTATTGATTTCTTTCAGACAAAAAGTGTAAACACAAATTTTTTGTCTTGACAATCATATTTGTTAATTGGACTTACCGTGGTCTTTTTGATGATGAAGCTGTGTCACGAAGCTCCTCACTGTATTTAGACGAATCTGAACTGACAGGTGCCTCAGATTCAGATTCGTTCGAGCTGATATCCAACGTCGTGCGCTCATACCGCAGTAGATGATCGGGGGTCTCGCAGTTGTTGCTGGTTATCCAAACTTTGATGGAATTATGGCCAACTGGATGGAGAAAAAGATTGTTGCTACGGACCACATGCATCTCTCCAATCCAATCACGCCAATCGGATTTTCATACAAGATTTCTCACCAAATCATACTCAACCTCGATAACATGTGAATAATTGCCAAAAGTTAGGGTCACTTTACCAGGCATGTAGTGTCTTCCTTTTAGAAAACGCCAATGTTTGGGTATGACCAATTGGTTTAAGGAACGATCATCTAGGATGATGTCCAATTGTTCTTCAATAGGGAATGTTAACATTGACATAGAGGCCCAGTTCATAGTAACTATTGTGGGTGGACAGAGACTGTATAATATTAGTATTAACAAAGTGTAAGTACATATAACGATGTTATATATTTTCAGAAAAAGTTGCATAACATCAGTTAACCTTTTATTTCTTGTCATAACCAACTTTATTGTGGTAGACATGATAGCTTGAAAAGAAGTCTAATAGAGGAGATCATGTCCTATATCTTTGCAATCGGTCCAATGTTCACTAATCCTTCTTTGAGAATTTCAAGGAAGTAACTAGTATTTTCTATAATTTGATGTATCTTTTCTTTTTGCTGAACCATGCGTGCCTCCTCCTTTATTAAAAACAACACCAAAATAGAGTTTAACTCTTTACAAGCTAAGAAGCTAACAACTGTACAGAAAGGAAAACTATAACTATCTATTTATGCTATTGACATCACGTATACATAGGGTCCAAACCCCTTTGGGATCACAGACATGAAGGAGCACGAATGTACTTAAGCTTGAAGAAGGACCAAAGCTCAGTGCAATAGAAACAGTCAAAGAAGAGGTGTTATCCATCTTCTTCATGCTTCCAACATAGATAGAAAATAGGAGGGAGCTGGAAGTTAAAATTCTATAAAGTGTCCTGAGAAGGTAAGTGTTGAAGGTAACATTTCCAAAAGAAAACAGAGATATTCCTAAGAATCAAGGATGCCCACACATCAATAGTCCAGTTCAGAACTTGATCCTTGGACCTGCATAAGTCCCAACACTCTTTCAGCGACAAGGACACCTTACCATTAACAAGAATACAATCTTCAGTATTTGCATTGGTAACAACCATATTTTGAAGGATCCGGATAGCATCATCTCCTCCATGAATATTACCAGGGATTGCCCAATTACCATTACTCCAACCTAAGTTAATGATTCTAGAAACTCATGATAACTAGTGAATCAAATGATTTATTGAACATGTAGGCTATAGACAAATGAAAACAAAAGATGGATATAGACATAATGGGGAATAATGAGGAAACAAAACAAAATTGTAGTCGCGGGGTACTAAATCTTATTGTAGGCCTCATCTTCACTCTACATGGTGGTGATGGTGGAAAGGAATGATAATACAACTTTCCTTGTCACAATGACATGATTTAGACACCTTTAAGAAATCACACCAGTGGATTTGGACTGTTATCATCACAACTTGTGAAGAGTGATGATGAGTTTGGCAGCACTTCATGGAAGAAGATGGGCCCTTTTTTGAAGGCTTGGGGTCCCTATTTATTATACAAATTGGTGTGTGATCAAGGCACATGAGCATATGAGCATTTTTCTTGCACTCCAGGAATCATGAGAGGTTCCTTGGGAAAACACTTAACTAATTAGGTAGGCATAAGGGTTAAAAGGATCTTTATCACTGGACGAGAGCTTGTTATGTCTCCATTGATAATTGGAGTCTGTCCTCCACTACTGGATGTGTTTCTTCATTTGGTAATGAATACAATGTTCTCATTAGTGGGAGATAGAAAGAATTACATAGGTAGGTGAGGTCTGTGATCCCATCAATGGACTCTTATCTACAAGTATGTAGGAGAATTAAGGAAGCTTTTTCATTATTTGGTGACCTACTCTTGTCATCGGTCTATGGATACTTATGAAAATACATAGTCTTTGAAGTTTAAGGTTTCTAGAGCATGAGGACCATCAATTTATGGATACCAATGAAAATGTAAATAATACATCATTAGTTGGTTAATGAATAAAGTTCCAAATCTTCAAGTTGGTCACCCACCTGACCATCAGTTGATGTGCTTAGCACTTTTTGTAGATTTCTATAGATGAGAAAGGATTGAGGTTTTCCATCGATTGATGAACTAATGGTTTTTATAATATTGATTGATTATGAGTGTCCTTTTATCAACTAAGAGGTCATTGGTTGAAGAATAATCTCAACTAATGAAATTTCTTCTGCTCTAAAACTCAGTAATTTCCTAAAAATGATTGAAAGTTATTACTAAATGGTGGAAATATCATTTAATGTAGGTAAATACAAGACTTATATTTTAAAGAATAGAATAAAAAGTGAAATACAGGATAAAATAATCATATAACACCAAAATCAGATTTTATCCAACCTTACATGTGGTATGACCTATGTGTTACCAAAATATTAAGTGTTTGGCTATGTATGTACATTATGTTCATGCACCACCCAAAATACTATCTATTAACTATGAAGCCCCTAAAACAAAGAGTGTCACTCTCAAATACACACACAAAATCTATCCCTCAAGTGTATGAGTTCGGACACATTCTAAATATTTCAGTCATACATAGGTCACTCCACCTTCCACTTTATCCACCTCGTGCCTGAATAATATGACCCAAATTGAGGAAAATGTGGCATGAAACAAAGTGGTGGTTCATATCCATGGAAAAAATCATATCAATCCAATCCATATAAAAAAACACAACTAAAGCTAAGCGTGGGAAAAATCAGTAAATCTTAAGTTAAAATCTCTATTGAAATCCTATATAATTTGCCTTAGGAAAATATTTTGTGCCCAATCAGTAAATCGTGCATGGGCTTGTTTGTCATGGCCATCTTTGGTGATCTGTACTGGAGGTTGGCTTCTCCTAGAGGGGACGAGATGGGGGTGGGAGGCAGAGAAGATGGTGAGAGTGTCACCAAATTGGGAGGCAGAGAAGAGGTGAGAATAGGGTGTGAGAAATAGAGTTTGACCATGGGTGGGATTTGTGGGGGTGCAGGGGGCTAGCGGAGTGAACGAGGAAAAAGGAGAGAAACCTAACGAGCTCATTGAGTTATTGCGGGGAGGAGAGGGGGAGAACCAACATACCTCTTTAGAAAGTTGTAAAGCTTGGGATGATTGGAGTCCCTCGAACTCACCGGTGCCTGAGGCGGTGTTTCAGGTTGGCTAGGTCCAAATCCCGATTGACGCGCACGGCCGACAACTATCCTCGACGCACAAATGTCTTTTCCAGGGACTCACCGTAGGCGCTAGACGGCAGCTTCTCTGGAGCTTCTCTGCACTAGCTTCCTTGCTAGGGCTCGTCACGAAGGAGAGAATGGAGAGGGAGAGGAAGTGGCAAGCTTGCGAGAGAGTGGAACGGGCTGAATTAGGGAGAGTCAGGGAAATTTGGAGCACGAGGGAGTGAAATTTGGAGCGGGAAAGGCAATATTGCCTTAGCAAATTTGGGTATGGAAAATTAGGATTGCCGCTAATTAAAAATACAAATGTCGTTAATGTTAAGTGCTTTTTAGAAACTCTATAATAGGAGGTTTAGTGGCATTTTAATTAAAAATGCTTGTATATTAAAAAGATAGTGGCTTTTTTTTATAAATTCCACTAGAATAAATGCCGCTAATGGGCAATTTTGTTGTAGTGAAGATAATTCTTTACCTTGTCGACCTTGTTGTTGTGTCTTTTAGATGTTTTATCTGAGGTTCAGATGACATTTGTTTGGTTATATAGGGAAAGGGTAGTGCCCCTTTCTTCATTTTTGGGATCTCGTCCTCCCGAATAGAAATTTTTTGTAATCATAATTGCTCAACTTGAGGAGGGGAAGGAAATCGTTGCTCCAACAATATGTATAAAAGTACATATTTACCTCTCTTATTAAAATGTTGACAATTGTCATATACTTGGCATCTACTAGAATATCTCTAAGATTTTGTTAAAACATTTAGTTTGTTGTGGTATTCTTGATGATGGGTGATATACGTAATTAAGGCACCCATGTAGAAGTCTCGTGACCCCTCTGGGGCCACTTGCATTTTCTAGTCTGTTTATCAGGATGCACCCAATGTTTAATGACTTCCTTGCTAATATGCTCCACAAGACATGGAGGTTCATCCTGGTCTCATTGGCAGTGTCTATTCTGAAGAAGAGGATATTAGCAAAGAGTTTGTTCTATATGCACATCATCCCTTAGTCTATATTTGTATCTTTTTCTTGCCCTGAATTTGAACTTGTACTCTTGAAATTTCTCCCATGTTTTGTCAGTGTTGAAGCTCTGAACCACTCTGTCTCCTCTAGCCTTGTCGGTATTCATGGCCTATTCATTGGAATCAGTAAAGATAGAGTTCATCTATCTTTTAGTGATAAGGTAGTCTTCTTTATTGACTCATATTACCAACTTGAATGGTCTCCCACACTCTTTGGATTCTTTGTTAGTAACTATGTCCTTCATTATGGATGACATGAACTCACTCTAGAAAACCCTACATTATATAGATTTTATAAA
This sequence comes from Alisma plantago-aquatica, assembly GCA_963693085.1. NCBI lineage: Eukaryota > Viridiplantae > Streptophyta > Magnoliopsida > Alismatales > Alismataceae > Alisma > Alisma plantago-aquatica. The sequence continues at coordinate 1,371,700,072 of OY856412.1, read as the reverse complement.
ACCCTACATTCTATATATTCTCCTTCACCCTTTCATATATCCCTAGTCCCTTGAGCTTGTCCTCATCTCTAAACTTTGTGCTTTTGAAGTTCTATTTGTCGCACATATTCTCCCAGGTGTTTTTATGTTTGTTGTCTCTAGGTAAAAAGAAGTTGTCAATCTGGTCCTTGTAGATGAATTCTGCTCCCTGTGGATTTTCCTAGGGGAAGGTTCAACTATGGTGGTAGGTTCTGGTTGTGCCCAAGGCAGACTTCTTGCATTGGCAGGTTTTGATATCCTTGCTAATTTCCTTGACCTGTCCATAGGAGGAGAAATGGGTGCCCTCCACTTCTTTAGGTTTTGTAATTCTTTAGTGGGTTCATACTTAGAGGACTTCATTCCTATGGATTTATCTACACTAGAAGATTCATCACTGCCAGAAGATTCCTCATTGCCGAAGGACTCCCCTGAGGTTGTCCCTTCTCTATATTGCTCCCTGTCTTTTGTACTGGTGGAGGTTGACTCCCCATGGAGGTTAATATACTCAACCTTTTCTTCTCCCTGATTGTGTGGTACCTTGATTATTGTGTCCATGTTGGTACATATTTCCTCGGCTTGGTTACCTTCCATTTTAAGCCATTTGTTGCTATGTAGGTATTGGAATACCTCTTGCAAAATTAGGCCAACAGTTAATAATGGATTACAAGAATTGTGCAAGTATGAAATATGATGTTCTTAACAATTGACCGATAGTTTCAGAGAAACAATCCATGGTTTTCGTACGCAGGAGAATAACTGATGGTTCTTCACTGAAGGGTAGGAAATCAACCAACCAATGGTTTGCAACCAAACAACTCAAAGTAAATCATGGAACTTTTCAACCCAATGGTTTACAGGGTCTAAAAATGAATTGATGGTTATAGGGTGAAAGATGAATTATAGAGGGTTGTCAAAGGTGATTAAAGATATGATGATTCTATTTAGAAATGAATCGGCAGCCAAGGTCAAAAGAATTGATGGCTCGTCTGAGGTGGTCAGAAGAACCGATGGTGAAAGGGGTTTGATGATTCGATGGTTTTGTAGAGAAACAGATGTTGAAAGATCTGATGTCTTGACTGAGGGGAAACGTCAGACTAAGTCAATGATTTTATGAAAAATGTAAAGGAACCAATGAAGAAAACCCTAATACTGGAAAATTTTGGTTGCTCGATGGAGTGAGAAAAGTGAAAGTGAAAGTAAAAGGCAAAAATAGTTGGTTGATGAAAAATGAAAAGAGACTAGAGATGTAACTAGTCATCACCATCGTGCTACTCCTACCACCCCAGACGAACATCTGGATTCTTTTCTCACTTATGTTGAAATTTGGCTCCTCCATGGTGAGTTTTCTAGTTCTCAAGATCCACCGAAGTTTATGTTCACCATACTTCCAATGGCTGGAGGTGGGAGACAATGCTCGACATCTAAGGAAGATTAGTTTAATCGTCAATGTTAGGGTTAGGTTAAGCTATAGAGGTATGTGGATAGGGTTTTAAATTATCTGCACTTCTTGTACTCTCATACGACTGGTAAAAAGTAAGAGGGTAGAGCCCTCTTTCTAGTTTATAGCCACTAGTTATGTGGTGGTAGGTCTTAGTGCACCCATCGAATATGGTGATGTGCCATTCGATTGCTCGCCCTAGTGTAAGAATCTGATGGTTCTATCGTATTAGGAATCTAATGGTTAGCCAGTCATTAATCATTCAACGGGTTCTCTGAATTTGAACCATCGATTGTAATGATTAAATGGTTAGGTCGGACCACATCTAACATTTCCACTGTAAGTCTTCCAAGGTAATTATCCAATGGTGGCAGTGAAAAAGTGCCTTAGGTAATTTGATAGGTCGACCGAGTCCATCATCTGATGGTCTTACTAGAGTGTACATTGAACTTTCCATGGTAGTACTATCCTTTGGAAGTTGATTATTTGGCAATATACAAAAACAATGGTTTGTATTCTTAACATCTGTTTGTTCGACTGACACTAACCAAGGTTTTTATTTGATGGTGAGGCAAATTTGAATGAGACGACGGGTGCTTTGGATTGTTCCAAGGAGTCTTGAGAACCAATGGTTCTGAGATCCGATGGCCTGACTAACTGGACTTCAATGCTCTTTTAGAGAACCAATGGTTCCTGTAGTGGAAGAGAATATTATGCTTCTAATCTTATTCTATGTACACTAAAGATTAGGAGATAGAGAAATTTTCTATCGCCATGGTAAAACCTAAATTAGAAATTAGCAAATTTTAATAACTGTAAGATAAAAACAAACTAGAATTTAATCAAACATGTCAAGGAGACCCTTGGGCTTCCTCCCAATAAGCACTAATTTATAGTCTTTAGCCTGACTATCTTTGATTGGTTTTCTCATGCCTCCTTTGGTGGGAAAGCCAATTGTTCCTCTAATTGGACTTCTTCTCTTCTAGTGAATGCTTCATATTCATAATATCTCATCAGCCTATTCTCATTTTCCTGAAAAATACCATTCTTGTAACTAAAAATTTCCATCATCCCTGATGGTTATATCTTTAAAATTGTTAAGGGACCTGGCCATCTTGACTTTAGTTTTCTAGGAGAGAGTCTAATTCTTTTTTTTTTGAATCAAATAACTACTAAATCAAATACTTGTTACATCGACACTACTATCGACTCTGTCTAAATCTTGTTTGTACAGACTTTAAATTTCCCTGGGCGGCCATTGGTAGAATCGGCAATGATCCTTATTCTTTAGCTGTAACTTTGCTAGGCTATCAGCTAGCGCGTTACTAGTTCTTCGTCTGAATCGGATTTCAACATTCATTCGATTTTTCTTCCTGATCTTCTAGATCCAGAGAGAAAATTTAGGCCATGTTCTGTCATCTTCTTTGATCATCCTCACTGCCACACTGCAGTCCGATTCTAGAATGACAGTAGTCCAGCTATTCAATTCAGCTTGTTCCAGTGCCAACATGATTCTGGCAAGCTCATCTTCAGTAGCAATGGCCGTTTCCACCGGCATGCCCATGCCCCAACCCATTCTCCCTTGTGATTCCTAGCAATGGCAGCTGTAGCTGCCCCCCATTTTGTAACTGCTGCATCCACGTTTACCTTAATGGTGCCGCAAGGTGGTGGAGTCCAATCTTCGTCTATGATATGTGTGGTTTCAGTAGATGTGGCCGCCCACGCCAATCCATGTAGACGGATGTCCGTCCTTATGCCTGCCCGTATAATTTCCTTGCTTAAATGGTTTCCTTCCATGATGTAGCTATTCCGAGCTTGCCACAGTCCATGGCAGATTACCCAGAAAAGTTCTTCGTGGAGTCCAGTCTCCTTGACAGTGAATTTGCACCATGTCTCAAGATTTCTTGCTGCAAAGAACGGTTGCTGTTGAGACATAGGTATGTGGTCCTGCCACACAAAAGAGGATATGCTGCAATCCCTTAAGGCATGAATAAGAGACTCATCTTCTTCCTCACACCTAGAGCAGGTGCCCACCTCGATCATGTGCCTGAACTTCCTTCTGACGTTTGTGAGAAGTGCATCTTGTCTGGCAAGCCAAGCAAAGGCCTTAATTCTGCCTGCCATGCGTAATTTCCATGGTGACTCCCACCTTCCCAGTGTCACTACTTCTTTCTGCCTTCTAATCAAATCGTAAACTAAGCTTGTGGAAAAGACGCCATTGCCGGTATGGCTCCAGCAGCTGTGGTCCTCCATATCATCTGCTAACGGTGCATGGACATTGAGAATTTGTTGGACAATATCATCCTCGAACCAGTCCTGTAGAAAAGCTATATCCCATCATCCTTCCTCAACTACTAGGGAGTTCACTTTTAGGTCTGTGATGTCCTCTGGAATCGGCCTCTTTGTTACCTCCCTCAGCCTCAGGTGCTCATTCACCCAGATGTCATCCCAAACGTTCACTGATTTACCGCTCAAAGGGATCATCCTAATGTTGTCCTTTATGAACTGACGCATGGATGCACAGGCTTTCCCTAGTCTCGAGAGAGCGCCTTCTCCCCCTACACTGCATCTGCTAAGGCTATGTGGCATTGCTTTGCACCAGGTAGTCTCCCTGCCTGCAAGAAGGTCCCAAGCGTGTTTGGCCAGCAACACTTGATTCCAATCCCTCATCGTTTTCATCCCCAAGCCTCCCTTGCTTTTAGAACTAGTAACCTTGTCCCAAATGACCAGTGATATGGACCTACTTCTGCTTCCTCCCCAAATGAACTTCCGTATAATGATATCCAGCTGATCGCAGAGCGTGAGGGGTAAGATCATTGTCTGCATGGCATACGTAGGGACTGCAGTTAATGTGGATTTGGTGAGGCACAACCTCCCTGCGAGAGACAAGCTCCTCACAGCCCAGGCGCTGACTTTACCCTTTACCTTCTCGACGATGTCTGCATAAGTATGCTTCGTCACTCTGGAGTGAATGACTGGTACTCCGAGGTAACGCCCTAGATCACTTGTGACTTGAAAATGGCAACACCGCTGGATCTGTCTACGAACCGAAATCGGAACACTAGCGGAGAAGAAGATTCGAGACTTTGATGCTGAGATGGATTGTCCCGACGCCTGCTCAAAGATCTTGAAGCACTGCAAAATACACCTCATTTGCTCCTTGGTCGCCTGAGCAAACACAATTAGGTCGTCCGTGAAGCACACATGAGCAACCGAAATGCTCGATCTGCCCAGTTTAACAGGCCTCCATATCCCTCTACAAGTCCGCTCCTGGATCATCTGTCTAAGTCATTCAATGCAGAGAACAAACAAGTACGGGGAGAGTGGATCTCCCTGACACAGTCCTCGACTAGTTTTGAAAGGGCGAGAAGACTTTCCATTCCATATCAGCGAGGTATCTCCGCCTGAGATTGAATTGGTAATATAAGCTTTAATGGAATCTAGAATTCCCACCCGATCCAATGTATCCTTGATAAACTGCCATGACATTTGATCATACGCCTTCGTTAGATCGATCTTAATGGCCATGGTCTTTGCTCCCTTCGGATTCTTCATGCCATGTATAAGTTCCTGGACCAACGCAATGTTGTCAGTGATCCGGCGCCCTGGAACAAAGTTGCTCTGCTCCTCAGAGATCCAACTTGGGATATGCTTCTTAAGCCTTTCCACCACGATTTTAGAAGCTAACTTCAGCATTATGTTGTTCAAGGACATAGGGTGCAACTGCTCACACTTCTCAAGATTTGGACACTTAGGGATTAATATGATAGTGGCATTACAGACCTCATCTGGGATGGGCTTTCCGTGTAGCATGTCCTGAATTGATTTGGTAACTGAGTGTCCAACAGTATTCCAGTTGTATTTCAAGAACTCTGCATTGACACCATCAGGCCCAGCAGCTTTGTAAGCGTGCATATTGTTCAGCACCTTTTGTACTTCCGCAGACATTGGTGTTGCAGCAAGTCTAGCAGCCTCCTCCCCACTTAGCTGCTTAAAATAGCATGGGATGCTTGCTTCGGGTCTCTGTCTCCTGGAGTGGTGACTCTCAATCGGTGCAGACAAAACCTTTTCAAAATGGGAAGTTACCAAGCACATGATATCCTTTTCGTCAGTGATCTGGTGACCATGTTGGTCTCTAAAAGCCAGAATGGTATTGGTACGCTTCCGCTGCTTTACCCATGCTTGGTAGAAGCGAGTATTGTTGTCTCCGCTGCGGAGCCAATTAACATGTGCTTTTTGCTTCCAGTCCTCCTCTTCCTCATTGATGATCACCTGCAACTCAGCTTGCATATTAGTGCATAAGGAATTAGTGATGGGATCATACCGATCAGCGAGCATCTTTTAGAGCGTGTTGATGTTATGAAACAAACAATTTCTTTCCTTCGTTTTCTTTTTCTTCTTTTCCTTCTCCCAATTGAGGATATGCTGTTTAACTGAATTGAGCGAGGAATAGAAATCCGCAGTACCTTCCCACTTAGAGCTCAGCATGTTTTTGAAATCCTCCTCCTTGTTCCAACTCACTTTGGTCAGGAAATGATGAGTGCGTCTTTCTTCCTTCTTCATACGAAGCAGGAGCGGGCAATGGTCAGATGAGATTCTGGCTAAGTGTATCAAGTTGACATTTGGAAATGAATTCATGAACTCCACATTAGCAGTGGCCCTATCCAATCGTTCTTGTAGCATACCGTGCTTGTCAGTGAATTTTACTCCTGAGAACCCCAAATCGGATAGACCGGCCTCCATCAAAGTTTCTTTGAACACCCTGGCTTCTCTATAATTATACCAGTTGCTCCTGACCTTCTCAGCAGGTGAGAGAGTAGTGTTGAAATTGCCCATAACAACCCAAGGTTCTTTGATGCTTCTGCTCATTGTTATGATATGTTTCCATAGGAGCTGACAAATAGCTAGATGAGGGTTGGCATATATAAACGATACCACCATGCTGTTGTTGAACCTACAGGTGATGAACTGTCTATGGAAGTACAGAATTTGAACTCTTAGCTGATCATCTTTCCAACACACCCAAATACCTCCAGCGAACCCCCTTGCCTCCACCCGATAAGAGAAGTGGAACCCCAGACGTTTGATAGTTTTTAATGCTTTAGTCTCACTTATCCGCGGTTCAAGAACAACAACTACATCAGGTTTGTGTTCCCTCATGAAATCCATCAGAGTGGAGCACCTGTCTTTGTTCCCAATACCCCTAACATTCCAGCACATAATGTTCATATTGAGTCGAGCTTTGCTGTGTAAATGACTTCTTCTTGGATATAAACGTAGATAACTTCGCTTAGCAGAGATTTGTCTCAGCGGCCTTACCCACATCACACTGCTCGGTCTGCGGCGGTTCCTTTCTTTGGTCCTTCTCACCAGGAACAACCTGCTCGATACCTTCACTCTCAGATATGGCTTTAGCTAGGCGAGTGCTACGACGCTTTCCTGTCCCTATATCCGGCGGTTTGCCCCTCCTCTTCGTCGAAATGCCGTTGGTCGGTCCGGCTTTCCTTGGTTGGAGGGCCTTTGTCTTCTCAGTAACTCCCTTCCCAACCTTGGACCATCTGATCCGAGTCGTCATGGATGTCTTCTCTGACTGCGTACGCTCGCTCTCTTCCTTTTCTTTTTCTTCAGTGTCATTGGAGACCGCAGGTTCGTCGTCCATGTCCTCCACGGTGATGACTTCATCTACTACTGGATTAACCACTTTGTGTTTTCCGTCGTTGTCATCGCCTCTCTGCATGGCCTTCTCCTTCATCGATTTGTTCCCCACTGTGTTAGTAATGTCCCCCAACACACTTTTACTCTTACTGCCACCATTATTCCTATCACCCATATTCACTGTATTAGTCTTCTTCTTTCTCCATATCTTCACGGTCTTGTGAGTAACGTTCTGCTGATCTGCTTCATGGACCGTGCCTGTGTTAGTGCTTTGCAAGCCATCTCCTTCATCTTCCTGCAGACCTTCAAATCTATTCACATGAACATCCATGGCCACTTCCTGTATTCTATGATGTCTCTTCCTGCCCCCTTTTGTCCTTTGTGTTTGCCACCCGCCATTATCATTTGAAGCATTGCCGCCTCCACCTGTTGGTCGGACAGGTTCGGATTGTTCTTCTTGTACCTCCTCTTCAGTGCCCTTTAGAGAACAGTTCTTTGAGATATGCCCCTCCTTTCCACACTTGGCACACGCCCATGGGAATCCCTCATACATAACTTAATAGGACCTCCCGTTTATAAGGATGGAGCTCACCAACTCCTTGTTCGTATTGATTTCTATCGCCAGTCTTGCGAATCGGCTCCTCGATCTGTTCTCAGTATAGCTATCGACCTTGACTAGACTCCCCAACACCATGCCAATATATTCGAACAAAGTTTCTACATACAGGTGTAATGGTAGATTCATGACTCGTACCCAAGTCACTATGTAGTCTGGGAAAGCTTCAGTTGGCTGGAACAGAGGGTACCAGGCCCAGATGATGACATTGCACCCGAAAAGTTTCCAAGGACCGCCTGTGAGGGTCGTTTCGTAGTCGTGTTTACATGACATCTGCATTACGAAGTGCCCATGTTCCAGTTCAAACATATTAAACCTTCCTTTGATCCACCATAGAAGCTTCAGTTTGTCTCTTAAGGTCATGTACCCGACCTCGGTCCCAAGAATCCGCACGACGACGACATATCTCTAGGGCCGGGCCAGGTCTTCCTCTGTGTCAGGATCGACATTGATACTAGGGATTCCATCGTCGTCAGTCAGAGTAACCACCCCCAGCGACAGGTTTTGCTCAAACAAGTTCTCCAAGAAAAACTCCTCTCGATCTGTTGGGTTTGCGCCGCCCGTGTTCTTCCTCATGTTTACGACGTCCGCGAACGAGACGGCTCTGTCCACAGATCCGGCCGCCCGATCTGGGTTCTTATTTCCGCGAGGATGCTCCTTCGTTACTCCCTGAAGACTCGCGTCTGGGTTCAGATTATTTTCGCTTAGTGTAGCGACTCCTCTCGTGCCTGCCACCGTGAAACTCAGATCTATCTCTGGTATGCAGTGGGTTGCTTTGCCCCGTCGAGTTTCCTCTCTACAGAGGATTTCATCCATCGGGACAATGTCCTTGCCTTCTCTCGGGACATAGTCCGGTGAGACATGGGTTCCTTCCTTCGGATCCAGTTCCCTACCATTACTCTTATCTCCCTCGGTTCCACGTCCACCTCGATTGCCTCCTTCCCTGATCGCCCCTCTCCCCCCACTCGCGCTTCCCAACCCTAGCACCGCCATCCAACTCTCGGAGAGAGTCTAATTCTCAAATTGAATAAAAAAACATTATCCCCTTTAGATACATCCTTTCTCCTTAAGTGGGAATCATGCCACACTTTGTTCCTTTGTTTGTAGATTGTTGAAATTTCATAAGCATGCAGCCTAAGCTCCTATAATTCTTACAACTGTGAAAACCTCTTTTTTGCCTACCAATTATGGGTCCATATTTCCAAATGGTATATTACCGAGAAAGCCTTGTGTTCTAATTCAACTGGAAAATGGCAGGCATTACCATATATTAGTCTGTAGGGGGTTGTCCCTATAGGAGTCTTGTAGGTAGTGCACTATTCCCACAAGGCATAATACAACTTCATGGACCAATACTTGTTTGTCCTCCCTACCATATTTTCCAAAATTTTCTTAATTTTCCCATTAGAGACCTTCACCTAACTGGAGGTATGTGAGTGATAGGGAGTGGCAACCTTGTGCCTTACTCTGTACTTTTCAGTTGTGTTGTAGATTGTCTTTATTTAAAATGGGATCCCCCTTCACTAATGATGATACGTGGGACTCCAAATCAAGGGAAGATAATCTTTTCAAACTTCCTTATGACAAATTTTGCAACACAAGATGGGGTAGCTATTGCTTCTACCCATTTTGACATGTAGTCTACACTGACTAAAATGTATTGATTTCCTTTAGAGGGTGAGAATGGCCACATATAATCAATTTCACAAACATCAAAAATCTCCACCTCCGTCTAGTAAGACATTATATATCATTCCTTCGAGATATTTTCCTGATGTATTAATAAATGTGTGTGCATCCTTAAATTGAGATGGAAAATAGAAACTAGACTGTAGAACTTTGGTTGTGGTCGTGTATTCCCATAAGTGACCACAGTAAGGTGAAGAGTGACATTCTCAGAGGAAATGAGGCACTTCTTCTTTTAGAATACATTGGCGATATAGATTATCAACGCATCTCTTAAATAGAAGAGGATCGTCCCAATAACAATTTTTCAAATAAGAAAAAAGCTTCTTTTTCTAATTTTTGGTGATGTTGGAAGGTAGTTGCTGACATGTTAAGGAATTGCAAGTGTCTACAAACTAGGTAAAGTAGGTTCAATTCGTCTTTCCATCATTAAAGTTTCATAGGCATCATTTTTGTTGATAGGCAGTGGGACTTTTTACGTAACTATGATTCTTGACAATTGGTTGGCAACAATATTCTCTGTCCCCATTTGTTCGATAATATCATGATCAAATTCTTATAGCAGCAGAGCCCACTGCAGGAGTGTGGATTTGGTATCTTTCGTTTTCACTAGGTACTTGATAGAACCAGGGTCTGTGTAAATTTTCACTTATGAACCTATGAGATCTGACCTAATTTTGTCAAAATTAAATACTACTACATGCATCTCTTTCTTTGTGGTAGTGTAATAAACTTGGGCATTATCTAGTGTTTTTCTAGCATAATAAATTGCATGGTGTTTCATATCCTTTCTTTGTATGAGTACTACCCCAATAGTGTAATCACTTGTGTCACACATTATCTTGAAATGGAGGTCCCAGTCGGGAGCTTGAAGGATTGAGGTTGTAATTGAGGCATTTTTTAGAGTATTGAAAGCTTCAAGGCATTCATCTGTAAGATTGAACACATTATCTTTAACAAACTAATTGGATAAAGGTTTTGCGATCTTATAGAATTCTTTGATGAACCTACAGTAATAACCTACATGCCCCAAAAAACTTCTCAGCCAAGTTACAGATTTAGGAGGTGGAAGCTTAGATACAACTTCTACCTTGTTCAAATTGACTTGTATTCCTTTTTTAGACATCTTGCGACGAAGAACTATACCCTCATGTACCATAAAGAGACATTTCTCCTAGTTCACAAATAAGAGTTTTTCCTCACATCTTTTCAGAACTTTGGATAAGGTCCTTAAGAAATTTTTGAAATCAGTTCCATATACAGAGAAGTCATCCATGAAACATTCCATGATATCATCCAAGAAATCAACAAAGAATGAGATTATGCATCTTTGTAATGTTGTGGGTGCATTTCATAGCCCAAATGACATTCTTTAAAAAGCATAAGTACCATAGATGCATGTAAAGGTCAATTTAGCATGATTATCTAGGTGGATAGGGACTTGATAGAACCATGAGTATCCATCTAGAAAGAAAAAATATGCGTGATGATCTAACCATTATAGGACTTGGTCTAATGGAGATTGATCTTTTTTGGTGGAAGCATTGAGATTTCTATAGTGTATATGCATCCACCATCTGATCATGGTTCATGTTGCTACTTCATCCTTCTTTTCACCCTTCATTATAGTCATGCCTCCTATTTTAGGGACTACATGTATTGGACTTACCCAATTTTTGTCGCTTATTGGGTATGTAATACCTGCATCCCGAAGATTTATCACATCTTTCTTTACCACCTCCCTCAATATCTGATTCAACTTCCTTTGAGGTTGGGCTAGAGCTTTTGAATTTTTTTCCAAATTAGTTCTATGCATGCAAATAGTTGGGATTAGACCTTTGATGTCTTCAATAGAGTTATCCTATGGATTTTCCTTGGATCTTGAGTTCATTCAATAATTTCTCTTGTTGATCATATGTCAAGGCACAATTTATAATCACAGGATTCCTCTCTTCATTGTCTAAAAATTCATATTTTAACCCTTCATGGAGTTTCTTCAGTTTCGGTTTGATCTTCGATGCCTCCTTTTCGTTAAGACTATGTTGTGGAGAGGTGTATTTTACGGTCTCATAACTTTCATCTACTTATTCACTACCTTCCTCCTTAGGTTGATTCAAATAATCAAGAATTTTGACAACCTCTAGATCTTTAACACCTGGGTCAAGGTTGTTCACAGCTCTCATGAGAGAATCAACTATAGCATTTTACTCTTGAACTTCTTGGCCACATTGGTTGTAGTTGTCCATGAAATATACTGAATCAAAGAAATATGGCCCTCATATGGAGTCTTAAACATGAAAATAAATGTGATCATTCCCTACCCCAATGGTAATGATCCCAACATTGACTTCTATTAAAGCTCTCCCAGTGGAGAGGAATGGTATTCCAAAAACCATTGGGCATTTGGTTCTTCCACATTATCAATCACAACAATGTTGCATGGTATTTTAAATCGACCCACTCAGATAGCGATGTCTTCTACTATCCCTAATGGTTTAGTAAAATAATGATCTACTAATTGGATTCATATTCCTATCTCGACCATGTCAGTTAGTCCTAGCCTCTGAGAATGATTAAGAGGCATAAGGCTAATGCTTGCTTCAAGGTCTTCCAGACGTTGTCTAACTTCATTATCTCCCACATTGAATTGGATAATGAATGCTACTGGGTCCTTTTGCTTTGCGGGAATATTCACTTGAACAGAAGCACTGGCCATTTTTGCTAGCCTCACCTTTTCAACATGGTTTCCTCTTCTTCTTTTCTTAATCAGATGTTTGAAGAACTTCTCATATGATGTCATTTCCTCAATTGCATCTAGGAAAGGAATATCCATATATAGTTTCTTTACATCTTCCATAAATTTTCCATACCTTCTTTTCAAATGAGCTTTGATTAGATTACATGGAAAGGGAACTATTGGTGCATAAGGATCCCTGTCTATGAAAGCTACTTCAGTTGGATTAGATTTCCTTCCTTTTGTAGTCATATTTCCCTTGTCCTTCTCTTTTGATTAACCTTTTTAGTAGAAACATCTACCTCATGTTCTTCATCTACTATAATAGGTCTAGGCTGGCATTTAGTAGTAGGATTTCTTTTCTGGATGTTCTTGCCTTTTGGTTCTTCTAGAACCTTTACAAAATAGAAAGTGGACATTGTGCACTTTCAATGTTCGAAGGTATCCTTCCTTGTGGGTTCTTTATTAATTCTGATAGATGTGCCAGTTGCTGATAAATTTGTTTCTCATGGGTATGCATGTCATCCATTTGAGTTGTCATGTCTTCCAACTGGGTCTGCATCATATTCAATGCACTTGTATTAGTTATAGAACTCTGGGTTAGTTGCTCTTTCACTGAAGCTTGTCTTTTTGTGAATTCAAAAAGTTCAAACGTCATATCTGGTTGATTGGTATTTTTGTTCTGACCTTGGTCTTGACTTGGCCCACTTGAATTTTTTTTGGTTATGTCTTTGACCCTCGTAGTTGTTCTTATTTTATTGGTAAGTTGTGTTGTGAATGAACATAGATGGTCCTCCACCACTTTCAAAACATACCAGTCTTTTAGGTGGGTTGTTTAGCTGATGAGAAATTTTAGTGGCATCTTTGTTTCATATGGAGATATGGTACGATCCATCCTATTGAGGTTAGTATAAGTGACATCTTCACTTCCTTCTTCATCAATATCCTCCTCGGATTGAGTATCAATGTAGTTGTCTATTCCATGTCCCTGTTCCCCATAGGTAACACATTTAATCACTTTTTTGGCTTTGTTCTTTCCCTTGCTTTTGAAATCATTCATTTGTTTCAAATCTAAAGAAATCTTCAGAATTTAGGTAGTTATGATCTATAAAGCTTTAGATTCTGCAATAGTACCTTCAATAGATACCTTCTTTGTTGTTCCCCTATCATAATCCAGACCTTCTTGCGAGGTGGCCATGTTATCATTGATCATCATGGTGTTCTTTTGGTTCTTACCAAGGAATCACTTCCTACAACAACATTTAATGAAGTCCTTCCAGCTGAAGTAAGCCCATTGTAGAAGGTAGTGTCATAAAGTACTTATCATTTTTATGGTGAGAGTAGTCCCTATGGTACTCTTGGAATCTTTCCCAGACCTCATACAAGTTACCATGGCTTTTGTATGATACCAGTGATCTTGTCTCTATTTCTGAGAGTTTTCTCTATTGTGTAGAACATTGTGGCAAAAGCATTAGCCAAGAGTTCACATTCATTAATGGCCTTGTTAGGTAAAGCAAGGTACATAATAGAAGAGGCAACGATACATACTATCTAGTGCTTTGGACGATCACTGGATGTGCTCATTTCATCTGGCAAGAGTGGAATAAAAGGAAGCATGGTTCTCAAGGAATGGACTACCTTAGGCCTTTCACTATTATCGAGAATGAACTTAAGTTTCTTTATAGTCCATACAAGGATAAGATAGCTACTATTTTGCCTATTGTAATTAGGAATTGGGAAATATAACCAATACCTACAGCCTTAATGCTAGCTCACTCCTTAATTTCTTGTAAGCTATAAGTTGTTTATAGCTTGTACCTTTGCCCCTCTTGTATGGTTGGAAATATATTTATGTAATTTTTCCAAAGGTAAAGTAACGTACCATGACTATACTTTATCCTTTAGAGAAAATTTGAATCCCTTATAGTAGATTACCTCCTCTAGCACCCTATTCATCTTGATGGTGACAAATATTTTTAAAACCATCCAAGTGATTGTAAGGGTTCTTGTCTCATGAATTTCCTCCAAAGGATTCGTTGTGGATCATAGTGATGACTATGGTTTTGAGTTTGAAGTTATGAGCATTGAACTTAGGAACAATGATTGGGCATCTGGATTCATTGGACCTAGTAGTGGTCGCTTCATGAAGGGAAGGGCCTCCGTCATCATCATCATTGTCACTGTTGTGATTTTTCTTATTTCTTATGTTTCTATCACAATGATCTTCATCATAGTGTTCTCCTTCACGCTTTTCATCACGTTCCTCCTCATTAGGTTCTTCTTCACACTCTTCATCATGAGGCTCTTCTTCTTCATGATCTTCCTTGTGATCTTCTTCACAATCATTCGGAAGGTCTTCAACCCTCATGTTGTAGTTAACTCCCTGGATTCCTCTCTTATGAGTAGGCATGGTTATTTTAGTTCTCAGATATTAAGATCTAGTTCACTCTAACTAACTAAAATAAGTCACACAGTGGAGTTAGAATCTGGACATGTGATATGAGGTATTTAAGATAGTCAAACTAATCAGATCTGAAGTGTACAGTCAAGTCTATTTCTAGACTTAAGGCACGCGTTTATTCTAAGTAGACTGGAATTATTAACAATATCGGTTGCCTTATCCTTGTGAACAATGCCAAAAAGTTGACCTAGTTAAATCACACATCCAAAAGGGGCAGTTCTAGAGTAGTCAGATTCTTCAATTTATAACCCGACATTCAGGCCCCCGCAACAATGATACACGATCTGATGTAGTAAATCGGGGTCGATCCGCAGGGACAAGGATGGTATGTGTTAATCATGTAGAGACTTGTCTTTGTTACACCAACCAAATAGTGATATAAAGCTTTGTGTTCTACATGAAATGATGGTACTTCAACAAACAAATAAGATAGTAAAACAAGGGAAACAAACCACGAAACAAAGTAAAAGATAAAGAAAACCAAAAGATAAGATATCAAAAATGGATGGGGAAACTTGGATTGGGTTTCACCATCTAAGGTCTCTCACCAACATGCTATACTCACGCCCATTGTACACCCTCTTCAAGTTTACAAGAAATCATCATAGGTGTGTGGTCCCTCCACTCTCAAGCTTAGAATAAATCTAGATTATGAGGTTGTCTCTCTTTTGAGATGGCAAAGAAACAATCATAATAAAACCATATGATCATTAGCTTAAGCATTCCAACATTCTCATGCATTCATGCAACTTCATAACACTTAAATCTTGTTAATACCACTCTTTCGAGGTATTAACAATAAAATAACACAAGATGGTAGCTAAGAATACAAGTGAAGCATTAAGACCAAGAGTAAAGAAATAAACATTGCTAAGAGCATATATTCAATCAGTATAAGAATTCACATGTTGGAAGAGCCTTAGTGGTTACTCCCAACCCAAGCTATATGTTTATCCACTCATGGTGGTGAGTAGCATTACATATGTACAAGTATAATTGGACATAGAGATGGATGATAGAATGGAATGCAGGTGATGAGAGAAGGTAGGAAGATGTAGGGAGAAGAAGGGAGATATGCCAATGATGACCAAGGATGGTAAAGGTTGACAGAAGAATCTCTTGATTTGGGCTCCCCTTATATTGACAGAGATGTCTCGGGGTAGACTACTAGAGGATGGTGGTAGTAAATGACTTCAGACTCTCATTCTACAACTTTCACAAACCGTTGGCAAATGAGCTAATTATTGCATGGGTGAGTTCTAGCAGTGATTTCACATCTTTCATGGGTTGATGACCCTTTTTTAGTATCCCCAAAGTGCTATTTCTAGATTTGTCCAGGAACACTTTACTTACATTGCAAATCTAGCACATGCCTTTGGGAACACGCTTAGCAACCTTAAATGATTGTTCAGTACGACCATTGATTCTAAGATTTGTAGATGAGCCATCGGTTGTTTCCCTCTTCAAGTGGCCATCGAATGATGGATTTAGTCAAATCATCAGTTCTTGGGCATTATCTATCCATCGTATCTTCAAACTTGATGGTTGACAACTAGGGGTTTGCTGGCCTTAGTGGATACACATGACCATTGGTTTGGGAACTAGTGGTTGAGGTTGCACTTGGGTAGGTTTTCATGTCCTTGTGGGCCATTGGATTTTGACATCTAATGGTTGCACTGCATACTTGACTAGCCATCGATTGTAGAGAATCAATGGTAGGTCTAACCTCTCCCTTGGTAGAACTACATGTATGTTGTGGGCCATTGGTTTGGGAATCGATGGATGGTCTGATGGTGGCTCAAGCTCTGCTCTAGTATCCATTAGTTGTGGAAACCAATGCCATTATACCTCATGGTAAAGACCATCATTTGATAAGACACCGACATGGGAACTAGTTTTTATTATAAAAAAAAGGCATTAGTGGCATACATGTGCAAAACAGTTGAAAGTTAAGGTGATTTTACATAAAGAGAGAATATTAGAAGTAAATTTAGGCATGAAATATCCACAAAATTGGATGTTATCAAAAAACAACACTGCATCACCGCAAGGGACAGTGCTTAGTCATATGAAACCTTTATTGAACAACACCTAAAACTACTTTGTTGACTCCTTCATCTTGGATGGATCCATCCTATAAGGTTCTTGTTCTACAGTTGTGTGCCAAAAATTAGATTAATTTCAAAATCAAACTCTCTTGGAGGTGGAACACCTAGAAACTCATTAGGAAAAAATCCTCAAACTCATCATGACTCCTTACATTAGTATCCACCAGATGAGCCAAGAAAGATTCACACCCTTGTCTCAACTTCTCTGGTATCATCGTCGATACAAGACACATAGGAAGAATCTTCCTATCTCCTTGGAAATTCTAAGAGTCATCACCATCACAAAACATCATAACTTTGCAACCATAGTCCAAAGGAACCTTATATTTATTTAGGGCTTCCATATCTAGGATCGCATCGAATCTATTCGTATTAGTGACATGAAATCCACTTGAATTTTTGTCCCGAGATTATCACCTCCTGCTACATGGAAAAACCAACTAAAGGTGTTTCTAATAAAAGATTACCAACTCTACTATAAACATGCAAGTTACAACTATTTATCACCTCTTTGGTGATAAATGAGTGTTTCATATCTAGGTCAACCAAAAAAATAGAAAGGTAAAAGTCAATAATTCAGAATGAAAAAGTTCCACCTGACCTATTAAGGTTTGTGGGTGTCCACTTCTTCCTTCTGACTCATTGTGCTATTTGTTTCTAGTTGTATTCCTTGAACTCTACTTGCTGGTCTTGAAGACACTGCCTGTGATTGTTGATCACATCCTCTACTACCACCGCCATTGTAAAGTTGTTGTTGTGAGACTTGCTGACACAACCTCAACTGCTAGGTAACATCTTGTTTCTTCATAGAGAAAGACCATCTCACACACCCAACTTGACCACATTTAAAAATAGGTCCTTGTATCATACGACGGCCTAAATGGCCCAATCATAAACATTGAACACAATTTTTTTCTTCAACTGGAAGAAATCTATATCCCCTCCCTCTGCTAAGAGGCCATTGTGATTTTACTTGTGTCCTTTTCTCAAAGAGTGTTGACCTCTGTTTGACTGTTGGTACTATGGTAGAGAAATCCTCAATTTCTTGAAACTATTTGATTATTGTCCCTAATACTGGGCTGACTTCTTTTTTACATTAGCTTCTCATTCCTCCATAATTGTCCTCTCTAGAATCCTCACAAACTCCCCAAAGATAGAGAATTTGTCACAAGACTCCAAAGAAAATACCATACTTGCCAACTCAATGTTCAAGCCCTTGTCAAACCTTCTAATCCTCTCCTTCTTTGTGGCTTCCACATGAGGATAGAACCTCAACAACTACATAAACTTCATCTCAAAGTCATTAACATACCATATTCATTGGTTCAAATGCTCAAACTGACCCATCTTCTCTTCTAGATACATTTGGGGGAAGTAAAGGCTAACAAATCGTACAAAAACTCCTCCGAACTGATCACCTCACCCAGTCTCTTCTTCACCTCTATGGCCCACTAGTGGCCTACACCACCCTTCAGGAGGTAGATAACATGCTTCACCTCATTCTCCTTATAGATATTCAGAATCTTGAAAACATTCTCCAACTCAGTCAACCACATATCCACGTATGTCAGATCTATTTTACCTGCATACTCGGTGGCTCCCACACACTTCAGCCCCTCAAAGTCCTTCCCAGGACCCTGATATTCAACATTTGGGATAGTTGCCTTTAGTTGAGGTGTAGATGTCTTGTCTTCCAAATGTGTGATCCTCTCCATTAATAGTTATAAAATTTATTAAAAAGCTAGATCAACTGTGGTTGTAGGGTCAAAAGTGTGCGGGACTAGCTATTTTGGCCCTATCTTGGGTACTCCTCCTTCCAGTAATCATATTCTAACACCTCCTTGAGGCTCCACAAAACTACTCTCAGCATGTTCTTCATGTTCTCTAAACATGTCTGCATTACCCATAAACCATGGTTAGACATGTTGATACATTAGAGCAAACACACCATCCTGAGTCATATGTCCCTATATAATCAGTGAACCTATAGCTCTGGTACAAACTAATGTGCCAACCTGCAACACTAAATGAGATTACTCAAAACCAAAACACCAATTTAACATTAATTAAATATATTAACAAAAAGGTTTAGAATTAATATCGAATAAAATTGTCCACATTCCATAAGAATCATTTACACTAGTTCCAACTTCACATATATTCATATCAGGTAACTTTACATGAGTTCCATGACCTTAGCCATTACTTGTATACAAAATCTATCTTCTTGATAATTATAATATTTACATTATACAAGACATATACCCAAAATCTCAAGTCAATATATGTGATATAGAAATCCACCTAACGGGACCTAAGAGTGCATGAATGACTCTAGACTATACGCAACCACATAAACCTCTCGAGCAGTAATGATCTCCAAATTGTGCTTCCTCACCACCATGGGTCTGACCACACTACTGATCACTTAAAAAGGTGTGGAACCCATGAGGTGAGACCCATGTCCCAGCGATATGATATCACTTGTAATAACATTTATTTATTACAAGAAGATTATGGAATTAAAGAAGTTAAGGTATATAGTACAACCAATTAGAAAGACTCGACAATGTATATATGTTGAGCAAGCAAAGTTGAATTGTAGATACTCATAACTATACATGAAAGACTTGATTCACATATGGCATTACCAAGAGAAGCGATGGATTAGTTATCATGTTAGTGTGATTTTCCAAGGGAAAACCCTAGCAACTATACTACATGGCTAAATTACATATTTTATTAAGCCATAGGTAGTTTGAGGCATAACACTCAAATTACTAGTTGACCACTGTGAAGTTACCATCAGTCCTGATAAGATCTAGGATGACTGGAATCCTAAAGATCTCTTCCCCTTGATCCATATGAGTAACAACTATAGTGGCACATTGATCCAACTACTAAAAATAGCCCGGTCTATCCTGGGTACACAGGTTAGCATACTAGAAAATAGGGTAACAAAGCCTCAAATCTGAGTTACGACTACTATATATTTCAATCATATCAAATCTAGGACAAAGCCTCAACTGCTCTCTAAAACCATAAAATCTAGAAGACAAAGATATATCCTCCTTGCGCCCACATATACTCAATAGTATATGACTCTAAGCTCCTTTTGTATTACTCATTTGACTATGCAACAAATTTTGACACTAAGATAAGTTTATAGTTACATTGCACTACATGGTTAAGGTTACACTTGATTTCTTAAGCTAGTTAAGTACTTTTGACTGCATCAATCAAGTTACATCCAAACACCTAAACAATTCCTACAAAATAAAATAGGGATTGCAACTTCAGATGATATAAAACATATAAAACAGTCATGTGTCACTCCAACAAGGTATATGCATTCATCAATGGTCGTAAAGAGAATCAAGCCTCAAACTAGGGGATGTAAAAGCCCATTGTGGGACTGAAACAAAAATAGTAATAAAATCATGTAGGAGTACCACTGGAATCTAAAATTTCGTAGAGATCTTATGTGACATAAGCAAGACAGTACCCAAAATTTCATCATAAAATTCCAACATATGTAAACGTTGTGGTATTTCTAAGAACTCGACCTTCATATGTTTGAACCCCAATCATAAATAAACTACTTTCGGTACCATGTTGTCCCCAACTCTCGTTATGGAACTATAATAGTAAATAAAAGCATTATAAACTCCATAAGTTATCCAACCTACAACAAGGTTTAAATTGAGGGTTGAATTTTTGTTCTTTGGATGCCAAAACATCACATATATGAGATTTTTAGGAGTCATTACACTTATATTTCAGATCACTGACTTTGCATATTCAAAGGAAAGTTCATTTTATAGAAGAAAATGTTCAAAGAATCTAAGGAAAGGTTAAGGCCTCATATTATTATAATTTTTCTAATCAAACAATGCACAACATACCATATTTTCTCATATTACGGGTTTTCTAGAGCAAGTTACACATAGTGCAGGTTATAAGTAGACAAAAAATATATTATAAGTTGTATCACATATCTTGGTAGAGAGTAAATCAATGACTAAGAGGGGAACTCCAAAATCAGTAACAAAGCACCTAGCTTGGCCCACCAAAACTTCAAGAATATCTTCTACCTCCATGAGTAGAGTGAAGCTAAAGAAAAGGGGAGGAGTAGAGAGTGTTGATAAACCTTATGCACATGTATCCATCTTGAAACACCATACAACTCATCCATGGTGTAAGAGAGAGTGAAAAAAATTAGGAGAATGGTTTAAGGTGGAAGATCTTACATTTTTGGGGCAAGAAATGAATAAAAAACCTTTGATCATTCCAAAGAGAACTTGAACTTGAACATGCATCCACAAACCAATACAATCATTGACCTCTGATGCATTCTTTCCTATCTCTGGATCGCGGAATGAAGATAAAAAAAGATGAGAGAAGATAGAGAAAATGGGTATTTTGTAGGTGAGTGGTAGTTTATGTGGTTCATTTCATCCATCGGTGAATGCCACTGATGCGGGTTTTGTTGGGCGCAAGTGAAGTCTACCCACTCGTCGACCTAAAGCTCGTCAGTCTTCCAATCAATATTCTTCTAGGATTATTAACTAGCAATCCATCCAGAGGCTTTGTCAGGCTAGCCTTTTTTGACCTTCTTGAAGTTGGATGCTTCGTTAGGCAACAAGACTCACCGACTTGGAACTCATCGGGCATCTAAGTCCATCAGCTCATCGATCAATGAGATCCTTTTGATTTTCTAGATAGTGACCTTGTCGTGCCCTAAAGGTTTGTCAGCCAATGGGTTGGCAAAGTGTTCATCTACATGTATACAACTAGCTGGCCATCAACCTCATACAATGAGTACCACCATCGGTCTGATGACACTCTACTCAAAATATTCCTCCCCTGATGACATAGTATAAACCATCAATCATCGAGCCATTGGCCTATCAAAATACATACACTACTACCAGCAAATTTTTACATATATAAACTCCATGTAAGAAAACATGAATGTGTTTGAATTATTTTACACCCCCTAATAAAAAGGACAAATTGGACATGTGAGTGCACAAGTTACATAAAATTATATAACTTGAGAAAAAAAGTCAGAATTGAAAAAAATATAAACATAACTTTGTCAACTGGTATTAAATGAAAATTTAATGTTTCATTTCAATACTAATCATCCAATTAAGCCAAATAATTATTTTTATGCATAAGACTAGGTTTGAGGTCTTACACCTTTATGGTGGACCCTAATCAATAAGTGATCATGAAATATGCTAATAACCGACTTTGAACCTAATTTGAACAAAACCCTAGTAGTGGACCTATCAAGTAACATGTTGAACATTGCTTAATTAGGTTTATACATTCTTAGTTAGGTGTTAATTGTGATCTAAATGGTTAAGGATAGGTTAAGAACCAAACAAAGATGTACATTACTTAAGAATAATTTGATTATAGTTTTCTTGATTGCACCTTAATATGTATGATTGCTTTTTACTTGCAATATTTATATGTAGTACTTTAGTATTCTACTCAAACTTTTGTCTCATTGATTTTTATAAGTAGAACACATCATAAGGATCTCCATTATACAAACCTTATTCACCTATCTATATTTTCAGGGTAAGGACACAAGGTTGGGCATCCTACTTGTGTCCAACCTTGTGACCTTAAGGGATCTATGAGAGTGCTTAAGGGTCAAAGCCATAAGCTAACCATGTTTACCATATTCTAGAATTCCATACTGATTAGCCCAATTTTCATTCCCTTTCCTAGAATCAATTTTTATCCAAGTAATGCACCACTAACTTAACTATGACATGTCTAGGTGAAGGCCACCAACACACTAGACCTATTGAACGAAATGAGAATAGAAGGCTGTCATAATGAATGACACTAAGTGTCTATTTGGTTGTGACAAAAATTAAATCAAGTAGTCGAAACTACATAATATTTTCATTTTCAACTACATCCAACAATCTCAGTCTTTAGAAATTCAATCTAAAGAAATTTGGTTTTGTGTTCCTAACCCCTGTAAAGTTCCAACTGCATCCTATAATCTAAGTCTCTAGAAATTCAATGTAAAGAAAATACACCCAAATTGTACATATTTCATTTTCCACTAGCAGATGATCATACTATTTAGAACTTATACAACTAGAGGTTATGAACTTCATTAATTACTTCCAACAAACAAGATCAAGTCAACACTTAATCTTGAAACCACACCTAACCAAATAAATTACTAATGTGTTCTTTTTATTCTTTTTGCATTTCCTGACACAAAGAAAATGCTTAGAACTGAAACTACACTCCAAGAAAACAATCCCTAAGATTGGAAACCTTAGAGGTGGACACCCTCTTTGTCTATGATATCCTTACTGACTATGCACCTTCACCACAAAGAGAGAAGTGGTGGGTCAGATTAAATTCTATATGCATAAAAAAGTAACCAAGTTATCATCCATTATAGTTCATCAAAGAGATAGCACGACCGTATATACTAGTACAAATACTATTTGTAACGTCTATTATTTTGGGCCTATCATCGTTAGTTATATACGCAAGTGAGCGACATTGTAACTAAGAACCTTGGGCATCAATTTCTAGGGTAAGGGATAGTTGAATATTCATAAGTAGTTGGTTACTATGAATGTAAAAATAGTTGTGTTATGTCCATTTATACTCAAGAAACTGAAAACATAATCTAATATCAATAAAAGTCATAATTTTTTCCTGGAATTATAATTGCCAGTTTTTCTTAGAGTTACCAATGACGTAGCTCTATGTCTTAAGATGGAAGGTAGAAAGTGAAATTGATGTTTGGATTGTTTTATTGGTTCACTTAAGATAACTGATGTTATACTTCCTCATCAACTAAAATTTAACTGGTGAGGATAGTTGTGTCATCAGTGTTTTCCAGAGACATGATGACTTAGATGTACATTGTTGGTTTTTTTGTGGCAACCAATTTCACATGATTGAGATTTATATACCTGGTCTGCATATCAGATGTCCCACTGTTAAGCAAGATGCAGAACCTATAGTTCATTAGAACAACATGTTTCATCATGTGTTCATCTTGAAAATTGGTCAGAATACCTTACAAAACCTAAAATTAGGAACAAATACAAGATTTATCATACATAGAATTCATTCACACACTTGCAATTTCATTATCATCCATACATCACTCCATTCTCCTATGAAAATGCACATACACACACATGCAATTCTATTTTCATCCACATTATAAATACAATTCTCATTGTATTCATTTATCTCCACATTCATTCACACATATTCATATATACATATAATTCACATATGCACCAACAAATCACTTGCACCAAATTTAAAGTTTCAATAAATAATTATCATCACATATGTATAAATAATGACATGAAAGTTTACAACCAAAATAATTAATCCAATAAATTATAATTTTGACTTCCTTCATGAAGGACACCAATTCACTAGGGGTTTTATCCTAGAGTTTAACCTCTTATTATCGCAAACAACTGATTAAGGCAAGTTTATTAGTATTGAGAGGGTCGATCCCATAAGACAACATTTTTAATATTGATATTAACCAGATCACTTTGAACAAAGATTGAAAAATATAGTAAACATTTGTTGTTTGGAGGTTTAATTAAGCTAAAACAAGAAATTAAAATTTATAATGAAATAAAAATTACACTAAGAACAATTTAAGGAAAGAGTTTTGCTAAGAACAAGATAAGAAAGAGTTATGCTAAGAAAATTAAAGAGAAATTACCTATGAGTAGGATTAAATTGAAAGTAAAGAAGGAGCGATTGATATGTCCAAGGAGCAGGCAAGTTCTATTCTTATCAGTGGAATTAGTTATGAGGTGGTATATGAAGGTTTCCCTTGGGCTTGTGCCAACTTTGGCGTGGAGGGACATGTATCAAAGAGCGGTAACAAACCTATGGTTCCAGAGGCAGAGCAAGTATCAGCTTCTGATAAGGAAACATGATCCAATGAGAAAATGAATGGGGAGGGTGCACCTGGAGGATGGTAGTTCCAGAAAGCTAGGGGCAGTAGACGCAAATCCAAACAACATCTAATGAATAGCACTGAGACACTTTCAAATAGATTTGCAGGACTTCTCAAAGAGGAGGAGGGAGATAGGGTTGGAAGAGACAATGAGCAGGTGAAGATATACAGTGCTCCTTCTGCCAAGGTGGAAACATGACCGGCTAAAGTATGGAGGAAAAAAATGCTACATCTTCAGTTTTGGGAGATATAACCAGTACGGTTTTGAATAGAAGTCAGAGTAATAACAATATGGGGGAAAATACACCGAAAGTGTATGATAAGCACACCATTGTAAACCCAAAAGTAGACAAAGTAGTAACAAAAGAGAATAATGAGGAAGTTATAAAGATCGAGATTGAGGTAAGCAAGGCCAATGTACCAGATGTGTTGGGTGGAAGTACAATAGTTATGAGACTGAAGAAATCTAAAGGAAGCAAAAGGGGTACTAAAAAGTGAAATCCTTGCAGCCAAGAAAATCAGGTTCATGCAATAACCTATCTACCAAAAGGAAGGAGAAGGACAAACCACCAGACATATCGGTGGCACTGAGAAGAAGCCCAAGAATCACTTCCAATTCTGAATAGTCTGATCATCTACTATTTAGAACTTATACAACTACATGTTATGAACTTCGTTAATTACTTCCAACAAACAAGATCAAGTCAACACTTAATCTTGAAACCACACCCAACCAAATAAATTACTAATGTTTTCTTTTTCTTCTTTTTGCATTTCCTGATATAAAGAAAATGCTTAGAACTGAAACTACACTCCAAGAAAACAATCCCTAAGGTTGGAAACCTTAGAGGTGGACACCCTCTTTGTCTATGATATCCTTACTAACTGCACACCTTCATCACAAAGAGAGAAGTGGTGCGTCAGATTAAATTCTTTATGCATAAAAAAGTAACCCAGTTATCATCCATTATAGTTCATCATAGGGATAGCACGACCATATATACTAGTACAAATACTATTTGTAGTGTCTATTATTTTGGGCCTATCATCGTTAGTTATATACGTAAGTGAGCGACATCGTAACTAAGGACCTTGGGCATCAATTTCTAGGATAAGGGATAGTTGACTATTAATAAGTAGTTTGTTGCTATGAATGTAACAATAGTTTTGTTATGTCCATTTATACTCAAGAAACTGACAACATAATCTAATATTAATAAAAATCATAATTTTTTTGTGGAATTATAACTGCCAGTTTTTCTTAGAGTAACCAATGACATAGCTCTACATCTTAAGATGGAAGGTAGAAAGTGAAATTGATGTCTGGATTGTTTTATTGGTTCACTTAATATAACTGATGTTATACTTCCTCATCAACTAAAATTTAACTGGTAAGGATAGTTGTGTCATCAGTTATTTCCAGAGAAATGATGACTTAGATGTACATTGTTGGTTTTATTATGGCAACCATTTTCACATGATTGAGATTTTTATACCAGGTCTGCATATCAGATGTCCTACTACTAAGCTAGATGTAGAACCTATAGTTCATTAGAACAACATGTTTCATCATGTGTTCGTCTTGAAAATTGGTCAGAATACCTTACAAAACCTAAAATTAGGAACAAATACAAGAGTTATCATACATAGAATTCATTCACACACTTGCAATTTCATTATCATCCATAAATCACTCCATTCTCCTATGCAAATGCACATACACACACATGCAATTCTATTTTCATCGACATGATAAATACAATTCTCATTGTATTCATTTATCTCCACAGTCATTCACACACATATTCATATATACACATATAATTCACATATGCACCAACAAATCACTTGCATCAAGTTTAAAATTGCAAGAAATCATTATCATCACATATGTATAAATATTGACATGAAAGTTTACAAATAATATAATTAATCCAATAAATTATAAAATTGACTTCCTTCATGAAGGACACCAATTCACTAGGGGTTTTATCCAATAGTTTAACCTCTTATTATCGCAAACAACTGATTAAGGCAAGTTTATTAGTATAGAGAGAGTCGATCCCATAAGACAACATTTTTAAGATTGATATTAAGAACCAGATCACTTTGAACAAAGATTGAAAAAGATAGTAAACATTTTTTGTTTGGAGGTTTAATTAAGCTAAAACAAAAAATTAAAATTTATAATGAAATAAAAATTACACTGAGAACAATTAAGGAAAGAGTTTTGCTAAGAACGAGATAAGAAATAGTTATGCTAAGAAAATTAAATAGAAATTACCTATGAGAAGGATTAAATTGAAAGTAAAGAAGGAGCGATTGATATGTCCAAGGAGAAGGCAGGTTCTATTCTTATCAATGGAATTAGTTATGAGGTGGTATACGAAGGTTTCCCTTGGGCTTGTGCCAACTACGGCGTGGAGGTACATGTATCGAAGAACGGTAACAAACCTATGGTGCCAGAGGCAGAGCAAGTATCATCTTCTGATAAGGAAACATGATCCAATGAGAAAATGAAAGGGGAGGTTGCACCCGGAGGATGGCAGTTCCAGAAAGCTAGGGGTGGTAGACGCAAATCCAAACAACATCTAACGAAAAGCACTGAGACACTTTCAAACAGATTTGCAGGACTTCTCAAAGAGGAGGGAGATAGGGCTGGAAGAGACAATGAGTAGGTGAAGAAATACGGTGCTACTTCTGCCCAGATGGAAACACGACCAGCTAAAGTATGGAGGAAAAAAATGCTACTTCTTCAGTTTTGGGAGTTATAATCAATATGGTTTTGAATAGAAGTCAGAGTAATAACACTATGGGGGAAAATACATAGAAAGTGAATGATAAGCACACCATTATAAACCCAAAACTAGACAAAGTAGTAACAAAAGAGAATAATGAGGAAGTTATAGAGATCGAGATTGAGATAAGTGAGGCCAATGTACCAGATGTGTCGGGTCGAAGCACAATAGTTATGAGACTGAAGAAATCTAAAGGAAGCAAAAAAGGTACTAAAAAAGTGAAATCCTTGCAGCCAAGAAAATCAGGTTCATCCAATAACCTATCTACCAAAAGGAAGGGGAAGGACAAACCACCAGACATATCAGTGGAACTGAGAAGAAGCTCGAGAATCATTTCCGCTAAGTCAATTGCAGTTGAATTTGTGCAGGAGCCAGAGACGTTAGAGCGCCATACATAGGTCAGCCAAATTGATTGTACCGGAGAGGAGGTTGAAAATGTTGGACAAGGAGTAGGTAGCAAGAAGTCTATCCTCTAGAAGACACTCCCTACACAGACTCCATTTTTCTAGTTCTTTGTGTGAATATTCTTTGCTGGAATGTAAGGAGAATGGGGAACAAGGATAGATGCTCAATATTGTCGAATTTTATGTGGTATCAAAAATCGGAGGTGGTAGCAATTCTAGAACCTAGAACCAGTGCCAACTTGGCATTGAAAACCATAAGGAGCTTGGGTTTCAAGGTCTCACATCAAGTAGAAGCTAGAGGCTTCTCCGGCGGTATATGGGTATGTTAGAGAAATGAAGAGCTAAGTGTTCAGATTCTATATAGTCATAGACAATTCATGACATGCAGACTCAACAATTGTATGGTGGTCTCATTTGTTTATGCTAGTCCACACTGAGTAGTGAGACAACTCTTATGGAAACATTTAATTGATATGACAAGGAAGATCAATGAACCCTGGGTAGCTGTTTGAGATTTAAATACCATGCTATCTCCTATAGAAACGTTTGGTAGCAACTGGTATCAATACATTAAAACTAGAATGTTCAAGGAGACCTTAATGGAAGCTGGGTTCTCTGAACTTGGTTTTTTGGGGTGAATTTTACATATAAACATGGGGGGTTACAAGAGAAGCTACATAGGGCGGTCGCTAATGTGGATTTTGTCATAAGGTTCCCACATTTGATTGTGGAACATTTACCTAGGCTCTCTTCGGACCATTGCCCAATCCTACTACATTTGCTAAAAAGGGAGAAGAGAATTCCCAGGTTTTTAACTAAAGTGGATTGAAACGAAGAGGAGGACTTTAAAAGAATGCTATCGGCAAAATGGAAGGGGTCAGCAGGTTTCTAGATAACTCTTCATGAGTCGAGGCAGCATATCATGAAATGGGAAATTGATAACAAGGCGAATAAGAATAATAGCAAGCATCGTCTACTTAAAAATATTGATACTCTTCAGAGAATGTTGGCAGAGTAGTATGATGCTATAATCGACAACCTCTGTATCAAGATGCAAACGGACCTACCGTTGATTATCAATGGGGATGAGGGGTACTGGAAGTAGCGATCACATATCAACTGGCTCTGCAATGGTGACAATAACACTCGATTTTATCAGGCTTGGGTCAACCAATAATGGAGACAGAACACCATTTTGGCACTCAAGGACTCTTTTGGTACCTGGATATCGGAGGAGGGTGAAGTTATGAATTTGGTGGTTGATCATTTTGAAAAGGTTCTAACTGTTCCATCCTCGAACAAGAAGACTACTGGATTGGGGATACCAGGGGCATTTGCAAGGCTGAGTGACGTTGAGATAGCAACGCTAGCGGCACACCCACTAGCAAGTGAGGTCGAATGAGTGTTGAAGAAGATGAAGACATATAAGGCGGGGGGGTCCAGATGGTGTTATGTAGATTTCTTGTAGAGTAACTGGACTATAGTTGGTAATTGAGTTACTTCTACTATTTAAGATATGTTGGATGGAAATCCATTACTGGATAAGATATGTGATTCAACTATTGTGCTTATACCTAATATTTCAAAACTTAAAAAGTGTGAGCAGCTATGCCACATCCCCTTGAACAACATTCTCCTAAAACTGACTTCAAAGATCATTGCGAAGAGACTGAAGAGGTACATACCAAGGTGGATTTTGGAGGAACAAAGTAGCTTTATTCTAGGAAGGAGGGTCACAGATAGCATAGCATTGGTTCTGGAAATTGTTCATGGAATGAAGAACCCTAAAGGAGCAAAATCTATGGAATTGAAGATTGACTTGATGAAAGTCTGTGACCAAATGTCTTGGGCATTTATCTAGGACACTTTGGTGTAGGTCGGGATACTGCTAAACCTTAGAATTTACATCATGAACTCTATTTAAAGTGGAAACACTTCGATTGTGTGGAATGGGAATTTATCATGATCTTTCAAGGCGAGCAGGGGCTTACAACAAGGTGATCCCTTGTCCCCATACGTGTTTGTATTATGCATAGAAAGGATGAGACAAATGGTTCAGGAGAGAACATGTAACAAGTGTTAGAAACCTATTCAACTTGGCAGAATTGGTGTGTTAGTGTCCCACGTTTGTTTTGTATATGACCTTATTCTATTTGCCTAGGTGAACAAGAGACAAATTCAATGTATTATGGAGTGTTTCAGGTCTTTTGAAATTGCTTCAGGACAGTCCATCTCGGAATCCAAATCTCGCATCTTCTTTTCCAAAAGTGTTCCAAGGACCACTCAAAAATGCATTCAATGCATCTACAAATTTTAGGTTACGAGTGATCTTGGCCTCTACCTGGGAGTGCTGATTGTTCATTCTAGAGTCACCAAGACTAGATATGCTGATATTATTGAAAAGGTGGAAAATAAGGTGAGTGCTTGGACTGCGTGTAGCCTATCGTTCTCGGGCAGAGTATGCCTTGCACAGACGAAATTGTCTATGATGCCAACATTTGCAATGCGACCTGTAGTTCTGCCGTTAGGCCTATGCGATAAAATTGATGGGGTCATACAAAAATTCATTTTGGGGGTAGTACCAACGATAGGCATGCATCTTTAGTGGCATGGGACAAAGTCACCAGCACTAAATGCAATGGAGGATTGGGCATTAAATCTATGATAGATTGGAATCTCATACTACTAACTAAGCATGCATGGGATTTATTATCAGGTAGGAACTCCATATGGTGCAAGGTAATTCAGAATCATTTCAACAGGGTTTCAAGGTGCTAGCAGGCCATCAACACCGAGATTGGGATAGGTTACTTTGGAAAATAAGCAATTTATACTGAACAACTCCATGGTTGTCCCTTTGAATGGAAGTTCGGTGAATGTATGGGAGAATGCATGGGTAAAGGACAATCTTCAACTATGAGAGTTCACAAGGCATCCCATACTAGAGGACCTCAGTGACCTGTAGGTGCGCTCTCTCATCTCAGATATTGGAGGATGGTACGTTGCTTTTCTGAACGACTGGTTGTAGAAGGAAGGAGTAGAGCTAGTCCAAAAAATTCACACTCCGTTAGGGGAGGAGTAATCCAATCAAAGAGCTTGGATTCATACTGTTGATGGCAGATTCAAAACGAGGTCGGCATATAAGGTGCTCAGAACCAAAAAGGAGGTAGTCTCACCTGGAAAGTGGGAGCCCTTGTGGAAGTTGTGAACGTCTGCGAGAATCAAAACTTTCTCATGGATTGCAATACACGATGTTTTGCTTACGAATGGGAAATGGAGGGCTCGACATATTACGGACAATGGACTCTATGCTAGGTGTGATGAAGCAGAGGAATCCTTTATCCATGCCCTAAGGGACTATGTCACTGTGAAGGACATATGGAAGGGGTTTGTTTGCCCAACGGGGAACCAGAGTTTCTTTGCAGTGAATAACATGGAGGAATGGCATAAGAATACATTACATTCAATAGATATTTATGAGGAGAGGTTTTGGGTGATATGCCATGGGTTATGGCGGTTAAGAAATGCCCAGGTCTTTGAGGGAAGCCAAATGAGAATTGAACACTTACATGCATGTGCATAATGAGATATCAGATTGAATTAAGCTACTTGGAACTAAGACGAGTAGACATGTCGAGTTGACAGGTGTGTAGGATGGAACCACCCACCTAGAAATACTATTAAGATCAACATGGATGCAGCTATGAAGAAGCAAGGAGCAGCAGTTGCAGCTGTAGCCCAAAATTGTAATGGTGAATGGGTAGGCGCATAGGGGAAGAAAATCGATACTCGCAATGTGATCGAAGCTGAACTCGCTAGTATCTACCTTGCTATAGAACAAGGCGAGTTGAAGGGATGGCCCAGTATACTGATAGAATCTGATAACCAGCAGGTTGTGTGGTTGATTGATGAAGAAGGAGGCAAGCATCCAAACTTTCTCTATGGCTGGCAATGATCAAGAAGAAAATTCAGTCGCAAGTCAACCTGAGGTACAACTGTAGGAAAAGCAATAGTTTGGCAGACAACCTTGCTAAATGTAATCTTAAAAATAAGGACGTTTCTTATTTTTATTACCAACCACCTAACGAAATCCTTCATGTTTATTTGAAGGATCTAGGTAGACTTGTTTGAAATGAAAGTGTGGTCGATCTTGTAATTGCCAGAAGTGATGAGTAATAGTTAAGTAAAAAAAGGAGCGATTGAGAAACAAGTAGTTTGAAAAAAACTAGAATGAATCATGATAAAGGATATTAGAGTTAAGGGTTTTACCACCATATCTTGTGTGAAACCAGATCGATGGAATCTATAAAACAAAAAGAGTTAGAAGAGGATATGTGAAATCATTTGCAAATGCATCTACAAAATACAAACCCATTGGTCCTGGTGTTTATAAATCCTAGCCCTACCATCCCAATAAAGATCCTTCCAAGGTGTCATCTGAATCTGTATGCATTTGTTTGGTTTCTCTGAGCCTTGGGTTATGGGGTCACCTTCTCCAAGACTAACAATGAATGAAATAAAAGATCGAGTCATTTCAAATATATGGTTGTCCAAAATAAATACCATCTAATGAATAATAATTTAAAGAACTCAAATATTTTTACACTATGGGTATGGGGCTATTCCCCTCGCCTCGATATAGGAACTACTCATAGTCCATGAGATTAATGGAAGAACAAAGGAAGTAAGCCATAGATTAGATGAAGAAGAATCCCAAAGGCATCTTAGATAGTGGTAATAAAATGGCTATCTTCCATATATCATTGTTTCAAAATAAGATCAAACATAAAAGAACAAGAATTAAAAATCTTGAGAAATAAATGCAAATTTTATCGAGAATACACATGCAAGAGTTGAAATAACAAGTGCTGAAAATAAAGTTACTAGTACAAGAGATTGGATCCCCTTTCTCGTGGATTCCCCCCTCTTTTTATAGGGAGAAAGGAGGGGGAAACTCTATAGGAATGGCTGGTGGTGGCAGCTACATTGCTTCCTCTTTGATGTAGGTTGGTCAACAACATGTAAGCACTTGATTCAATCTAAAGTCACATCCAAACCTCGACTGCAATGATGATTTTTGATAGTTGATAGAGTCTTTATTTTAATTCTTTCCACAACATAAAAGTATATATAATTGTCCAAATTTCCTAGTCAAAGGAGAGAATTTTTACAATATTAATTGTTTGCTGACAAATGATAGGATTTATAGAGTTGTCTTCTTTAATATTTGACCATATGATTCTCTTCAATGCAGATTTCAAAAATAGTTATTTCAAATAGATTTTGCTCCTGTTAAAATCTCAAAAGAAGTCCAAAAGATAGAATATTCTTTAGGAAATTAAACTTCCTTTCTAACAAATATTTATACACTCAATTTGGAGTTTGCACATAAAAGTTATGAAACATATAGTGTTGAGTATACATGAATTTCAGGCACTGCGGGAATTTGTGCAAAACATCTTCCAAAAGAAACTTTGGGAATTACATCACTTTGAAATAATTGTCTATCTTCCTACGAAACCCACAATAATCAAGTAAACTGTAATTTAAGCAAGAAGAGCTATACTAAGATAATTTATGTAAAAACTATTCAAGAGCTAATAATTTATTGTCAAATAAAGATTAAAAAAAGTACAATATGAGTTTGCACTCATGAAAATACCACAAACTTAAATATTTGCTTGTCCTCAAGCAACATTAAATTTAAAACATTGCCACATAACACTTTCAGCCTATCATCTTCACCTGCATAACACCACTTGATTCATTCCACTTTATATGGTCAAATCACCTTAACTTCCTTGATTCAAGTAGAACAATTTTCATATCCCTTATTTCAAGATTATTTCAAATTTGGTTCCATTTCAAAAACTTCAAAAAAATAGATTTCATATTCCCTTTTGTATTTGGTACTCCGACATATTCATATGAATTATTGCATAATAACAGGGCTCAATGTTTTTGATGGGGTCATGTAGATTCCCCTTGGCAAAAATTGGAGTGAAGGAGGTAAGGAAGGTGGCCTCTCCTCTATTCAACTTAAGGCCTTTTTATTTCTTTATTTGTAGTTACATTCACTACATGTTTTGGTGTGCTCTTTTGGCATCATTTCATGACGTGGTGCTATTAAATTTACGAGGGGTATGGAAGAAGCGGAAGAGGGGGAAGAGTATCACCCCAACCTTAGGGTTTATCACTTTTTGCTTTTTATTTTCTTTTGTGGATGGAAAGATAAGTAGGAAATGGAAGAAGTGATCAAACGACGGGTCATTGTGCAACTCATTTTTTGAATTTCAACGCATTTATAGCAGCATACATTGGGTCAATTATTTCCAATCTATGCAATCAAGAAATTTTCAAGTCATCTATATATTTTGATAAGGGAACATTGTTTTTTAATCCTATCAGTCCTCTGTAGCTTGCCATCTTTTCCAGGGAATGATGTTAAATCAGATCATATGTGATAGGATAATTTCTATCAATGGAAGATTTTATAATTATATTATAGAAGAAGTTGCAACATTCAAGGGGGTATATCGAAAAATATGCATATCATCATGGCCAACTAGATAAAGGCCGGTCCAACTAGATAAAGGCCAACACTAAAGGAAAATTCTTGAAAAAAATGTTAAAATTAAAATACTTAACATAATGGAAAATTACAAAAAAATAAGATAGTGGGTGCAATGAGTATGTACCACCCACCTCCACCCCGGACATAAAAATTTTCTCATGCTGAGAAAAATGTAAATCCAAAGTGGAGGGAAGAGAAATGTGGAGATCATCAGGAGGTCTTGGTAGCTTCAAAAAATGTCTAGCTGAATGGAATGTTGATGACGGTTGGACATTTTTTATATATGGAAGAATGTCCTAGGGTTTTCAAACCACTTCCATGACGCATGCATGTTCAACTACCAACTGAGATCTTTTTTTATCTAGACTAAATCAGAGCACAAGGCAAGGGTTAGATAAACAATCAACAAAATGAAGAAAGAAAATATAGTGAAATGTTGGGTTGGCTCCCAACAAGCACCCAGTTTTATATTGAAGGCCTAAAACATGTATTTCATGGAGCCGATTTTGGCTCAATATTGGGAGGGTGTGTAGGATCCTTTTATTATAAGTCTTCAAGAAGAAAGCATTGATGTGCTTCTGATGCTATGAAATCCTCAATGGTTATATAACATTTTAGCCTATGCCCATTAACTTTGAACTCACCTTGCACTTTATCCCAGAGGATAAAAGTGTCGTGTGGGTAGGAGCGCTTAACTAGGTAGGGTCCATACCATCTAGATTTGAGTTTTCTAGGAAAAATATCAATCTGACATTGTATAATGAGACCTAGTCACCCTCATGGATATCTTTCTACCTAATATGACCATCTTTCCATAATTTGGTTCTATCTTTGTATATTGTGGGATTATCATAGGTTGTCATCCAGAGCTCTTCTAACTCCTATGTTGGAAGAAAAAAAATTTCTCCTGTTGTGTATAGGTCAAAGTTAAAATTTTTTGATGGCCCAACTATCCTTATGCTCCAACTCTATGGATAGATGGCAAGACTTGTCATAAATCAATATGAAGGGAGTGGTGTCTATAGGTGTTTTACAAATATTTTCATATGCCCACAAGGCATCATTGATTTTCAAAGCCCAATCTTTCCTAGTGTGATTCACTAATTTATCTCAGAAGGACTTAATTTTTCAATTTGAAACCTCAACTTGACCACTAGTCTAAGGGTGGTGAGGAGAGGTGACATTGTGGTGGATTCCATATCTTTTCGATAAGGAATCAAAAATTTTCTCTAAGAAATGTGACCCCTTGTTAGAAATCACGGTGTGAGGCACCCCAAACCTAGGGAAAATGATGTCTTTGAAAAGCTTATTAATAGAGTTAGAGTAGAATGTCTAGGTGGGGATGACTTATACCCATTTTGAAATGTAATTCACAATTAACCGCAGGAAGAAGGAAAGGGTCCTATATAAGGCATGCCCCAAACATCAAAGATCTTTCTCTCTTGCCAAGAAATCATGGAAATTTGATCTCTCTTATAAATCTTCCTAGACCTTTGGCATTGATCACATGTTAAGACAAATTCATATGAATCACAAAATAAGTGGGCTAAAAGAAACGGGATTGAAGAACTTTCCTAGCCATTTTCTGAAAACTCATGAGCCCTCCATTGGGGCCAGAATGACATTGCTCAAGTATGCCATGAGCCTCTTCCTTAGTAACACACTTTCCATAGAAAATATCTACACACAGTCTAAAGAGCTAAGGATAATGCCAATAATAGTGCTTGACATCATGTAATTTTTTTATTGATATGACCCTTGTAATCAGGGTTTAGGACAACTACAACAAGGTAATTGACATAATCCACAAAGCATGAGTATTGGGATTCAGCCTTAAGAAATTTATCATCTGGTAGAGAATCATTAACGGGGACTCCATTGTCCTCACACAAGCTTAGGTGGCTAAGATGGTTAGCAACAAAATTTTCACATCCTTTTTTGTCAAGGATTTCTAAGTCAAATTTGTGAAGTAAAAGGATCCAATGAATGATATGTGGTTTGGCATCATTTTTGGTCATTAAGTATCTAATGGCAGTGTGGTTCATGTAAATGACAACTTTGGACCTAACAAGGATAGAAAGAAACTTGTCGTAGGCATAGACAATGGCTAAAATTTCCTTTTCAGTAGTGGTGTAGTTCTATTGTATATCATCTAAAGTCTTAGATGCATAGTAAATAACATGATAATTCTTATCAACTTGTTGTCCAACAATAATACCAACAAGAAATTCACTAGCATTACACATTATTTTAAAAGGCAAAGACCAACCATGAACTTGTATGATGGAAGTGGAGGTGAGAGCATCCTTAAGGAAATGGAAATTCGTCATGTAAGCCTAATCGAATGTGAAGGGGACATTCTCCTAGAGGAGTTTGGTAAGAGGCTTGGCAATTTTTGAAAAATCATGGATAAATCATCAATAGAATCCAGTGTTCCTAAGGAAGTCAAATATGTCCTTGACAGAAGTGGGAGGGTGAAGTTTGGTGATCACTTCAATCTTGGTTCTATCCACCTCTACCTTGGTTTCTAACTCTATGTCCCAAAATAATTCCTTCTGTCACCATAAAGTGACATTTTTTCCAATTTAAAACCAAGTGTGCTTGTCCACACTTTTCTAGAATAAGGGATAGATGTCTAAGGAAAGAGTAAAAGCAGTCTCCATAAATGTAGAAATCATTCATAAACACATCCATAATGGTTTCGATCAACCCAATGAAAATAGTATACATACACTGCAAGAAGGTGGTTGGGGCAGTACACAACCCGCATGGTATTCTCTTGAATGCATAAATGTTAAATGGGAAAATGAAGGTCGTATTCTCCTTATCGTTAGAATGAATGGAAATCTGATAGAAACTTGAATAACCATCTAGATAGCAGAAGTATTATTGATGGGCAAGGCACTCTAGTACTTGATCTGGGAAGGGAAGAAGGAAGTGATCTTTCCTAGTGGCCTTATTCAGTTTCCTATAGTCAATACACATCCTCCATCTCATAACAGTAGGGGTGGTGATGCGCTCATTCTTGTTATTCTTTACTATGGTGGTTCCCCCTTTCCTGGGGACCACTTGGACAGGGCTGACCCAAGAGGAGTCAGAGATTGGATAGAAGATCCAGTAGTTAAGAGTTTGATAACCTCCAATTGGAAAACCTCCTTCAGGTTTTATTTTGTTTTCTTTGAAGGTCCCAGGATGTTTTATATTCTTCTACCATAGGGATTCTATGAATGCAAATGTCTTGATCTATCCCTATCAAATTGTTCATTTTATACCCTAGAGTAGTTATGTTTTTTCTAAACTTCATCATGAGCTTGTCTTCCTACTCAAAAGTATGGTCATAATTAATGATAACAAGGCATATTTGTTGCACATCAAGAAAAACATATTTAAGTCCTTCCATGAGAAGTTTCATTTCTAGGGCCTTAAAGGGTTCAAGTTTATATTCTATAAGAGTGACCATATTAAGGTCTTTCAATTCTCCATTAGAAATATGTTCATGGTTGTCCCGATGAGCTCTGAATTGGTCCAAGTGCTCATCCTCAAAACCACAACTGGAAGGAGCCATTAGGGTAGTGTTGAGGGTATCCTCAAGTAACTCCAATTCTTGTCTCAACTGGGAAAGCTTATCAACACAATCAAGGAGATACACCTCTTCTTGGAGGCTTGGTACCCTCATGCTTTCAAAAACCCTAAACTCTAGGGTTTGTCTTCCAAGATGCAAAAGAACAGTACCACCCTCAACATCAATCAAGGCTCGGGCAGAGGGTAAGAAGGGGTGGCCAAAAATGAGAGGGTAATGTAAGTCTTCCTTGACATCCATGATCATGAAATCATATGGTAAGCAGACATCTTTACCATCCCTTGTAGGTATATCTTCAATGATATCCATAAGTTTTTTCATAGATGAATCTACTAATTGGATGATGATGGCAGTGGAAAGCATATGAATAAATCCCAATCTGTTGCAAAGACTAAAAGGCATAATTAATATATTGGCACCTAAGTCAGCAAGACCTTTTCTACAAGCTTTGTCACCTAAATAGCACCCAATCCCAAAGGAACTAGGATCTTTCTTTTTTAGGAATTTTGCATTGAACGACATTTGGGGTGGTCCTAACAAATTTTAAAGTCTCATACCCTTATGTGGCAAATTTCCTAGTCAAAAAGGTTTTCACGTACTTGGACCAGGCATGCATGTCAGTAAGAGCATTCAAGAAGAGAATGTCCACGTGTATCTTTTTCATGGAATCTCTAAATTTCATGATATGGGTATCAAGCCTAGTCTACTTTAGGTGGGCCTGGTATGGTGTTTGGGGCTTGAAGATAGGGATTTCATGCTCATCATCCTCCACTTATGTGACTTCAGGGGCAGGAATGGTGGTATTTTGGTGAAGGTTGAGTTTCAATGACCAAGGTGTTGCCATCTTCAAAATCTAAGGGTACAACATGGGGATTCTTAGAGGAGGGGGAGGAGAATCTGTCTTTCCTGTATAGGTGGAGAAAACTTTAAGTTCCTTGGGAAGTTTTGGGTTATTTTCAGGTTTCTCAGAAAAAGTGTCGGCTGGAGGTTTTGGTTGTGCAAAACGTTAGGCTAACTAGGCATTAATTGCCTTTTGGTGAGCCTACTAGGAAAAGAAAAGTTGATTTGTCATAAGGAGGTAGTTATAGAGAATCTATACTCTCTCTATTCGAAGAAGGAGTGGGGGCATTCTTTTGTAGTTGTAGTGGTGGTTGGATCGAATTTCGATATTGTTGTGCTTGGTAGGGACCATAGATGTTTTGAAAATTATCCCTGTAAATTCCCTAGTTCCCAAATTTCCACTAATTGTTCAAGTGTGGAAAGCCTGATGGTGACGCTTGTTGGCTTGAGGATGATGGGGACTTTGTTGGGGAGTAAGTTGAGGAGCATTTTCAGTACTCTATGGGTTTCCATATTGGAACCCAAGGTGGTTTCTGGATTGGTTCAGGTTGTAATAGGCCCCAATTTTCAGCACCTGATAGGTTTGCATATTGGAATCCAGGGTGGTTTCTCACTTGGTTCGAATTGTAAAAGGCTTGACCGCTATGCTATGAATGGGGTTGAGGTCCTCTATTTGTTGTGCAACTTCTGGTGCATGGGGACATTATAGAGATATTGACATTGTAGGGTGGTGTGATCATACCCTTGGCAAATTCCATGGAGAGAGTCTAGAGCCTTTGTTTTTTGAGGTTGTTCCCTCCTCACATAGGCATTAAAAGAAGACTCTAGGCAATCTTGTTTCAAAGCAAGAAGCTTAAGAGTTTTGACAATACCTTTAATGTTGAGATTATCATCATCCTTGTCTATCTTGAGGACCCTACTTGTTCCTCGTCATGCTTGGGTTTTGAAGATGCGTTTAACAACCTCCCTAGAACTATTAAAGCTTTAAAACATAAAATTTCCTCCAGATGAAGAATCAAGAAAAAATTTGGTGCCATTTCAACACCACGATAGAAAATTAGAATGAGTTGGTCTTGGGGTATTGGGGCAGGGGCAGAGAAGTTCTTTAAACCTCCCCAAGCTTATCCTAGGGTCTCACCTGGGGCCACAGAAAATAGAATTATCCGTCCTCTGATTTCATAGGTGAGAGAAAGGGGATAATATTCATCTAAAAACATAGATTATAGTTCCTCCTAAAGGGTGACATGTTATACTCCCTTCATGGCATTATACCAACTGCTAGCTTGGCTGGAAAGAGAATATTTGAACAATTTAAGTCAAATGGCATCCTCAAAAGTATATGGGGTCTTATGCAAAGAACATAGATCAGAAAATTATTGAAGTTTGTCTTGAAAACTTTCACCTTTGTTTCCAGAAAAGGGATTGGCCTAAATCACAGTGATCCATTGGATATGGATCTCGAACTGAGGAGTTGTGATGTCCGGTGGCACAATAGGGAGCTATGCATAAGCGGTTTTAGGGACTGAGAAGTCCTTCAATTAATTTATTTGCCCAACTTCCTAGTGTTCAGCTTCTTTGGCCTCTTAGTCGGCCAGATAGGTTGCACGCAAAGTACCCTCTTGACCCACACGCAAAGAGTGTATGTGAAAATATTCACAAATACATCTACAAAAGATGAACTCCGAACAAAATCATTGGTCCTGGTGTTTACATATCCTAACTCAATCATCTCAATAAAGATCCTTACGAGGTCTCATTTGGATCTTTTTGCCTTCGTTTGGTTGTTCTGAGCCTTAGGTTATGTTGTCACATTCTCCAAGACTAACACTGGATGAAATAAGAGATCAAGTCATTTCAAACAAGTGATTAACCAAATAAAATACCTTCTAATTAATAATATCTTAAAGAAGTTGAATAGATTTAAACTATGGCTATGGGGCTATTTCTCACACCCCGGTATGGGAACTACTCACAATCCATGGAGATTAAGGGGATAATAAAGAAAGGAATGAAGTAAGCCATAGACTAGATGAAGAAGAATCCCAAGGAGAACTTAGCCAGTGATAGTAAAATGATTATATTTCTTAGATCCTTATTCTCAAAAGAAGATCAAGAAAAATAGAGCAAGATTTAGAAACCTTAGGAGAGAAATGCTGATTTTATTGAAGAACAAGGAGTACACATGCATAAATTGAAATATCAAGTGCTTAAAATAAAGATACAAGTACAAAATATCAGATCCCCTTTTTTGTGAAATCTTCCCCTCCTTCAATAGGAAGAAAGGAGGGGGAAAAGCCTATAGGAGTGGCTGGTGGTGGTGGCTACAATGCTTCCTCTTTGGTGTCGGTCGGTCAACAACATTTCATCACTTTCTTCAGCCCGAAGTCACATTCAAATCTTGATTGCATTGACGATTTTTGAATTTGACCAAGTCTTTATTTAAATTATTTCCACCACATGAAACTATATGAAATTGGCCAACATTCCTAGTGAAAGGAGAGAACTTTTACAATATTAATTATTTGCCCACAAATGGGGGATTTATTGAGTTATTGTGTTTAATATTTGTTCCGAAATAGCTATTTCTCTCTCATAAAAGGCTCAAAATCGATCCATTTAATAGAAATTTCTTTTAGGAAATTAAATTTTCTTTCCAACGAATATATGTACACTCAATTTGGAGTTCGCATGCAAAAGTTATGAAACTTTTGGTGTCGGGTATACATAAATTTCAAGCACTGCGGGAATTTTACAAAACATCTTGCAAGAGAAATTTTAAGAACTTTCACCCTTTGAAATAATTGTCTATCATCCTATAAAATACACAATAATCAAGTAAGAACTACAATTTAAGGAAGAAGAGTTAAATGTGAAAATTATTTAATAGCTAAGAATTTAATATCAAAAAAAAGATTAAAAAATGTATAATAAAAGATGATGAATTTGTACTTATCAGCAGATAAGTAGGATGCCGCTACCCATGAAATCAAAATGTAATATTTGGTCAAAAAAAATAACTATCTGTTCAAGAAGTAATCATGTTGTTAGAAAAAATGTTTGACTAAAAATATAAAAATGAGCAGAATCCAGATTAAAAATTCTAAAATAAATATGTAACTGTCTATATGTTACAACTGTAACTACTATGAATCCATTGTTACTGTTTTAAAATTTATGTAACCTTGTACATGTGTAAAGTAGAAAACTATAGAAAATGTAACTGTTTCTATAACTGATATCTACCCACGTGCGTATTAATTCACACACACACAAATATATATATATATATATATATATATATATATATATATATATATATATATAGAGAGAGAGAGAGAGAGAGTCAGGCTAGAATACACTCAGAGTGTATTCAAAGAAGAATACACTCAAGTAGTTTTTCATGATGTAATATTTTTTTCAAAAATATAATCCATTGATCTTCTTAAACACCTTGTGAATAGCTCATACGCAAAATTTGAGCACATTTGGACATTTATAGGTCATGTTATAAAGACCCCAAAAATTATGCATTTCAAATTAGTTTCGCACATCGATTTTGTTTCCCTTGGATGAGTCACTTATACTCACCCAAATGGCTCAAAATTTGAATGTAACCTAGTTATAGTATGACGGTGAAGATCAATAATTTACATTTTGTAAAAAATAGTCTTGATATGCAAACACACTTGACACACTTGAGTGTATTCGTGCGATCTGTACAATATATATATATATATATATATATATATATATATATATATATATATATATATATATATAAATAATAAGAACACACAACGAGCTATACTAATTTAACTTGCTAACCCAAACCAACGTTGTTTTTTTACTTTACAGGCGGGGAGGGAAGGTGAATAAAATACCCCACAGTTTATTTTAAGGCAAGATCTCAGTTGCCTCAGTTGGACTTACCAGTATCCCAATTCAGACCAGTAACTACTATCAAATGTACATGTTCATTATGACGTTACGTTTGGCCCAACTCTAATAATATATTTGCTTTTATGGAAAGAATCAGAAGTGGTTTTATTAGTTCATTGTGCAATCGTGATCATAACAACATTTTTTAGAAGTCTGGATGCTAGACGTCCCACTTTCCCCACACGAACTTTGATGTTCGGTCAAGGATGGACATGTTCTCCGCCTTTAAGGATGGAGTTGGAGACTATAGATGTGTGTGATTTTAATGATGCGGAATCTAATTGAGGTTGGGTCTATTATTTGCCATTATGTTATATGTTACTATATGAGTTGTTCACATTTATGTTGTTTCTTCTAGATTTATGCATAGGTGTACTATTATTTATAATAATTTACAGCGGTTGTCTAAATTGATATCTCCCGAAATGCCTCATAATTATATTACTAATATATTTATTTTATACTTCTTATTGTATTCTATCTTCTCTTATTCAATTATACTTCTTCATCTATTTTTCTTAATTTTACTCCATTATTCTTAAATAATATTTATAGCACATACCGGCATGTCATGATGTTTTTCTATCTTCTTGCTTGTCTCAAGTATATTCTTATACCCATTTTAGGTATTTCTCAAGGCTATATATATGCATATCAGACATGAAGGTAGGACACCCTGGACTCGTTGACTTGGAATTAAATAAGACGTTCATACATTGTCCTCTGCGTGTTGTCCTCTGCATAATTTCTAGATTCGTATAACGAAATATATTGTAAACTTCATGTAAGTGATACAGTGTATGTTTTATGTTGCCCAATTTTAATCATTATTGTTGACGGCATTGTATGATACTTCGATTTATCATTCTACTTATTATTGCTCTGAATCCTTTAGGATCAAAATGTAAATATGATTAAAATAATCCCCTAAAGGGACCAGAAAAGAAAAAAGTTGTAGTATTACAATACTTTATTACATTCATGTAAAGTCAGCAACCTCAGAAAGCATGTCTTTATAGATTGTAGTGCATGGTGCACAACAATTGTTGCGGGTGTTGTGTATATTTTATATTGGCGACCGACTAGGGTTATCGGAAGGATATTCGTCCATACCTAGGACGACAATGACATAGACTTGAAATATTGGAAGAAGGATACCATCTAGAACGTTTTTGCTATAACCTTGCCACAAAAAGGAAACTGAAAAATGAGAAGCAAACCACACAGCTTGATCTAACGACAACAACAAGACCAAGATATGATTGTTGTTGAATAAGTAGACACCAAGAAAAGAGATGACGGGCACCCACTTAGAAATAAAAAGGAGCCTCTGTCTGTATTGGGTGTTGTTCACCTTTCTTAATTTTTTCGAGAAACAACAATATTATGTGTGCTTTGATTCTACACGTGTCTTTATCCAAATTATGCCCAATAAAACTCCTAAATCCTATTATATTGGAAGAAAAGTCAAAAGAAATAGATTTGATTAAAATAACAACAAAATAGATAAGTTTGTATCTTATTTTCCGACATATATGGGTATATATTTACAAAAGTACATACCAAATTAAATAAATACCTTCACAGAAGTGTGAGCTACAAATTGAGCTGTCAAACCTTTTGGTGTGGAAAATCACGATGATCTTAAGCCAAAATTTGAGGAAATGATGGTGGCATATCATATTTCTACTTATGATATGTTGTATGCATCGTAGGAGGGAAATTAATTCTTCAGTAAGAACACCAAAGACATTAAAGGAAATGGAAAGGAAATGATGATAGTTT
This sequence comes from Alisma plantago-aquatica, assembly GCA_963693085.1. Lineage (NCBI taxonomy): Eukaryota > Viridiplantae > Streptophyta > Magnoliopsida > Alismatales > Alismataceae > Alisma > Alisma plantago-aquatica. The sequence continues at coordinate 1,371,655,446 of OY856412.1, read as the reverse complement.
TCTTCACATGCAGCCCCGTGTTTATGTTGGGTTTTAGGGGAGACAGAGAAGGCAAAGGAAACAAAATTTTTTTCTCCCCCAAACCCAGAACAAGGAAACTCGTCAACGTCTATATAATAGGAAAGGATGGTTTGTGGAATCATACCTTGTCCCGAGGCTTGCTCGGCGATATTACCTCGCGCCTTGCGCGGTCTTCAACTCCGGTCTTGGACGGCGTCTGTGCAGTTCCTGGTCGCACCGGGACTGACGACTCATCCTCCTACCGGACTGTCGGATGACAGTTGTCCTCCTGAGGGGCAGTGTCCTCCCGCCTCTGAAGTAGTCCACACGGACCACCTGGAACTCCACACTCCTTGTCCCACAAGGAAGTGGAAGGAGTCGCACCCTCCTGTTGACGTACTAGTCGCCAACACACTCTCCTGCTGCCAGTTGCAACTGCAGTTGTCCTTCCCTTGCTGCACCTCCCTTTGTGGGAAGCACTTGCTCGTGCTCTCTCTCGGTTACCAAAACCAGAGAGAACGAAAACTTTACAGAGCAACTGGTTGCACTGAGTTGTCCTTTGAGAAGCCCCCAATACCCCTATATATATAGGTGGGTCATGGGATAGGGTTCTCTGTCCCCGGCAATATGGGACTAAAAGCAGGAATAAAAAGGTTCAAGATTTTCCACAAAACAACCAACTCGCAATCTGAACCGATCGGTTCACAAGTGAACCGGTCGGTTCTTGGTCCTGATCAGTTCCCGATTGACTTTCCTTCTTTTGTTTCTAATTGGTATCGAATACCAATCCTTGTTCCAATCAAATTGGGCAAGTGAAACGCAAGGAAAATTCTCACCGACCTGACTTTCCCAACTTGCTCGGTTGCACCAGTTGAACCGATCATTTAAACACTTGAACCAATCATTTCACTCTGACCATGAGCCGATCGATTCAACACTTGAGCCGACCGGTTTAACACTTGAACCGATCGGTTGGGAGTACAGGTTCTGTAGAATCAGTCAAATGTGATTTCAATCAATCTGATACTCCAATCAATATGTCCAACACCTTGAACATCATGATATTGAGTTATCAATCAATTGAGTATTTAATTGAACTACTAAACTCCTTTAGTAATCAATCTAAACGTTGCTTGTGGAATAAACTCCTCTTCCAGGTTAAATCCTATGTGTGTGACCCTGCAGGTCCATTTCACGTTGGCAGTGAAAGTCCATAACACTTATGACTTCACAAGCAAAGAGTGGTGCCTAGTCACACATCAGTGCTACCCAAGTGAAAGTAGAAAGTTGGAGAAGAAATTTCAATCCTACAATCCGTGAATGGTGTTACAGCGAATGTATAATTCCTTTGTCACCGATATCCCGAATGAACTCGAGGCATGGAACAGTCATCCTGTCAACGTTCATTCACTTTCTTGATCTCAGAGTAGATTGGAAGAGATATGTATGATATCAATATCACATACTGATTCACACATGCGTGCACACGCCAATTTCAATCCTACTCATCAAGTGGCCTTGGATATCAAACTCCCTCAGGAGGGACAAATCCCATATCTATCACTCACCCCTCAAAAGCCCCATGTGTCAAAGCCACCCAATCATCACCTTTATAACAACCGATGTTTTAGGACTGCATTTGATGATGTCAAAGTGTGCCCAACGACATGTGTTGAGTGCAGTGATTTCAGGTCTAAGAATCACACTCACCACCATCACTGTGAGTACTGACTGTGACTACCATGTCATGGTTCCATGTGTCAAACTCACAGTGGGTCTGCCCGGTACACTTGTTCTCTAACAAGTACCTATGTGTTTGGTTTGATATCTCTATATCATGACTAATGAGATTTTATCATCAACCAACACCATAATCTAGTCTTGTGTGTCATTACTGTCTATCTACCTTCCACAATGACATCCGACTAGGGACATAACAAGAATGTACAAACTCTTAGCATCCATATGATCTCATCGTTCAGGTCCTTAACCTGAAAGCATACGTCATTGAGTACTGTCATTCTCTAGACATTCAATCTGTTCTATCACTCTTTCATATGACTGAACCAGAAAGAATTGGAAGCTTGCCTTTCATGTTTATCAAATCAATCTTAATGTATCCCACCAATCATCCCATGATTGGCTCTCAGGGCATACATACCAACAGACTCCCACTTGCACTGCGAGCCAATCACCCTTGAATCATAATCATAGTGATCTTCAAACATGTCCCACATGTTACTGTGCTCTAGTGCCAAGATAGTGAGTAATGGCAACACCTTGCCAAAGTCAGTATTAATTTCATGTCTCACATCTCTTCGTTGTGCGTCATACGTATGAGTTGGAGTTTCCATAATATGCGATCTAGTATTCCTTTGCTAACCTTTAGCCACATTGCATGATCAAGGATTCCAGACTTATCATCAATGAGCGGAATATCTATAAGTTCATCTCATGAACTTCCAGATCCATATAGTATCTACTGCTTCTTTTCTAACACATATATACTCGACATTTACTTTTAAATGGTTTTATTGGAATACTTCCAATTGTCAACAAACTTTTTCACTTTTATATATATCCTATATATATATATTTTTGCGATTAATTTTCTGTCCTTTCGGAAGTTCGCATCAATGTAACTCTTTACATCGAACTCTTCCTTATTTCCATAGAACTTCTCAAGTACTTATCAAGTTCTTATGGTTTCCAGTAACCCTTACTGGTAGCAGACAGACATCCACTCGTCATGTCCCACATACGAGTTATCAGGATGAGTACATCAAATTGTCATGTCATACATACAAGATGATGAATGCATTTTGTGCTTGCCATGTCCATACATGCAAGATAATGGGATGATTACATACATGATAGATCCATATCTATTCTTAGTGTTCCCATTCTTCATAAGAATTGGACACTTGGCCTTGGGATACTAACTCCATGTAGCATGGACAAGTTTTCTCCCACTGAATCTGTGCATACTGAACACTTCATTACAGATTGCCAATGTATGCTCTCTCTTTTCAAGTCAAGAGGTTTTTCGAGAACTATCTCTATAGATCTCTATTCCTATCACATAGGAAACATCTCTATCTTCCTTAAAGATAATTTCCACTTTTGGATTTCCATTCTAGAACATTTCCATTTCACATCAACATGTGGAATGCGAACACGCTCCCACTAAATCACAGATCCCTTCTTTATCTTTGACATATCAGTCAAACCCTTTGACTATATCATCAAAGTAAAGATCCAATTCTGAGTTGCTTGTACTCAATCAGTCACATGGATTAGCCCATTGTAACTTATAGACTTCATTTGCATTTATGGATTCATAAACCTTATAGGTTGTGTCACATACACATCCTTGTTTTATTCCTCATAGGAATGTGGTTTTAGTATCCATATGCCAAATGTCTTAGTCATTAAGTTGCAATCAACAAGCATCATCCTTCTCAAAATGTTATCCATGTATCTTAACACTTAAGATTCATTTGCACTTATGGATTTCATCCAATGAGTGCTACCATCAAGGTCATACCTTATGGTTCACATGGATGTCATTTAGGATGTAATGGTCATAAACCATAACTCAAAATTCGGTTCCACATATTCATCTAGATAGTTGACTCATCACATGAACAACTGATCACATAGATAATTGAGGTGTATCTGTCAAGGATATAAGAACTCACAACCCTTGTGAGTATGATTCCTTTCTTGATTTAGACATCACCATGCCTTAATCATGAGTTCACTATGATACACTATCATAATCACTCATAAGGATCTCAAACATTTAGTCCAAGTAATTCATTCATTGATCTCATCAAGAATTAACACTTTACCAAATTCACACTTCATCTATGATAATCTTGAACACTTCAAGATATTCATATTGGTATTTCTCTAAACACCATTTGAAGTATTAGAATTTGTTCCAATAGGTATGTAAATACATCACATGTATTATACCTAACAGGACAATCATTCTCCCACTACCATTAGTGAAGATTGATTAATCATGTACAAGAGATTCATGTCTCTTACTGGTTCTCTAACCAAAAGAGTCTAGATTTATCCATCATATGGAAACTAGAAATGAATTTCTCATGATTGATGCTAATTTGATTGTTTGAGTTATCAATAACTTTAGGTATCATTTTATCTTATGCATACCATGTATCACAAGATAAACAAGGCATTGCCACAAAGATCATATCTTTAAGATTGAAACATCAACTTTATTAATTGCCATCATTGTCATACAATATGCAAAAATAAAGTGTTTCTATCTATTGGCAATATCTGAAATAGCAGTTCTCAATTCTATTCCGTGCCCTTTAGGCTGAAATAAACTGAAAGATACTCCTATCTATGGCAACAACACTTTCTCCAATGATGGGTACTCCTTTCTTGGTCCTTTCACAAAGGCCATCACTTCTTTGCGGATATTGCATATCATATATGACATATCCATATCTTGGTATCGTATACCTCAGATAAAGAAGTGGTTCATTTCATGATACCTAAGGTGGAGATCTCCATCCCCTCGTTTCATCTTCTTTTGTTCTTCCAGATATAGAGGGCAATTCCCTCATACACCCTTTCCCCGTATGCCTTGAGGCTGAAGACGGCTTGGATTGCTGGCTAGCATCAGAACACTTCTTTGCTTTGCCCTTGTCCTTGCCCTTAAGAATTACCTTTTCTTTGATCACATCAAAGATTAGGGTTAGTCTTTCTTCATATTTGCCTCAATATGTCCTCAACATGTCCAACAACTCTGACAACGCTTGTCAAAGTTGTTCATGTTGTAGCTTATCATGAATTGTATGATTCTCACAACATTTGCAGTATCATACCAATAGCCAACTCTTGGCTCAGAGGGAATCCTTCTTAGTCAGGTTTTCCACATACCCAATCACATTGAGTGTGTGAATACCTTACTGGATCTCCTTCTGTCATGACATACTAGAACAATGTCTTGGGACATCATATGTCTCATGTTGTCTCTGCAACTCATAGTTCAGAGAACACAACATCAAGAACTCCTCATCAATGTCATCCTCAATATGCTTCCATAAGCATACTTTCAGCCATTGATGTGGTGGGATTGAGTTTATCTAGTCTTGGTATAACTAGGACTTAGAGCTTTCGCTCTATGATTGAGAACACTTCTCATCATCCTAACCAATCGTGGAATTATTCCCATTTAATTTGTTGGTCTCAAAGACCGATCGCAAATAAAGTGATTTGTTGATTAACCATTTATTTTAACAAAAGGAAATATATGCAATTTTAGTCCAAAACTCATTTTTGACTTATTTGATTGATTTGAAAATTTGACGATATAATTAGGCCTTTAATTGATTATCGCTCCCACTATTTTAATTCAAATTGATAGCCCTCACCATCAATTCGGAAGTTTGCAGCGTACAACCTTCTAGTGGGCAAGATCCTAAAATCCTCTAAGTCATGGACAAGCTTGGGCTGTCACCCACAACTTAGATCTCTCAGGTAGGCAAAACTTGCCAATTGCATCATATGCAACTCTTGATAAGATGTCATATGCAACTCCTTGCCATGAGCATCTCCATGCCTCAAGGTGCTAGATCCTATCTAGGTCACCTTGTTAAGTCCGGCCCAAAGCCAACACGATGAATATGCACCCTTCTTGGGCAGACCCACACATTCATCCTTCACACTTCCACGAGATAGACGATGCACCACACTAGGGCGTGCCCACACTTGGTCGATCAAGCTTTTCACGTGTGTCGCATTTGGAAGGCATCTAAAACTTAATATTTCAATGAGGGATTTGGTTTTGATATACATATACATATCCAATCACCACAATACATAGTATGTATCATATACATGCTATATCCCACAGAAAACATGCACAAACGATAAAAACCAATGATTATGGCCATCCTAATGTGATTCCTCGAGCCAAGAGGAATCACAGTCATCTAGGTCAACATCACATGCAACCTGTACAAGTTGAACATTTGTGCCTTGCCATCTGAGTTGATCAACTCACCACATGAATGATTTGTACTCTCCAGCTGGTCGTCTGGGTGCCACCAGCCGATCGGTTTGCTCCTCCAACCGATCAGTTCGCCTGGACGTCATGCATCTCATCATGTCCGCCACCTGATCGTCTCGCTCCTCGATCGGTCATCAACCGATCGGTTCACTCCTTGAACCGACCGTCTGGAACGTCAACCAATCGATTCACGCCTTGAACCGATCATTTCAGCTGTCGTCTCGATGTCTGCCGGTCTTTGACATAACAGGAAATAAAATCTATCTTAATATTACATTGCTCAAAAGGGAAACCCCGAGTTACATTCGGGGGGAGCAAAGGTAGGAAAGAATCTCGAATTATTTCGAGTTACATCAGGAATAGGAGAGGGAAGATCGGTGCGCAGACCGAGATGCAAGAAACCACAAACAACCATACACAGATAGGGTTTATTGTCCATAACCATGCTATACATCCACCATAAAACTCGTTTAAGGGTGACACGTATCGAGTGCATTAATAATATATATCATATATGTAATTTGGGATTTGTGGATTTAGGATTGGACATGCATAAAGACGATATTATTCGCATCGTATGCAATAAATAAAGGCGACAAACCAAAATTGATCATACCGATATTCCTAAAATATAGAGCAGTTGACCTGTCTCTGATACTACTGTTGGGTTTTAGGGGAGACAGAGAAGGCAAAGGAAACAAAATTTTTTTCTCCCCCAAACCCAGAACAAGGAAACTCATCAACGTCTATATAATAGGAAAGGATGGTTTGTGGAATCATACCTTGTCCCGAGGCTTGCTCGGTGATATTACCTCGCGCCTTGCGCGGTCTTCAACTCCGGTCTTGGACGGCGTCTGTGCAGTTCCTGGTCGCACCGGGACTGACGACTCATCCTCCTACCGGACTGTCGGATGACAGTTGTCCTCCTGAGGGGCAGTGTCCTCCCGCCTCTGAAGTAGTCCACACGGACCACCTGGAACTCCACACTCCTTGTCCCACAAGGAAGTGGAAGGAGTCGCACCCTCCTGTTGACGTACTAGTCGCCAACACACTCTCCTGCTGCCAGTTGCAACTGCAGTTGTCCTTCCCTTGCTGCACCTCCCTTTGTGGGAAGCACTTGCTCGTGCTCTCTCTCGGTTACCAAAACCAGAGAGAACGAAAACTTTGCAGAGCAACTGGTTGCACTGAGTTGTCCTTTGAGAAGCCCCCAATACCCCTATATATAGGCGGGTCATGGGACAGGGTTCTCTGTCCCCGGCAATATTGGACTAGTTCGATATTTTCCACAAAACAACCAACTCGCAACCTGAACTGATCGGTTCATAGGTGAACCGGTCAGTTGGAACACCAACAGATCAGTTGGGACCCATGAGCCGATCGGTTCACTTCTGAACCGATCGGTTTGTGGTCCTGATCAGTTCCCGATTGACTTTCCTTCTTTTGTTTCTAATTGGTATTGAACACCAATCCTTGTTCCAATCAAATTGGGCAAGTGAAACGCAAGGAAAATTCTCACCGACCTGACTTTCCCAACTTGCTCGGTTGCACCAGTTGAACCGATTGTTTCAACACTTGAACCGATCGTTTCACTCTGACCATGAGCCGATCAGTTCAACACTTGAGCCGACCGGTTCAGCAATCTCAGCCGACCGGTTCAACACATGAACCGATCGGTTGGGAGTACAAGTTGTGCAGAATTAGTCAAATGTGATTTCAATCAATCCGATACTCCAATCAATATGTCCAACACCTTGAACAATATGATATTGAGTTATCAATCGATTGAGTGTTTAATTGAACTACTAAACTCCTTTAGTAATCAATCTAAACCTTGCATGTGGACAAAACTCCTCTTCCAGCTTAAATCCTATGTGTGTGACCCTGTAGGTCCATTTCACGTTGGCAGTGAAAGTCCATAACACTTATGACTTCACAAGCAAAGAGTGGTGCCTAGTCACACATCAGTGCTACCCAAGTGAAAGTAGAAAGTTGGAGAACAACTTTCAATCCTAAAATTCGTGAATGGTGTTACAGCAAATGTATAATTCCTTTGTCACTGATATCTCGAATGAACTCGAGGCATGGAACAGTCATCCTGTCAACGTTCATTCACTTTCTTGATCTCAGAGTAGATTGGAAGAGATATGTATGACATCAATATCACATACTGATTCACACATGTGTGTGCATGCCTATTTCAATCCTACTCATCAAGTGGCCTTGGATATCAAACTCCCTCAGGAGGGACAAATCCCATATCTATCACTCACCCCTCAAAAGCCCCATGTGTCAAAGCGACCCAATCATCACCTTTATAACAACCCATGTTTCAGGACTGCATTTGATGATGTCAAAGTGTGCCCAACGACATGTGTTGAGTGCAGTGATTTCAGGTCTAAGAATCACACTCACCACCATCACTGTGAGTACTGACTGTGACTACCATATCATGGTTCCATGTGTCAAACTCATTGTGGGTCTGTCTGGTACACTTGTTCTCCAACAAGTACCTATGTGTTTGGTTTGATATCTCTATATCATGACTAATGAGATTCTATCATCAACCAACACCACAATCTAGTCTTGTGTGTCATTGTTGTCTATCTACCTTCCACAATGACATCCGACTAGGGACATAACAAGAATGTACAAAGTCTTAGCATATGTATGATCTCATCGTTCAGGTCCTTAACCTGAAAGCATATGTCATTGAGTACTATCATTCTCTAGACATTCAATATGTTCTATCACTCTCTCATATGACTGAACCAGAAAGAATTGGAAGCTTAACTTTGATGTTTATCAAATCAATCTTAATGTATCCCACCAATCATCCCATGATTGTCTCTCAGGGCATACATACCAACAGTTTATGAACTTTATATGTGGCAATATCATAAGATGCATGACCATCCTTAAAGTTATTTAAAATATTTCTTGTCAATGGGGACACACCAGTGACATCAAAACAATTGTTCTTTCTATCGGTCTAGTCAAATAATAAAATATTATCTGGTTTCTAAGCATGAATACCATCATGACGTGTCCCTAGAAAGACAACTAGAGCTTCTTTCAAAGTTTTTATCCCACCATGCAAAATAATGTCAAAGATGACATATCAAACTACGTCATGGCAGAACATAATCCCTAGAGTATGCGATAGTGCACCGCTTGATCTCCAAAAGAGCAAAGATATGTCGAATGGCAAAAAGGGCACCGCTCATTGACTAGATATAGAGCATTCATCAGTCAGTAACATAAAAGAACATGATACTAAACTGGTGTCATAGATGATCCAAGACCATCAATAGGAGTAGCAAGAAGAAATTCTTGTACATGTTCACCATGTAGAAAAGGTAGAATAGCTACTTATCGATGAGATAATTTTAAAGCCTTGAAGTGCTCGAAGACCAAGTTGTAGTAGGTGTCTGCTTGAGAAGGTTGTGTCTTGGAGGAGGCAGAATTGTACATGTTAACTTGGACCAGAAGAAGGATGATAGAAACTCATAAAGAGAAGCATAGGCAATGTCAAAAATGTCACCAACTGGAATAAGACCAACCTCACAAAGAATATGGTCTTGAAGCTTTTTGGTATGAACTTGTGAAGAAACATTGGCATACCTTACCGCATTCTGAGTAGTTGTTATACCCAACCCCCCAAGATCCATAGGAAGTGTGGCAAGACACCACTGTAGATCACCAAAACCTTGACCTTCACCAACAACAATGTGTGAAAGGCAACAACGAAGTCCACAAATCCAAATCTTCCAAGGTAAAAGAAATATGTCTAGGTGGTGTTGTCCAGAGAGAAGCAACATCTTGGGCATCCCAACACATGACCTAAGGAGGATAACTTCACTTTGTGTATCATCAAGTGAGGCAATAAGGCCCATAATAGCTAGAGATTTGGCCACACACTTCCGCAAGTATCCTAAACAAAATGGATCAATGAAAATTGGGCCACCAAGATGCTTCACACCTTGCATAGGTAGAGAAATGGTAGGATGAAATAAGCCATACCATATAGATCTTCTTGGGTTGTCAGAAGGCCAAAAGATTTTTTTTTATAATATTGAGATGAAGTCCAAATATGGGCTGAAATCTTGTAAGAGAGATATGGCCTTAGACACATCAATAGTATCACTGATGAGAGTGACATAAGGTAGAAAGATAATAAGTCAAGGTTGCATGTATCCTCTAATTTTAATATCAAAGGATGAAGAGATAATGAGAAAAGAAGTGGCCCAAGTGGGTCACCTTTTTGAACTCTAGTAGAGGACAAAATAGACTCACCCTTATCCAAATAAAGATGAGAAGACAAAGAAAAGCAGAATTCAACCCAATGTGAAATAGCTTAGAAGTGGAGACCAACCTCATGAAAAATTTTGGACATGTCAATCATATTGAAGGGTTATAGAAGTCCATAAGAGCCAATATGTGTATGAAGATGTCTCTTTTCATGGACGAGGTATTGCGGCGTGTAAAAGGGATTTAGCACCCCTAGAGATACCAACACCAAATTGGTGATCCCGGAGATAAGAGACAATATCTGGTATTAATCCCTCTATTGTTATCATAGAAACAAGACAACCCCAAATTGTCTCAAATACAATGGAACAAATGCAATTGTCAAGCTTAAGAAGAGGTGTCAAGGGAGTGCTAGCAATATAAGGTTCCATAGAGATAGGACAATGCCCAACTAGCTAAATCTTTATAACAACAGATATAGAATCCAATAATATATCCTTCACTGGAGTAGCCTCGGCCTGCAGGGCATCAAGAAGATGTTGTACACAAAGGACATCACATAAATAAGTTTTGTCTTTATGGAATGACAAGATAGTGTCTTGAACGATACTATGATAAGAAACAATTGGAGAAGAAGATAGTTCAGAGGTTGGTTGCAACACTGGAGGTGGGAGTTGAGGATGTGTAGACTCCAGAACAACCTACATGGTAACATAATTTAGTGTAATACCACTAGAAGAAGAGAATCTGAATAGCTGCAGCAAACTGACCATCTTTGACCTTAGACTTGGCACAAGAAACATTTGGGTCTAAGGTATGCAAAGTATTAGATTGTTGGTGTTGCAAATACGGATAAGAAGTTTTTGAATGCCATCTGGGCCTAAGCTCCAAGTTTCTAAAGCTTTAAGAATCATTAATTTTTGTAAAGAAAAATGTTTTTTTGAAAGAGAGTTCATTAGGAGAAAGTGGAGTAAAATGAAAAAGGTGAAGGGAAATATGGCATTAGATAGGTAGTAAAAATAAAACTTTTACTTCTATATTCCCCATTAAACCAGTGGATCGTGTAAATAACTATATAATGAAAAAGATGGTTTTGAGGATATACATGGTCCTAGAGCATGTCCAATGACAATCTCCTCATTTTTGTACTTGTGCAGTTATCTTCTAGTTGCAATGGGACGACGTCTGTAGCAGCTCCTAGTCTTCCCACGGATAACAGGCTGACATTGTCCTCCTAGAGGAAAAAGTATTCATGCCTCTAGAGAAGTTCACATGGACCCTTACAACTCCTATCATCCTATTAGAATAGATAGGAAGGAGTTGTCCCTCTCGTTGGTGTACTAGTCACCAACTTGCTCTCCCATAATTGTTCTCCCATGCTATCTCTCCCTTATTATGTAGGACTTGCTCAGGTTCTCTCAGTTACCAAAACCAGAAAATAGAAACAATTATCAGAGGTAATTTATGTGGTTGAGAAGCCCCCGATACCCATCTATATATAGGAGGGGTTAGGGTCAGGGTTCTCAGTCTACGTGGGAGTGGAAGGGATCGAAATCTCACAAAATTTGCATCCTACAAATGGAAAAATGGTCAGTTTACTAGGCAAACCGATCGGTCGGCATGCAATCCAATCGGTTCACCCAGTGAACTGGTCATTTCATCATGTTTTCCAATCACATATGAATTGGAAATTCTTATCCAATTAATGCACGACATGATGTCAGCACTAATCCTTGATGCAATTTAATTACACTATGAAGCAGTCGTCTCATTTTGCAAAATAGTCATCTCACAATAGTTAACTGGTCAGTTGGCACCCCAGCTCAACCAGAATTCAGCCAATGCAATATCTAATCAAATTGACACTCCAACCGGTCATTTCATCACATGAAGAAATCGGTTGGGAGTTTAGTCAAGTGATTTTTTTCTTGAATTGAATACCTAAACACTTTAGGAATCGATTCAATTATTATTCATTATCAAACTCCTCTTCTAGGTGTATCCTATGTGTGTGACCTTATATGTCACGTATTAAGTTGGCGTTGAATAACCATAACTAATTATGACATAACAAGTAAAGAGAGGTGCCTAGTCACACATCATTGCTACCCAAGTAAATGGAAAGTTGGAGAACATCTTCAAGCTACAATATGACATTGGTGTTATAGTGTTTGTATAGTTCCTTTGTAACTGATATTCAAATTGAACCTGTTGAATTTCACATTGATTCCATGTTCATTGAACCAAATAAGATTGTTTGAGATATATGTAACCTCAATGTCACATATCGACTCATATGTGCATGGCCATATATTTCTTAGTCTCTCTAATCAAGTAGCCATGATATCACACTCCTATAGGAGGGACAAATTCAATCTACATCACTCACAGTCATCCCCACATGTCACAGTCCATTTGATCATCACCTTTATGGAAACCATTATTCAAGGTTACGATGGATGATGTTAAAACACACCGAACTACATGTGATGAGTGTAGTGACTTCAGGTCTAAGAACCAAAACCACCACCATCACTATAAGATATGATTTTGACTACCAATTCTAGTTTCCATGTACCACTCTTATGGTGGGTTTGTCTGATACATTGTTCTCTAACAAGTATCTATGTGCTTGGTTTGATATCACATATCATGACTAATGAGGTTCTTTCATCAACCAACACACACTCTAGTCTTATGTGTTATTGTTGTCTACTAACCGTCCACAATAACATTTGACTAGGTATATAATGAGAGTATAAATACTCTTTTTTTTTCGGTAAAAACTCATGTTACTATTAAATGAAACCCAAGACTTTGGGTACATAAGAGCACCCCTGACAACCCAAGATATAAAACCAGACAAGCACTAGAGGCCTAAAGAAGACCTCCCAAGAGGTAGAAGGAGAAAGGATGAAAAACCACATATCCTATGCTAGCAACTACCACACAGCTATAGAGTGGCCTACAAACGACTCAAAAACCACTAACAGTATGTCCACCTTCAAAGTGTGGCATCAAACTGCCCGAAACAACCTTAGACTACAAGGGAAGATAGCATCATCCAAGGGTCAGCCATCAATAGACTCAATCCTACAACCATGCAAGCATCCAAGAAGAAACAGAGACAGAACCAAAGAGCACATCCAATGGTCATGACAAACGGCTTATGTCCATGGAAAGGAAGCCCCCCTGACCTCCATATGCAATCTGCTTGTCTATATGAAAGAATGGATTTCAAGAACACTTCCAATCATCTTCATTAGTCATCATCACACCCATCTTAGGGGCCTTTAGCAACAATCTGCAGCCATCCAGGAAGCAAGCGGTTCAGGCTTTTACAAAACCGATGAGTACAGTCAGCACTCAACCAATTTCTTTCTACCTGACTTCTTCTTTCTCCTTGACTAGACTTGGTCATAGTCCATGGAAAGAGAATCCCAAAGTTCTTCTTCATCGTCAGTGGCATTGGACACCACATCATCTCCGAGAAGGTTCTCTCTATAGTGATTCGAGGAGCTGCAACTATTCCATATTTTGTTCAGCTTAAAAGAACCAGACCCCGAACCTTCTGCAACACATGATGGCGTTCCTATAGGTTCCTTCCTTTGAATGTTGGAGGAGAGGAAATGGGTTTGTTGGATCTCTCGTTCATTGTCAATGACAGTATCTTTAACTTGTTGGAAGATCAGGTCGTGTAGGTTAGCATCCACGTTTGAATGGATCTCACAAGCACTGCTCGATGGGGGCTTCACAGACTTGCAAGTCTTCTTGGCATTATTTCGAGCATTTGACTTGCCTAGCTTTACTTGAACGTCCTTATCAGGTGGAGGCTTTCTTGTCTTCAGAGGGCAAGACATCCCCCTATGCCCGAAGTTCTTGCAACTGGGGCAGATTACAGGGCGTGCAATCGGCTCCACCTTCAGGGACTTCAGCGAAGAGTCGACCTCCACCTTCGTGGCTTTAGGAAGCCTATGTTCATAGCTGACTTCAATGCAGACAAGTGCATCACCAAGACACCCTGCAGCAACGGATTGCTCATCGACATCGACTGGGATGCCAATGGTGCTGGCGACACAGGCTGCATTACGTCTAGTCCACTGTAGACCTGGGTTGGTGATCCTGAACCAGATCAGAACCCTTGGGAAGGAGAGGGGATGGAGAGGCGAACCTGGCTTCCACACATGGACGATGATCAGCGATCCGTCCATGAACCACGGTGCCTCGTCTAGTACCCGGTCCTTCTCACTCTCGGTCGACATCTTTACGATGAAACCATCACGCTCCTCAGCAATGATCTCGATGAGTCCGCTAGGTCTCCAAAGTCGCCGCATACGGCCACTCAGTTGGCCACCGAAAGGATTTCTACCCACAAATCTCACCGAGAGGTGCTCGTTTCAATTAGGGATTGAACACTCTTGGCTAGAAATTGTAGCACACTTCTCCTCATTTCGGATACAAGGCTCAAAGAAGTCAATTGCCACTTTGATTTCTTCCCTATCTAGCCTACTGGCTGTGAACCAATCTACATGGTAGACAGAAGATGAACCCTCCACGGATTTGCCCGAAGTTGGCTTTGAGGGGCTGGCGGCGGTGGCACTTTCAACCCTAGGCAATTGTGGAGGGATCGATTTTACCCTGCTTCCTTCTCCATCTGCCTCTGGTTGGCAGTATGGAGGAGCAGATGACTGCTCCGTAGCAGTGTTCTCCCTTCCCCTTCCCCCTCTCACACTAGGAATGTGCCCACACCCTCTCCCTCTTCCGCCTCCTCCTTGCAGCATCGCGACTTTCTTTCAAACTGAAGACATATCTCAGATACTTGAAGACATATGTCATAGAGTAATATCATTCTCTATTCATTTAATATATACAATTAACATCTATATGATCTAATTATTCAAGTCACATACTTGAAGACATATGTCATAGAGTAATATCATTCACTAGTCATTTATTATGTTACTTTATTATCTCATAACTGAATAAAACAAAATAAATTGGAAGATTTCTTTTATTATTAATCAAATCATTTACCATTACAATCATCATATGATTTTCTGTCTGGGCATACATACCGACAGAATCCCACTTGCACTTAGATCCAATCACCCATGAATCTTATTCCAAGATATCTAACATGACCATCATTCTTTTGTTGTAATAGTGATGTTTTCACGGGATCAGCAACATTATTTGTAGTTGGTACTCTACAAATCTTCACATCTCCTCACTGTATGATTTCTCATATGATATGGAACAACCATTGTATGTGTTGGTATGTATGCCCATAGAGCAAGTCATGTGATGATTGTAATGGGATACATTGTAAATAATTTGAATAATAATAAAGGCAATTTCCGATCTATATGTTTTAACTGTTTCTGAGATGATTGTGTAACATGATAGATGTCTAAAGAATTGTTTACTCGATGACGTATGCTTTTAGGTTCAAGACCTAAACGATGAGATTATATGGATGTTAAGAGTATACATTCTTGTTTGGTCCCTAGTCAGTTGTTATTGTGGAAATAACCATAGATATCAATAACACTAAAGACTAGATTGTGTGTTGGTTGATGACAGAATCTCATTAGTCATGATATAGTGATATCAAACCAATCACATAGGTACTTGTTAAAGAACAAGTGTACCAAATAGACCCACCGTGAGAGTGACACATGGGACCATGATTTGGTAGTCACAAACAACTCTCACAGTGATGGTGGTGAATGTGATTCTTCAACCTAAAATCACTACACTCAACACATGTTGTTGGGTACACTTTGACATCATCAAATGAAGTCCTGAAATATGGGTTGTTATAAAGGTGATGATTGGGTGACTTAGACACATGGGGCTTTTGAGAGGTGAGTGATAGATATGGGATTTGTCCCTCCTAAGGGAGTTTGATGTCCATGGCCACTTGATGAGTCAGATTGAGAAAGGCATGCACATGCATGTGTGAATCAATATGTGATATTGATGTCACACACATCTCACCCAGTCTACTCTAAGATCAAGGAAATGGATGAACGTTGAAAGGATGACTATACCATGCCTTGAGTTCATTCAGGACATTAGTGACAAAGGAATTATACATTCATTGTAACACCATTCAGGGATTGTAGGATTGAAAGTTGTTCTCCAACTTTCTATTTCACTTGGGTAGCACTGATGTGCGACTAGGCACCACTCTTTTCTTGTGAAGTCATAAGTGCTATGGACTTTCACTGCCAACGTGAAATGGACCTACAGGGTCACACACATAGGATTTAACCTGGAAGAGGAGTTTATCCACAAATGATGTTTAGATTGATTATTAAAGGAGTTTAGTAGTTCAATTAAACACTTAGTTGATTGATAGCTCAAAATCATAGTGTTCAAGGTGTTGGACCAAATTATTAGAGTATTGGATTGATTGAAACTACAATTGACTGATTTTGCACATTCTGCACTTCCAACTGATCTGCTCATGTGATGAACTGATCGGCTCAGGCTGGTGAACCAATCGGCTCAAGTGATGAGTCGATCGGCTCATGTATCAATGAGATGATCATCTTAAATGTTGAACCGGTCGATTCATGTGACCAACCAAGATCGTTTGGAAAGTCAGAAGACTGTTTTGCAAATACAATATGTTTCACTTGTACAAATTCGATTTGGACAAGGATTAATATTTGATTAATCGGAAACAAATATGAAAGTCAATTCGAGTTGGACCAGGAGCATGAACCGACCGACTCAAGTATGAACCGATCATCTCAGATGCCCCAAACGATCGGTTCGGGTGTGAATCGATCGGCTGAGGTCACCAACTGACTGTTTCAGGGTTGAAACGATCGGTTCATCTGGCGCAGTTGGTTGTTTTGTGAAAATCTTTCACCCTTCTACTCCTACTTTAATCCCGCATTGCCCGGGGTAGAGAACCTTATCCCATGACCCTCCTATATATAGGGGTATTGGGGGCTTCTCAAAGTACAACTCAAAACACCAATTGCTCTGCAAAGTTGTCGTTCTCTTTGGTTTTCGTAACTGAGAGAGCCCGAGCAAGTACTACCAAATAAGGGAGGCACAGCAAGAGAAAGACAACTACAAAAAAGTGACTGGTGGCAGGAGAGTGTGTCGGTGACTAGTATTCCAACAGGAGGGTGTGACTCCTTCTGATTCCTTGTAGGACAAGGAGATCGGAGTTCCAGGCAGTCTGTGTAGATGACTCCAGAGGCGGGAGACTTCTGCCTCTCAGAGGACAACTATCAATCCCGATAGTCCTAGTGAGACCAGGAGATACACAGACACCGTCCAAGACCATAGGTGAACACCACACAATTCGTGAGGTATAGTCGCCGAGCAAGCCTCGGGACAAGGTATGCCTCCTCAAAACCATCCTTCCTATTGTATAGACGTTGACGTGATTCCTTCTTTCTGGGTTTGGGAGAAGAACATTTTTGTTTTTGGTGCCTTCTCTGTCTCCACTAAAACCCAACAGTGGTATCAGAGCCACGTCAACTACTTCATGCTTTAGGATTATCGATGCGATCAATTTTGGTTTGTCACCTTTATTTATTGCATACGATGTGGATAAAATTGGCTTTATGCATGTCCAATCCTAAATCAACAAATCCCAATATACATATATAATATGTAATATAAATGTACTCGATGTGCATCACCCTTAAATGAGTTTTGTGGTGGATGTATAGTGTGGTTATGGCCAATAAACCCTATGTATGTGTGCTTGGTTGAATGTGGTTGCTTGCATCTCAGTCTGCACACCGATTCCCTATCTCCTATTCCTAATGTAACTCAAGATAACTCGAGATTTCTTTCCTACCTTTGCTCCCCCTAAATGTAACTCGGGGTTTCCTTTTTCAAATATAAAACATGATAGATTTTTTTTATTTCATGTTATGGCAAAGAATGGCAGACATTTTGATGATCGGTTCAAGGAGTGAGATGAGTGGGTGGCGACCTAAGGAGATGCACGATGACCAGTGAACCGGTCGGCTAGAGGCACCAGTCGATTGGCTGGTGGCACCCAACTGACCAGCCTGATGGCGAGCCGATCAATCATGGAGATGAGTTGATCAAACCTAGAACGGAGAATCACAGAGTTCATCTTGTATAGGTTGCATGTGATGTGGGCCTAGATGACCGTGATTCCTCTTGGCTCGAGGAATCACACTAGGATGGCCATAATCATTGCTTTTATTGTTTCACATGTTTTCTGTGGGATATAGCATGTATATGATACTTACTGTATTGTTGTGATCAGATATGTATATGTACCTATGAAAACCAAATCTCTCATTAAATATTAAAGTTTTAGATGCCTTCCAATGACACACGTGAAAAGCTTGATCGGCCAAGTGTGGGCATTCCCTTGCGTGGTACACCGTCTATCTCGTGGAAGCTTGAAGGATGGATATGTGGGTCTTCCCTACCAGGGTGCATATTCATCATGTTGGCTTTGGGTCGGACTTAACAAGGTGACCTAGATAGGATCTAGCACCTTGAGGTATGGAGGTGATCATGGCAAGGAGTTGTACATGACATCTCTCAAGAGTTTTATATGATGCAATTGGAAAAAGTTGTCTACCTGAAAGATCTGAGTTGTGGGTTACAGCCCTAGCTGCTCCAGGACTCGGAGGATTTCATGATCTTTACCCACTAGAAGATTGTATGCTGCAATCTTCCGAATTAATGGTGAGGGCTGTCAATTTTAATCAAAATAGTGGGAGCAGTAATTAATTAAAGTCCTAATTAACTACTGTCCAATTTTATTCAAACCAAATCAAAAGGATTGTTGACACATGCAATTTTGTCTTGTATAATGGCAAAAGAATCATCTTTTAAAATGGCAAATTAACTGAGAATAAATTCCATAACTGGTTGGGGATTGTGAAAGGTGTTCTGCACAATCCAGAAATATGGTAGCCTTTGAATCCACTCTATGTGCACTTAAGAAGAGGGATAGTTCATTGATGGAGATCAATGGAACAAAGTCAAAGAACAAAGGTGAGGGAGAGAAGGGTTCTCTCGCCAAACCAATGATAGAATCATCTGTGCTCAAAAAATGGAGAGGATGGAAGAAAAAGTGAGAGATAGAGATCTCTACTTCTGGTGTATACGTTATAGAGATTAACTTTACTACTTCTTTCTCATGGGTACTTGATATCGGATGTGGATCTCACATTTGGTTAAATGTGAAGGATCTTAAGAGAAGTAGGCCTTTGGGGAAAGGCGATGTTGAACTATGTGTTGTCAATGGGGCAAGAGTTGTTTCCAGTGCCGTAGGAACCTATGAGTTAACTCTACTTAGTGGGAAAATAATAGAGCTAAAGAACTGCTATTATGTACCTTCCATAAATAGGAATATCATTTCTATTTCTTGTTTAGACAAGGATGGTTTTGAATTTCTTATTAAGAATGGAAAGTGTTCCATTTCAAAAGATGGGATCTTTTATGGCAGTGCCCCAATGTCTTAAGGTCTATACTTGATAGATCTAGAGACAAGTGTATACAATGTAAACACCAAAAGGCAAAACTCAACAACTCAAACAAAACATATCTTTGGCATTGTCGTCTAGAGCACATAAATGAGAAATGCATTTCTATACTCCATAAAGATGGTTATCTAGACTCTTTTGATTATGAATCAATAGAGACATGTGAATCTTGTTTTTTGGCAAGATGACCAAGACTCCCTTTTCAGGTAAAGGTGAGAGAGTTAGTGATCTATTAGGACTCATACATACTGATGTATGTTGGCCTTTTAGAACTAATGCCAGAAATAGGTGTCAGTACTTCATTACCTTCACTGATGACTTCAGTAGGTATGGCTATGTGTACCTAATGAAACATAAGTCAGAAACCCTTGAAAGGTTCAAGGATTTCATGAATGAAGTACATAACCAACTTGCTAAAAGTATTAAAGCACTTTGATCCTATCGAGGTGGAGAATACTTAAGCCAGGAGTTTGAGGACCTTCTGTGAGCATGTGGTATTGTATCACAATGGACTCTTCCTAGAACACCACAGCATAACAGTGTGTCTGAAAGAAGGAATCACACTTTACTAGATATGGTGTGATCAATGATGAGTTTTGCTGATCTTCCGATTTCCTTCTGGGGTCATGCTCTTGAAACCTCCGCGTTTACACTTAACCGAGTACCATCTAGATCGGTTCAAAAGACACCATATGAGATATGGCATGGAAAGCGTCCCAATTTGTCTTTTATTAAGATTTGGGGTTATGAGGCTTACGTCAGGAAAATGTTTCCTGATAAGATTGGACCCAGGTCCGATAAATGTTATTTTGTTGGATACCCCAAGGAAATGAGGGGATATTATTTATACCACCCTACTGAAAACAAAGTGTTTGTTGCTAGGACAGCTGTGTTCCAAGAAAATGAATTTATTTCTAGAGGAAACAGTGGGAGGAAAATAGAGCTTGAAGAGGTTCAAGCCCAATAAGAAAACATTGAACCGGTAGATGTACAAGAGGAACATAGAGATTCACAAGGTGTTGTGGAATCTCAATCTCCTCAAGTAATATAAGGACCTCGCAGATCTAGTAGGAGACGCCTTGAACCTGAGAGGTTTGGATACCTTGTGACTCCGGAAGGCAGTGAGTTGATCATAGATGATGATCCAACTACCTATCTAGAGGCTATGGAGGAACTAGATTCTGAGAAATGGCTTGAGGCCATGAAATATGAGATGGAATCCATGTACTCCAACAAAGTATGCACTTTGGTGGAACCACCTTAAGGGGTAAAACCCATAGGGTGAAAGTGGGTCTTCAAGAAGAAGAGTGACATGGATGGCAGTGTGCAAACATATAAAGGTAGATTAGCTGCAAAGGGTTTCTGACAAGTTCAAGGTGTTGACTATGATGAAAATTTTCTCTAGTTGCCATGATTAAGTCCATCAGGATCATGCTTGCTATTGTGGCTTACTATGACTATGACATTTGGCAAATGGATGTTAAAACCGTATTTCTTAATGGGAATATAAATGAGGATGTGTACATGACACAACCTGAAGGTTTTGTAGATCCAAAGAATGCCAATAAAGTATGTAAGCTACAAAGGTCAATCTATGGATTGAAGCAAGCATCTCAGAGTTGGAATCTTCGATTTGATGAGGAAGTCAAAAGTGTTTGGATTTATTCAAAATGAAGATGAACCTTGTGTGTACAAGAAGGTTAGTGGGAGCTCAGCCACATTCCTCATATTATATGTGGATGACATACTATTGATGGGGAATGATGTCTCAGCCTTAGAGAAAGGTAAAGACTTGGCTTGGGAATACTTTCTCAATGAAGGACTTAGGAGAAGCATCCTACATTATAGGTATTAAGATCTATAGCGATAGATCTAGAAGGCTTCTTGGACTAAGTCAAAGCATGTACATTGACAAAGTGCTGAAGCGGTTCAGCATGGAGAACTCAAAGAGATGCAATATCCCCATGCTACATGGAGTCACCATCTCTAGAGCTCAATGTCCCCAATCTTGTGAAGAGAGGGTGCGTATGAATGGGATCCCATATGCATCAGCCATCGGATCCATCATGTATGCTATGTTGTGCACACACCCAGATGTCTCGTATGCCCTTAGCATGACAAGTAGGTACCATTCAGATCCTAGGGATGCTCACTAGACAGTCGTAAAGAACATCCTCAAGTACTTACGAAGGACTAAGGATCAGTTCCTTGTATACGGTGGCGAGGAAGAACTGGTTGTAAGAGGTTACACCGATGCAAGCTTCCAAACCATCAAAGATGATTACAGATCGCAATCAGGATTTGTATTTGGCCTAAATAATGGAGTTGTGAGCTGGAAGAGTTCCAAGCAAGAAACAATTATTGATTCTACTACATAGACTGAGTATATTGTTGCTTCACATGCAACAAAGGAGGCTGTGTGGATCAGGAAGTTTGTCACTGAACTTGGTGTGGTTCCTAGTAGTAGTGATGTAATTGATCTTTATTGTGACAATAATGGAGCTATTGCTCAAGCTAAGGAGCCCAAATCACATCAACGGTCCAAGAACATACTTTGGCGCTTCCATCTCATACGAGAGATCGTACAATGAGGATATGTGAAGATTTTCAAAGTACCAACTGAAGACAACATAGCTTATCCACTGATGAAGGCCCTTTCTTAACAGAAGCATGATGGTCATGCTAGGTCACAAGGACTGAGTTTCCCAAGTGACTGGCTCTAAGTGCAAGTAGGAGTTTGTTGGTATGTATGCCCATAGAGCAAGTCATGTGATGATTGTAATGGGGTACTTTGTAAATGATTTGAATAATAATAAAGGAAATTTCCGATCTATATGTTTTAAATAATTTTGAGATGATAGTGTAACATGATAGATGTCTAAAGAATTGTTTACTCATTGACGTATGCTTTTAGGTTCAGGACCTAAATGATGAGTTTGTACGGATGTTAAGAGTATACATTCTTATATGGTCCCTAGTCGGTTGTTATTACGGAAATAACCATAGACATCAATAACAATAAAGACTAGATTGTGTGTTGGTTGATGACAGAATCTCATTACTCATGATATAGTGATATCAAACCAAGAACATAGGTACTTGTTAGAGAACAAGTGTACCGGACAGACCCACCGTGAGAGTGACACATGGAACCATGATTTGGTAGTCACAGTCAGCTCTCACAATGATGGTGGTGAATGTGGTTCTTTGACCTAAAATCACTACACTCAACACATATCATTGGGTATACTTTCACATCATCAAACACAGTCCTGAAATATGGGTTGTTATAAAGGTGATGATTGGGTGACTTTGACACATGGTGTTTTTGAGGGGTTAGTGATAGATATGGGATTTGTCCCTCCTAAGGGAGTTTGATTTCCATGGCCACTTGATGAGTAGGATTGAGAAAGGCATGTGCATGCATGTGTGCATCAATATGTGATATTGATGTCACACACATCTCACCCAGTCTACTCTGAGATCAAGGAAATGGATGAACGTTGAAAGGATGATTGTACCATGCCTTGAGTTCATTTAGGACATTAGTGACAAAGGAAATATACATTTGATATAACACCATTCACGGATTGTAGGATTGAAAGTTGTTCTCCAACTTTCTATTTCACTTGGGTAGCATTGATGTGCGTTTAGGCACCGCTCTTTGCTTGTGAAGTCATAAGTGTAATGGACTTTCACTGCCAACATGAAATGGACCTACAGGGTCACACACATAGGATTTAACCTGGTAGAGGAGTTTATCCACAAATGATGTTTAGATTGATTACTAAAGGAGTTTAGTAGTTCAATTAAACACTCAGTTGATTGATATCTCAAAATCATAGTGTTCATGGTGTTGGACCAATTGATTAAAGTATCAGATTGATTGAAACTACAATTGACTGATTTTTCACAGTCTGCACTTCCAACCGATCGACTTATGTGATGAACTGATCAGCTCAGGTTAGTGATCCGATCGGCTCAAGTGGTGAATCGATCGGCTCATGTATCAATGAGATGATCTGCCCAATTGTTGAACCAGTCGATTCATGTGACGAACCCAGATCATTTGGAAAGTCAGAAGACTATTTTACAAATATAATTTGTTTCACTTGTAAAAATTCGATTTGGACAAGGATTAATATTTGATTAATCAGAAATAAATATGAAATTCAATTCAAGTTGGACCAGGAGCATGAACCGATTAGCTCAAATGCCCTAAATGATCGGTTCAGGTGTGAACCGATCGGCTGAGGTCACCAACCGACCGTTTCAGGGTTGAAACAACCGGTTCAGCTGGCGCAATTGATTGTTTTGTGGAAAATCTCAAACCCTTCTACTCCTACTTTAATCCTGCATTGCCCGGGATAGATAACCATGTCCCATGTCCCCCCGATATATATAGGGGTATTAGGGGCTTCTCAAAGTACAGCTCAGAACACCAGTTGCTCTGCAAAGTTGTCATTCTCTCTAGTTTTGGTAACTGAGAGCGCCTGAGCAAGTGCTACCCGATAAGGAAGGCACAACAAGGGAAAGACAACTGCAGAAAAGCGACTGGTGGTAGGAGAGTCTGTCAGTGACTAGTATGCCGACTGGAGGGTTTGACTCCTTCCGATTCCTTGTTGGACAAGGAGATCAGAGTTCCAGGAAGTATGTCTGGACGACTGCAGAGGTGGGAGACTTCTGCCTCTCGGAGGACAGTTGTCAATCCTGACAGTTCTGGTGAGACCAGGAGTTGCATAGACACCGTCCAAGACTGTAGATGAAGACCGCGCAAGACGTGAGGTAACGTTGCTGAGAAAGCCTCAGGACAAGGTATGCCTCCTCAAACCATCCTTCCAATTGTATAGACTTTGACGCGATTCCTTCTTTCTGTGTTTGGGAGAAGAAATTTTTTGTTTCCGCTACCTTCTCTGTCTCCCCTAAAACCCAATAGTATGTGTTTGGAGCATTGATGTGATCTGGGTTCCTTAGCTTGTGCAATAGCTCCATTGTTGTCACAATATAGCTCAATTGTATCATTGATGCTTAGAATGACCTGAAGTTATGTGTTGAACTTCTTGATACATACAACCTCCTTTGTTGCATATGATGTAGCAATATACTCACGATATGCTATAGAATTGAGATATGTTTCTTGCTTGGAACTTTTCCAACTCATAGCTCCATTCTTTAGGCAAAAAACAAATCTTGATTATGATTTGTAATCATCTTTTTTTATTTTGGAAGCTTGCATTAGTGCAACCCTTTACAACCAACTCTTCCTCTCCACTGTAGATAAGGAATTGATCCATAGTTCTTCTCAAGTACTTAAGGATGTTCTTCATGGTTGTCCAATGAGCATCACCCAGATCTGACTGATATCTGCTCGTCATGCTCAAGGCATATGATACATCAAAATGGGTACCCAACATTGCATACATGATTGATCCAATTGTTGATGGATATGGAATCATACTCATGTGTTCCCTTTCCTCACTAGAACTAGAATATTGAGCTTTAGGGATGGAAACTCCATGACACATCAGAAGGTTTCCTCTCTTTAAGCTCTCCATGCTAAACCTTTTCAACACTTTGTCAATGTACACTCTCTGACTTAGTCCAACAAGCCTTTTAGATATATCTCTATAGATATTGATCCCCAAGATGTGGGATGCTTCTCCCAATTCTTTCATTGAAAATGTATTTCCTAGCCATGTCCTTACCTTTTATAAAGTAGTGTTGTCATTGCCCATCAATAGTTTGTAATCAACATACAATATAAGGAATACAGTCATGCTCCCACTAACCTTCTTGTACACACAAGGTTCATCTTCATTTTGAATAAAGCCAGACTCTTTGACTATTTCGTCAAAACAAAGATTTCTACTCTAAGATGCTTACCACAATGCATACATTGACCTTTATTGCTTACAGACTTTATTTGCATCCTTTGGATTTGTAAATCCCTTAGGTTGTGTCATGTACACATCCTCAAGAATATTCCTATTAAGGAATGTAGTTTAACATCCATCTGCCAAATCTCATAGTCATGAGAAGTTGCAATAGAAAGCATGATCTGGATGGACAACCATGACAACTGGAGGAAAAGGTATTGTCATAATCAACACCTTGAACTTGTATGAAACCCTTTGCAACAAATCTACTATTATAGGTTTGTACTTTACAATCCATTATGGTCTTCTTCTTGAAGACCCATTTTCACCCTATGGGTTTTACCCATTTAGGTGCATCCACCAAGGTCCAAACCTTGTTCGGATACATGGATTCCATCTTAGATATCATGTCCTTAAGCCATTTCTCAGACTCTAGTCCCTTAGTATCTTCTAGATAGGTTGTTGTCTCATCATCTATGACCAACTCACTAGCTTCATGAGTTACAAGATATATCCATATCTTTCAGGTTCAAGGTGCACCCTACTAGATCTACAAGGTCCCTAGGTTACTTGAGGAATTTGAGATTCCACAACACCTTTTGATCATCTTTTTTCCTCTTGTACATCTATCGGTTCAATTCTTACTTGTTGGTCTCAAACCTCTTTGATTTATACCTTCCTCTCAATTGATCCTTTCGAAGTAAATTCCATCTCTAGGAATGAAAAATCTCTAGAAACAAACACTTTGTTGTTAAATAGGGATTAAAAGTAATATTGTCACAGAACCATTCTTACCCCAATTCCAATCCCACTGCGTAGACCATGGTAAAAGGATTGAAGTGCCTATCTCTGAGTGGTCTAAAAGGATCTCACACATTGCCATATACAATAAGAAATAACAACTAATAAATAGGGGATTTAAAGAACAAACTAACCCAAAATAGGATATAATGCAGATTTATCCTTATCATCAGAGTATATCGAGTGCGGAAGAGATCTAGTCAAGGTTCCAATTGGTTTTTCCTAAAATCAAGAAAATCATGACACAATGATGCAATTGCATGATATATTATGAAAAACATATAAAACAATTTACAGCAAAAAAAAACACTTGGAAGGACTTATATAAAAGAGTATAACAAGTGATTTTCCAAAACCATTATTTATTTGACAATATGTTTATTATGAAAAATTCAATTTTTATTACGAGTTCTCATTATGCTAATTTGAGAAGCATGCTTATAGATTTTGTGTGGCTCCATCTCCGCAACACGATGGTGGAGGACACCAGGATACTTATATCCATGTGAGGTAGGAGGTCAATGTACATGTTCCACCCTCTGAATGAGGAGGTCGCTTGCACTCAATATCAACATTATCATCATCAATATAGGCAATCATTATGGGCAATATCATTTATGTTCCATGTTTATCTCAAAATATGATACAGGAAAAATAGAAGCCAAATCAATAGGCAACGGTAGCTCAACCAAGTATATAGCCAAGTATATAATCAAGAGATACATAAAGGTTTCTTCAATACAACCAAGGAGGAGATATAATAGCATACCATTCATCGAAGATTTTAGAGTACAGATCAACAAGTAATAGGTCAACCCTTAGAGTTATATCCTAAATCAACAATATTTAGATCAAGGGTCAAGATCATGATAATTAGAAGATCATGTTTCAATATTCAAGATTAGGGTTACACTTTTCCTATGTCAACCTTACGGTTAGGTCATCCACTTATAATCAATAATATTTCAAGGTGTCCAACATTATTCAAGTGTCAAGATTATCTCAAGTATGAATGACCTACCTAGGTCTTCTCGTATCATATGTGCTAACCCTAATTATTATGATCATTATCCAAGTCATTGTTAAGTGTACAGGTCATCATGATGAATTAGCATCATTGATATTCGATTTTTGATCAAGTTTCAATTGATATAATAAATAAAATACGAGATCAATTTTTATGTCAAAGGATGAAGATATTTCAAAAGATTTTAGTATATCACCAAAAATATCAAGATTAGTCCTCATTTCAATATGCATGATTCATGTTCTAGGGTAGATGAGTCAAAAGATTAGATCAAAATTCTCATTTAGTCAATTTTGTTCTTTGGTGTTTCAAGATGATTGTTAGAGTCAGATATCAGGATTTCCATGGATTGAACACCATTATTGAATCATTTGACTAATTCAACAAGAAAGAGATAAAATATAGGGATACTAGCGTAATCCATAAGGAATTAGGCTCCAAAAGTATATTTAAAAAATTCCTTGGGTTTTACTGATCAAGATTGACTATTTATTCATAAATTTTGGAGTTAGGAATAAAAAATATGTTTTTTGTATGTTTTGATTATTTATTTGATTTATGAGAAGAGAGGAGGTAAAGTACCTTAATATGGAAAAGTAGAGACTGCTGGATTACATGATCGGATGGATAGGATCATGCTACGTAGGTGATGTGGCTCACTGACTCAGGCCCGGTTCTCCAAGGTTCAAAACTTGATTTTGACCCAGGTCATGTCTAGTATGATCTTGATTTATTGGTTCAATCAACGATTATTTTGATTCCATTGAACTAGGTCAATTCCCTTGGACCGGCCGTTCAGCACCCCCCCACACACACCTAGAAACAAGGAGAAGGAGGGCTCCTTACTGCAAGGGGAAAAGGGAGCAGGAGACATCAATGTGGGCTACTATGCAGCCGTTCAAGTTCTTTGTGGCTTCGTGAGTTGAATGGCGGCAGGAGGATTGAGGTGAGATGACGAGGAAGAGGAATGCCCAAAGTGGGATGTGCGGTAGTGCTGCACTGATAGCTGAAGGATGGTGAAGGAAAATAGGGTCATCATGGAGGCCGAGAAGGACAAAAAGACTGACTCTTTGAGCATGGCGTGATGGTGGCGAGCCTCGGGGTACCTTTTATAGCCTCAAGGGGGTGTATTTAGGGTTTCAAGGATCGAGGTAGCAGTCATAGTCACTGAAGAGAGAAAGGGGAGGTGAGGATAATGGTTTAGTGTTAAAATTAATCATGTAAGGTGGTCAAAGTAGGGCTTGTTGAGTGCCAAATTATGAGTATGTCATTTTTGTTTGGTTAGAATTTTGAAATGAGGACCAGAGCAAGAGATTACTCGATTTGGTCGCATTAACACCTCCCTGCAATCAATAGGAGGTTTAAGATGATTCTTTGGTTGTATGACCTGGCCCTGATCTATGGGAGGGTGGATCTAAGTGCTGATATCACCCCTGATCCCTTGCCATTAATTAATGACGTGGAAAAGCCAAAAAAAAGGCAAATAAAATGGTTATAAACACATTCATTTCAATAAATCATAAGAAATGGTAGGAGCGTCCAAATGGGATGAAATTTGGACTGTAGCTTAATAATTAGAAAAAGTTTGAGAGCCACATGGTGAAGTTTGATGGACCAATTTACTTCTTTGGATCAAGTAACAAATTAATCAAGTATGTGGTGACACTAAGTGTATAAACTTCACATTGATCACCATATTTCAAATTTGAGTACCAATATTGATTTAGGGGGCAAGAAAATTATTTTGGGGTCAAGAGTGCACATAATGAGGGTAAAATTTTATTTAATTCATAATTATGAAAAACATCAATTTGTCACATCCTTCCCTCCTTAAAAAGGAATTTTTTCCTAAAAAATCAAAATTACCTCAAAATTGGGACAATTCAATCCAAGTGATATCCTCAATTATTGGATCATCCTTAACCATATAATCAAAATTATGTACTCAAAATTCAACTAGTCCAATAATCATAATTGGGATTCCATGTTCAATATCATAACCAACTTGATACCAACATTGTTTCATCAGTGAGTAATTGAGTATCAAGGCCATTGCATATATTGTTCAAAGTCATCATGAGTCATAAATATGGCAAGTAACCTATTGATCACAAATTTGAGAGATCATATTTTAGGTCAAACAAATAGAGTTCTTGAATCAAGTTTACAAGGTGACTTTCAATCCCAATATCTTAGGGTCCTAGCTTCTACATTGGCCTAAGTGGGGTTATACATCCATGATTTGAGATTTTATATTTCAACATTATGAGACAACATCATACTTCCAATATCATGATTTTGAGCCCAAAATTAGTGGGAGGTCCCACCCTAGTCCTAATGAGAGATAAACCCTAATTCAAAAATGGAGAGAGTCAAAGTAGTCATTATTTCAAAAAAATTCAAAATTTAGGATTATGAAAGTCACTACTCATATCATGGGTGATCTCAAGATCCACTTGGGTGATCATAGGATTTGTATCATTATTGAGATTTGATAATCGTCAGTCATAATTTTGTTAATCAAAAGTGAAGATTTTTGGACATCAAAAGTCATTGGTCCATAATTTTGAATCTAGGGTTTAGATTCCCACTTTAGACCTTAGGTGTGATCATTCTCCTATTTACAACAATCGAGTAGTATTTGAGCAATATTTTCAGATTTACTTATCATAGTATTCAAGGTTGATGGATGATCTAAACCTAGGTCTATCTAGGAAGTTAACCACAAGACATAGTCAACATTATCATATTTCAAGATCGTCATTAAATCAAGATTAAAGATTGAGTATCAATATCATCCTAGAATTTGACCTATTAAACTTAGGTCAAGTAATCAAAATCGGGTGAAAAGGGATAGAAACCTTTCCAAAAATCTAAATAACCAACAAGGTGAAAATTTAGACGTAGTCATGATAGGGATGTGACCTAGGTTAAGGGAGTCATGAGTTAACTACCACCCTAATCTAGCACATTACTAACATTATTCATGATCCATTGAGCTTATTCAAATAGGGAGAGAATTGATGGTAAAAACACATTATCATTGTCATAAGAACAAAAATCAATATCATAATAGGTCAACTAGTTAAAGATTTTTCAATACTGGGGTCATAATTATTTCACATTCATTCATGATCAAAATTTAATTTGAAAATAGGTGCATGATTCAGGTCCATGCTCATTATATCAAAATCAAGATTACCAAAAGGCATCAATAGTCAATAGGAAAATTTCTTTTTGTGTCATAGTCTTACATCATGATTTTGTGAGTCTTAGGCTTAGTCACTTGATAGCATTGTCATGATGTGTATCAAATAGGATAAGTGTTTTTACCTATGTTTTGAGATTTAGTCAATAATAGGGAAACATGGACTTAAGCAATTAGGGACCTCATCAACAATGCGGTATAAGGTATAAATCCTCCTTATTTCACCATATCATAATTTTCATCATCTACCTCAAACATAGGGAGCATGTAGTCTAGGTTTGGAGAAATTGAGTTTACAATCATGAGTTTTTCATTTCAAAATTCATTGATCAAAATTGAGTTTTCAAACTAAGGATAAATCATGGTATAAATTTTCACAATTTCTAGTAACTTTTATTTTCCCCATACATAAGTTACCCATAATTGAGAAATCATGTGGTAAATGGTCATGAGAAAAAGACCACACGAGGAGATGAGAAGACTACCTAATCATCATCTACTTGATTAGTGTAGTCCTTAAAGAAGAGATGAGATGCTAGACGACTCTCTAGGTTTTCAATAGAGAACCTTTAGGTCCATTTCTAGATAATTAAGGCCAAGTAGAGCGGGCAATATCAGCCACCTTGAAAACATATAGGAGAAATTATGCCAGAACCCTGAGCCTAGACACCTAAATTTTCACCATTATGGATTTTAGGGTTTCTAGGGTTCAGGAGACTCGAGAAATTATTTACTTAAAGTATATGGGAGTGTGTATTCTCTAATACCAACTGTCACGGAACCATTCTTACCCTAATTCCAAATATCACTATCCAAATGGGCAGTGTTAAATTTCAAATGAGGAAGAGATTATGAGAACGTATATTGAGCCATGATGAGCACGTCTAGAGTCTAAGTGGGGGAGATTGTAACTTCCCATAATTTGAGGCCTTGGATTAAATGATCTTAAAAGGAATAATTGGAGTACCCATATCACCAAGGTGCACCTCCTTTTATAGGATCCCATCACTAAAGAACTCCATAGTTAAGTGTGCTCATCTTGGAGTAGTAATAGGATGGGTGACCAGTGGGGAAGTTTATCTTGGCTTGTACATGAGCGAGGAGAAAGCATGTAGTTAAGGCTAGTGGTGATCTTTGGGGCCAATCATCATTCTTGAAACCCTACTAGAGTCTTGGGAAGTAGGCCCAGACGTTAAAAATATCCTCTTGTCTTTAGGATATCCAAAAAAATAACATTTATCATATTTAGGGCCAAACTTTTCAGGAAACATTTTCCTCACATAAGCTTCACATCCTGAAATCTTCATAAAAGTCACTTTGGGACACTTCGCAGTCCATATCTCATATGGAGTCTCCAGTTGTGATTTAGATGGTTCTCAATTTAGTATGAACATAGAGGTTTCTAGAGAATAACCCCATAAGGTTGTCGAATGTCTAGCTAAACTCATCATCGATCGCACCATATCCAGCAATGTGTGATTCCTTCTTTTTGACACACCATAACGCTGAGGTGTTCTAGTTAGAGTCCACTGGGATATAATCCCATGGGCTCTAAGAAGGTCCTGAAACTCTTGATTTGAGTATTCTCCAACTCGATCAGAATGAAGTTCCTTAATACTTTTCCCAAGCTGGTTATGTGCTTCATTCATAAACTCCTTGAACTTGTGAAGAGTTTTCGAGTTATGTTTCATTAAATAAACATAGTCATACATACTAAAGTCATC
Source organism: Alisma plantago-aquatica (assembly GCA_963693085.1). NCBI lineage: Eukaryota > Viridiplantae > Streptophyta > Magnoliopsida > Alismatales > Alismataceae > Alisma > Alisma plantago-aquatica. Next base: position 1,371,623,001 of record OY856412.1, on the reverse strand, counting down.
AGTAAAGGTAATGAAGTACTGATACCCACCTATAGCAGTTGTTATAAAAGGTTTGCATACATCAGTATGTATGAGTGCTAACATTTCACTAGCCCTTTCATTATTACTTGTGAAAGGAGTCTTAGTCATCTTACCAAACAAACAAGATTCACATGTCTCTATTGATTCAAAATCAAAAGAGTCCAGATAACAATCTTTATGGAGTCTAGATATGTGATTCTCATTTATGTGCCCTAGACGACAATGCTAAATATATGTTTTGTTTGAGTTGTCGAGTTTTAATCATTTTGTAAATACGTGATAAACAACTATCTTTAGATCTAGCAAATAAAGACCATAAGACGTTGGGGGCACTTCCATAAAAGGTCCCATCTTTAGAAATAGAACATTGACCATTCTTAATATGAAATTCATATGCATCCTTATCCATACAAGATATAGAAATGATATTTCTATTTATGGAAGGTACATAATAGTAGTACACTAACTCTATTACAAGCCCTGTCGGAAGAGATAAACTATATGTTCCAGCTGTAGTGGAAACAACTCTTGCTCCATTTATGACTCACATTTCAACCTCTCCCTTTCCCAAAGGCCTACTTCTTTTTGGATCCTACATATTCGAGCATATATGATATCCACATATGGTATCAAGTAACCATGTTGAAGAAGCAGATAAGCTTATCTCAATAACATATGTACCTAAAATGGATATCTCTATCCCCAACTTCTTCTTCCTGAATGCCTTCAACTACAAAGGACATATTCCTCTTGTACTTTTCTGTCTTCTCATCTTGAGTGTTGAAGATATGGATTTGGGATTATCTTCAGAACTCTTCATGGCCTTGCTTTCATTCTTGGACTCAACTCCACTGATCATCATCACCGATTTTTCCTTCTTTTTCTTGCCTCAATATTTATCAACTTGCCAGGAAAATCTGACAATGGGTGGCCACATTATTCAAGTGATAACACTCAATAAAATGGCTATATGATTCAGTCAATGATTGTAGAATCATATTTGTGACCAAATCCTGGCTCAAGAGAATCATAGTTCTTCTAGATGATCTGCATGTCCAATCATATTGTGCACATGGGTCTCTACTGGATCTCTCTCTTTAATCTTACACTCAATGAGTGCCTTGAGATATTATACCTTTCTTTCTTTGTGAGTTAATGGTTCAGGTCCCTAAGATGTGTCACCATCTCTAGTATCCCCATATCTTCACATTGCTCATTCAACTAATAGTTCATCCAGCTTATCATAAGGTGCTTTATGTCTAAGGCATCATTGACATGCTTTCAATAAGCATCCACTTGAGCCCTAGGTGTAGTAGGAGTATGTATTTCTAGCACTGGTGTTTCTAGGACATAGAGCTTTGAGAACCCTTCTCAAAGTCCAAAATCAGTTGTGGGAATTTTTCCCATTAAGTTTGTTCTTTCTAAGAACTTATCACAACAACGATTTGTTTGTCACTTGATTATATAAGAGAAAAATTGCATTTTGTCAAAAACCCTTTTTGACTTGATTTGATTTGAAAAATTGATGATAATCAATTAAGTCTTAATTATCACTCCCACTATTTTATTCAAATTGATAGGCCTTACATATCAATTTGGAAGATTATAATGTACAACCTTCTAGTGAGCCAAGATCCAAAATAATTCAGCTATTACTCGGCCAATGCCAGCGTCCATAGTCAATTATTAAGGTAGGCAGCATTTTTCAATTGCATCTTATACAATTCTTGGATGGATGATATGCCCAACTCCTTGCCATAATCATCTCCATGCCTCTAGGTGCTTAATCCCATTAAGGAAACCTAGTTAATCCTTATCTAAAAGCCAACACGATAGATATACACCTTGCTTAGACAGAACCTACATATCTACCATCACTCTTCCACAAGATGGATGGTGCACCATGCTTAGGCATAACCTACACTTAGTCGATCAAGATTTACATGTTTGTTGCTTATGGAAAGTAACTAAGACTTAATATGTTAGTGAAGGAGTTTGTATTGCTAAATATATATACCTTATCCAATCACCACATATATACTACGTATCATATACATGTTATATCCCACAACATAAAATATGCAATAAAACAAAATGTGATAGTTATGTCCCTTCTAATGTAGCTCCTTGGAGCCACAAGAAATTACCACAACTTAGGATTTGCATCTCATGAAGAAACATATTGTAGATGAATATTTGTGCATTCCAATCTGGCTTGATCAGTTAAGCCATTGAACCAATCGACTTGCCTCCATTTGATTGGACCTTCTTGGTCCTCTATCTTGTTGGCTTTCCTTCTTCGTTGTAACAAGAAAATAAACTATCCTACTATTACATGATTATAGAGAAACCTCGAGTTACATTTGATGGGAGAAAAGTTAGGACAAAATAATTATTTTACAATTAGAAGATAAGGTAGAGGCTCGGTATGCAAACCGAGATATAACTGGAATAAACACACAACCATGATGCACAGATAATTAGAGTTTTTTCCATAATGATGCTATAAATCCACCATCAAAACCATCTTTTAGGGAGACACGTGTCAATTGAATATATATATATATATATATATATATATATATATATATATATATATATATATATATATATATCACATATATATTAGTTTGAGATTCATACGTGGTATTTAATTGGACATTAATATTTGCATCATATGCAATAAATACATGATAAAACTAAAAGGTTGATCATATCGCTTATCCAAAAATATAGTAGATTGATGTGGGTCTGATACCATTGTAGGGAAATATGAAATCAGATCGGTAGCGAACATAAAAAATTTACTAACACATTCTCCATGTAACCAGTGTATTGTATCAATAACTATATAATAGAAAGGATGGTTTTGAGGATATACCTAGTCTTAGAGTAAGTCCAGCAACAATCTCCTCATCATTGTAGTTGTGTAGTTGTCTTCTAGTTGCACTGGGACAACATATGCAATAGCTCTTGATCTTCACCACAGATAGCAGGCTGACATTGTACTCCTAGCGGGAAAAGTATCTACGCCTCTAGAGAAGTCTACTCGGACCCCTTAAACTCCTATCGTCATACTAGAACAGATAGGAAGGATTTGTCCCTCCCATTAGTGTACTAGTCACCAACTTTCTCTTCTACAATTGTTCTCCATTGCTATCCCTCCCTTTAATAGATAGGACTTGCTCAGGTTCTTTCGGTTACCACAACTAGAGAAGGCAAAAAATTATTAGAGGTAATTGACGTGCTTGAGAAGCCCCTAGTAGCCCTCTATTTATAGGATGGGTTAGGATTAGGGTCCCTAGTCTTTGTGGAAGTGGAAGGGACCAAAATTGCATGAAATTTGTAACCTACAAATGGTGAAACAGTTTGTTTGCCAGGCAAATCAGTCGGTTGGCTTGTGAGTTGATCAGTTCATCTAGTGATTCGGTTGTTCTATCATGTTTCCCAATTGTATATGAATGGGCAATTCTAATCCAATTAATACACGACATGACGTCAACAGTGATCCTTAATGTAATCAAATTTCACTATCAATCTAGTGTCTCCCATTGCAAAATGGTCATCTCACAATAGTGAAATGGTCGATTCACTAAGTGAACCGATCTGTTGGTGCCCTAGCTCAACCATAATCTTGCTTTGTCACTGATATCCGGATTTTTATGGTTCCTTTGTCACTGATATCCGGATTGAACTTGAGGCATGGAATAGTCATCCTCTTCATTATTAAATCCACATTTCCTGAACCAGAACAGACTGTCTGAGATATATTTAAGCTCAATATTACATATTGACTCACATGTGCATGTCCATGCATTTCTCGGTCTCACTAATCAAGTGGATAGGAAACCACACTCCTATAGGAGGGATAGATTATAACTACATCCCTCACAGTCATCCCCATATGTCACAATGCATCTGATCATCACATTTATGGCAATCCTTATTCAAGGTCACAATAGATGATGTCGATACACACCAAATGACATGTGATGAGTGTAGTGACTTCAAGTCTAAGAACCACAATCACCATTATCACTATAAGAGATGATTCTGACTACCAAATATGGTTTCTATGTATCAGTCTTATGGTGGGTTTGTCTGATATATTGTTCTCTAACTAGTATTTATGTGCTTGGTTTGATATCACATATCATGACTGATGAGATTTTGTCATCAACCAATACACACTCTATTCTTATTTGTTATTGTTTTTCCATAATAACATCCTACTAGGGACAAAAGGAGAATATATATATTCTTAACATCCATATCATCTCATTGTTCAAGTCACGTACTTGAAGACATACATCACCAAGTAATATCATTCTCCACACATTTATTATGTTATTTCATTATCTCATAACTAAATAAAATAGAATAAATTGAAAGATTGTCGTTATTATTAATCAAATTATTCACAAGTTATGACATTAAAATCAGCATATGGTTGGCTCTCTGGGTATGCATACCAAAAACAAGACACAAATAGGAAACAACAATATACGTATCTAGGCATCAATAGAGGATGGGCATGATGCAACATGATTCAGAGCTATTTGCAAATCATCTACAAGAAGAAGGCGACAAAGGAGCGGAATACACTTTGTTGTCGGTACTCCCACATGGAAAACTTCCTCATGAATATTGACCCATAGCTCTAACCAGACTACTGGATGTGATGATGGTTCGATCCATTGATAGTCTATCAAATTACAATCAATAGAAAAAGGGGAAACAACTTTTGTAGGAGAGGGTGGAGATGACGAATGGAATAGAAACTCAATTCTCAATGGTTGAGCTTGACTGTGACGTTGCCATGTTTCATAGGAGTATGAAGACACCATTAGCATAAGCTATTTATTCTAGTGTTGACACATAGTAGTGGTACGGCCTAGAGATTTTTAAATGGGTCGTTCATATTGTGATGCCATGTTACACGTCAATCTGATCCATGCATGTATTGTATGTATTTTGATATTTATTTGATCAGTAGCTAAATGAATTTGTATATCTATCTGATCCAACAAATAGAATAAATCCAATCTTTATAAATTAAATATTGATATGAGTTATAACTATTATTTTAATATAAACTAAAGTGTTTATATATAAATATGCATATATACGAGTATGCATATAGTATGTATATTGTATTTATTAATACAATGTATATGTGATATGTAATTATTATATCAATTATTTAGTAAATGTTTGTATCTACATATTATAAAATTTCAGATCATTTGGAGTTACCAATATACTGCTGAACAACATTCTGTCAGCATGGTCGGTTGAAGTATATCTTGACCGAGAATGACTTTTAAAGAAAATCCAAAAATTCTGAAATTTTTCACTAAAATGCACGATTGAGTTATAAATATTATATCCAAATTTCAATTAAATCCAAATTACATAGAAAATACGATAAATTATTTACCGTATTACTATCTTGATCAAATTCCATACTCATGTACCATCAAAACCCTAATTTCAGCCAACTATGGTTCATATTTCTCAAACCCTAATTTCTCAAACAATAGAACACTTAACGTTCTTATTAGGTTTAAAACATCATAATTAAATTATCATCATTAATTAGATTTAAGAAATGATCAATCCAATTAAGCATATAATCATCCAGGTAAACCCTAGTTTACCAATTATGCACAAATGCGGTCATAACAGATGTAATCCTGGAGTGGCTTTTAAAGTACATTTTGGCCTTCCATCTTGCCTTCCTTAGGTTGTTGTCACATGAACAATGAATAACCAAACAAAATAGGATAAGTTAGAAAAGTAGTATTCCCAAATTGTATAAAGAAAAAAAAAGAATAAAGAATACCACTAGCGAGGGCAGTAGGAAAATATTAAATCAAAACAAACTAGCTAGGTCGAGCACCTTTCTCCCCAGGAACGACACTAGAATGTTTTGTGTGTTTCTCATATGCTACTAAGAAAACTAAAAAAATATGGTGCCTAAGGGGAGATATCACACCACAACTACTAGGTATCTATGGTGCTTTCTATCCCTGACAATGATGCTAGAAAGCTTGATGTGTTTTTCTTATACCTATAGTCACACACCAATCAATTCATTTATGACTACATGCAACCCTAGTCACTTGAGACACACTTGGCATCTTTTGAATTTATAAGGGGCCTAAACTAACAAACCCACTTAGACTAACACACTAACCTGCAAGTTCACAGGGTCGTGTTATAGTATAGGCAACTGGCAAAAATTGGTTCGATCCATAAGGAGAAAAGGGGGCACTATAGCTAGGTTAGTTTTGTCTAGGTTCCTACTGTGGATTCTAGGATTGAAGGGTTTGATGGTTGATTTTGTTATTTAACTAAGGGTTGAAAAAGTAAACATTTAAAAGAATCTAGGAAATTAACACAAAAAATAAACTTAAATAGTTAACTTTAATGAACAAAAAATGACTAGCAAATCAAGAAAGGGCAGTCTACACTAAGGAAAGTAAGAACAAATCTATACTACACTAATCTAGAAAAATAGGAATAGGGGTAAATAAAGACCTAAACTAGAAAGACAAAAGAAAGAACTAGGCAATAAACTAATTAAGCAAGTAAAGAGCTAAAATAAAGTAAAGACTATCTAAGAAATAAGGAAATTAGGGTTTTAATGCAACCAAGAGAAGTGTGGGCTGTTTGAGGGAATAAACTTATCAATTGGCTTGGGGTGAAGACAAGTAAACATTATTCTTTCATTTAGATTACCAAACCAACTACATCAACATCATTCCTTGATCCAATCATATTGATCACAAAACTGGGCAATCTAGATGTTGAATTGGTCATTTTAGACTCTCAAATGGTTTTTTCACATCTTGAACTGATCGACCAATTTTCTAGTTCAAACAATGCATATCCTACATTGTTGAAATTGGCATGACACTTAAATTGATGGGGTCAACACTTGAACTGGTTGGTTCATAGTCTTGTTAGTCAAGTTTAAGTCATTTTTGTTTAAATTGAATACCTAAACACTTTAGTAATCAAGTGAAACCATATTCATTAGTAAACACATTTTCTAGGTGCATCGTATGTGTGTAACCCTATATATCCCAAGTTATGTTTGTAGTGAATGTCCATAACCAATTTATGACATCACAAGCAATTAGCAGTGTCTAGCAACACATCATTTCTACCAAAGTAATTGAAAAGTTGGAGAACAACTTCAACCTACAACCCATGGTCACTGTTACAATGATCTTATAGTTCCTTTGTGTCACTAAACTATTTATTATGCTAAGTCCACACTCCTAATGGATTCATAGCCAATGGAAAGTGGACCTAGGCATCCGTCCTGAGAATGGATCACATAACTGCAGAAGAGTGACTGGTGGAAGGAGAGTCTGTTGGTGACTAGTATGCTGACAGGAGGGTGTGACTCCTTCCAATTCCTTGTTGGACAAGGAGACTGGAGTTCCAGGCAGTCCATGTGGATGACTGCAGAGGTGGGAGACTTATGCCGCTCAGAGGACATTTGTTAATCCTGACAGTTCCGGTGAGACCAGGAGCTGCACAGACACCGTCCAAGACCGGAGGTGAAGACCGTGCAAGCCACGAGGTAACATTGCTGAGAAAGCCTCGGGACAAGGTACACCTCCTCAAACCATCCTTCCTATTGTATAGACGTTGACGTGATTCCTTCTTTCAGGGTTTGGGAGAAGAAATTTTTTGTTTCTGCTGCCTTCTCTGTCTCCCCTAAAACCCAACAGTATGTGTTTGGAGCATTGATGTGATCTGGGTTCCTTAGCTTGTACAATAGCTCCATTGTTGTCACAATATAGTTCAATTGTATCGTTGATTCTTAGAACGACCCAAAGTTATGTGTTGAACTTCTTGATCCATACAACCTCCTGTGTTGCATATGATGTAGCAATATACTCACAATATGCTATAGATTCGACATATGTTTCTTGCTTGGAACTTTTCGAACTCATAGCTCCATTATTTAAGCAAAAAATAAATCTTGACTGTGACCTGTAATCATCTTTTTTTGTTTGGAAGCTTGCATCAATGCAACCCTTTACAACCAACTCTTCCTCTCCACTGTAGATAAGGAATTGATACTTAGTTCTTCTCAAGTACTTGAGGATGTTCTTCATGGTTGTCCAATGAGCATCACCTAGATCAGACTGATATCTGCTCGTCATGCACAAGGCATATGATACATCGAGATGGGTACACAACACTGCATACATGATTGATCCAATTGTTGATGGATATGGAATCATACTCATGTGTTCCCTTTCCTCACTAGAACTAGAATATTGAGCTTTAGGGATGGCAACTCCATGACACATCAGAAGGTTTCATCTCTTTAAGCTCTCCATGCTAAACCTTTTCAACACTTTGTCAATGTATGTGCTCTGACTTTGTCCAACAAACCTTTTAGATCTATCTCTATAGATCTTGATCCCAAAGATGTGGGATGCTTCTCCCAAGTCTTTCATTGAAAATGTATTTCCTAGCCATGTCCTTACCTTTTATAAAGTAGTGTTTTCATTGCCCATAAATAGTTTTTAATCAACATACAATATGAGGAATACAATCATGCTCCCACTAACCTTCTTTTACACACAAGGTTCATCTTCATTTTGAATAAAGCCAAACTCTTTGACTATTTCATCAAAACAAAGATTTCTACTCTAAGATGCTTACCTCAATGCATAGATTGACCTTTATTGCTTACAGACTTTATTTTCATCCTTTGGATTTGTAAATCCCTTAGGTTGTGTCATGTACACATCCTCAAGAAGATTCCTATTAAGGAATGTAGTTTAACATCCATCTGCCAAATATCATAGTCATGAGAAGTTGCAATAGAAAACATGATCTTGATCGACTTAACCATGACAACTGGAGGAAAAGGTTTTTTCATAATCAACACCTTGAACTTGTATGAAACCCTTTGCAACCAATCTACTATTATAGGTTTGTACTGTGCAATCCATTCTGGTCTTCTCCTTGAACACCCATTTGCTCCCTATGGGTTTTACCCCTTTAGGTGCATCCACCAAGATCCAAACCTTGTTCGGATACATGGATTCCATCTTATATATCATGTCCTTAAGCCATTTCTCAGACTCTAGTCCCTTAGTATCTTCTAGATAGGTTGTTGTCTCATCATCTATGACCAACTCACTATCTTCATGAGTTACAAGATATATCCATATCTTTCAGGTTCAAGGTGCATCCTACTAGATCTACAAGGTCCCTTGGTTACTTGAGGAATTTGAGATTCCACAACACCTTTTAATCCTCTTTTTTCCTCTTGTACATCTATCAGTTCAATTCTTACTTGTTGGTCTCAAACCTCTTTGATTTATATCTTCCTCTCATTTCTCCTTTCAAAGTAAATTCCATCTCTAGGAATGAAACATCTCTAGCAACAAACACTTTGTTGTTAAATAGGGAATAAAAGTAATATTGTCACAGAACCATTCTTACCCCAATCCCAATCCCACTGCCTAGACCGTGGTAAAAGGATTGAAGTGCCTATATCTAAGTGGTCTAAAGGGACCTCACACACTGGCATATACAATAAGAAATAATAACTCATAAATAGGGGATTTAAAGAACAAACTAACCCAAAATAGGATATAATGCAAATTTATCCTTGTCATCAGAGTATATCGAGTGCGGAAGAGATCTAGTCAAGGTTCTAATTGGTTTTTCCTAAAATCAAGAAAATCATGACAAAATGATGCAAATGCATGATATACTATGAAAAACATATAAAACAATTTATAGTAAAAAAAAAAAACACTTGGCAGGACTTATATAAAAGAGTATAACAAGTCATTTTCCAAAACCAATATTTATTTGACAATATGTTTATTATAAACAATTCAATTTTTATTACGAGTTCTCATTTTGCTAATTTGAGAAGCATGCTTATAGATATTGTGTGGCTCCATCACCGTAACACGATGGTGGTGGACACCAGGATCCTTATATCCATATGAGGTTGGAGGTCAATGTACAAGTTCCACCCTCTGAATGAGGAGGTCGCTTGCACTCAATATCAACATTATCATCATCAATATAGGCAATCATTATGGGAAATATCATTTATGTTCCATGTTTATCTCAAAATATGACACAGGAAAAATAGAAGCCAAATCAATAGGTAACAGTAGTTCAACCAAGTATATAGCCAAGTATATAATTAAGCGATACATAAAGGTATCTTCAATACAACCAAGGAGGAGATATAATAGCATACGATTCATCAAAGATTTTAGAGTACAGATCAACAAGTAATAGGTCAACCCTTAGAGTTAGATCCTAAATCAACAATATTTGGATCAAGGGTCAAGATCATGATAATTAGAAGGTCATGATTCAATATTCAAGATTCGGGTTACACTTTTCCTATGTCAACCTTACAGTTAGGTCATCCACTTATAATCAATAATATTTCAAGGTGTCCAACATTATTAAAGTGTCAAGATTATCTCAAGTATGAATGACCTACCTAGGTCTTCTCAGATCATATGTGATAACCCTAATTATTATGATCATTATCCAAGTCATTGTTAAGTGTACAGGTCATCATGATGAATTAGCATCATTGATATTTGATTTTTGATCAAGTTTCAATTGATATAATAAACAAAATATGAGATCAATTTTTATGTCAAAGGATGAAGATATTTCAAAAGATTTTAGTCTATCACCAAAAATATCAAGATTAGTCCTCATTTCAATATGCATGATTCATGTTCTAGGGTAGATGAGTCAAAAGATTAGATCAAAATTCTCATTTAGTCAATTTTGTTCTTTGGTGTTTCAAGATGATTGTTAGAGTCAGACATTAGGATTTCCATGGATTAAACACCATTATTGAATCATTTGACTAATTCAATAAGAAAGAGAAAAAATATAGGGATACTAGTGTAATCCATAAGGATTTAGGCTCCAAAAGTATATTTAAAAAATTCCTTGGGTTTTACTGATCAAGATTGACTATTTATTCATAAATTTTGGAGTTAGGAATAAAAAAATATGCTTTTGTAAGTTTTGATTATTTATTTGATTTATGAGAATAGAGGAGGTAAAATACCTTAATACGGAAAAGCAGAGACCGTTGGATTACATGATCGGATGGATAGGATCATGCCACGTAGGTGATGTGGCTCACTGACTCAGGCCCGGTTCTCCAAGGTTCAAAACTTGATTTGGACCCAGGTCATGGCTGGTATGATCTTGATTTATTGGTTCAATCAACGGTTCTTCTGATTCCATTGAACTGGGTCAATTCCCTTGGACTGGCGGTTCAGCACCCCCCCACACACACCTAGAAACAAGGAGAAGGAGGGCTCCTTACTGCAAGGGGAAAAGCGAGCAGGATACGTCAACGTGGGCTACTATGCAGCTGTTCAAGTTCTTCGTGGCTTCGTGAGTTGAGTGGCGGCAGGAGGATTGAGGTGAGATGAAGAGGAAGAGGAATGCCCAAAGTGGGATGTGCGGTAGTGATGCACTGACAGCTGAAGGAGGGTGAAGGAAAATAGGGTCATCCGGGAGGCCGAGAAGGACAAAAAGACTGACTCTTCAAGCATGGCGTGATGGTGGCGAGCCTCGGGGTTCCTTTTATAGCCTCAAGGGAGTGTATTTAGGGTTTCAAGGATCGAGGTAGTAGTCATACTCACCGGAGAGAGAAAGGGGAGGTGAGGATAATGGTTTAGTGTTAAAATTAATCATGTAAGGTGGTCAAAGTAGGGCTTGTTGAGTGCCAAATTGCGAGTAGGTCATTTTTATTTGGTTAGAATTTTGAAACGAGGACCAGAGCGCGAGATTATGTGATTTGGTCGCATTAACACCTCCCTGCAATCAACAGGAGGTTTAAGATGATTCTCTAGCTGTATGACCTGGCCCTGATCTATAGGAGGGTGAATCTAAGGGCTGATATCACCCCTGATCCCTTTCCATGAATTAACGACATGGAAAAGACAAACAAAATGGCAAATAAAATGGTTATGAACACATTCACTTCAATAAATCATAAGAAATTGTAGGCTCGTCCAAATGGGATGAAATTTGGACCATAGGTTAACAAAAATGTGTAGAATATTTAGAAAAAGTTTGAGAGCCACATGGTGAAGTTTTATGGACCAATTTACTTCTTTGGATCAAGTAACAAATTAATCAAGTATGTGGTGACACAAAGTGTATAAACTTCACATTGATCACCATATTTCAAATTTGAGTACCAATATTGATTTAGGGGGCAAGAAAAATATTTTGGGGTCAAGAGTGCACATAATGAGGGTAAATTTTTATTTAATTCATAATTATGAAAAACTTCAATTTATCACATCCTTCCCTCCTTAAAAAGGATTTTCATCCTAAAAAATCAAAATAACCTCTAAATTGGGACTATTCAATCCAAGGCATATCCTCAATTATTGGATCATCCTTAACCATATAATCAAAATTATGTACTCAAAATTCAACTAGTCCAATAATCATAATTGGGATTCCATGTTCCATATCATAACCAACTTGGTACCAACATTGTTTCATCAGTGAGTAATTGAGTATCAAGGTCATTGCATATATTGTTCAAAGTCATCATATGAGTCATAAATATGGAAAGAAACCTATTGATCACAAATTTGAGAGATCATATTTTAGGTCATACAAATAGAGTTCTTGAATCAAGTGTGAAAGGTGACTTTCAATCCCAATATCTTAGGGTCCTAGCTTCTACATTGGCCTAAGTGGGGTTATACATCCATGATTTTAGATTTTATATTTCAACATTATGAGACAACATAATACTTCCAATATCATGATTTTGAGCCCAAAATCAGTGGGAGGTCCCACCCTAGTCCTAATGAGAAATAAACCCTAATTCAAAAATTGAGAGAGCCAAAATAGTCATTATTTCAAAAAAAATCAAAATTTGGGATTATGAAAGTCACTACTCATATCATGGGTGATATCAAGATACACTTGGGTGATCATAGGATATGTATCATTATTGAGATTTGATCATCATCAGTCACAATGTTGTTAATCAAAAGTCATGATTTTTGTACATCAAAAGTCATAGGTCCATAATTTTGAATCTAGGGTTTAGATTCCCACTTTAGACCTTAGGGGTGATCATTCTCCTATTTACAACAATCGAGCAGTATTTGAGCAATATTTTCAAGATTTTCTTATCATAGTGTTCAAGGTTGATGAATGATCTAGACCTAGGTCTATCTAGGATGCTAACCACAAGCCATAGTCAACATTATCATATTTCAACATCATCATTAAATAAAGATTCAAGATTGAGTATCAATATCATCCTAGATTTTGGCCTATTAAACTTAGGTCAAGTAATCAAAATTGGGTGAAAAGGGATAGAATCCTTTCCAAAACTCTAAATAATCAACAAGATGAAAATTTAGTGCTAGTCATAATAGGGATGTGACCTAGGTTAGGGGAGTCATGAGTTAACTACCACCCTAATCTAGCACATTACTAACATTATTCATGATCCATTGAGCTTATTCAAATAGGGAGAGAATTGATGGTAAAAACACATTATCACTATCATAAGAACAAAAATCAATATCATAATAGGTCAACTAGTTAAAGATTTTTCAAGACTGGGGTCATAATTGTTTCACTTTCATTCATGATCAAAATATAATTTGAAAATAGGTGTATGATTCATGTCCATGCTCATTATATCAAAATCAAGATTTCCAAAAGGCATCAATAGTCAATAGGAAAATTGCTTTTTGTGTCATAGTCTTACATCATGATTTTGTGAGTCTTAGGCTTAGTCACTTTATAGCATAGTCATAATGTGTATCAAATAGGATAAGAGTTTTTTACCTATGTTTTGAGGTTTAGTCAACAATAGGGCAACATGGACTTAAGAAATTAGGGACATCATCAACAATGCAGTATAAGGTATAAATCCTCCTTATTTCACCATATCATAATGTTCATCATTTACCTCAAACATAGGGAGCATGTAGTCTAGTTTTGGAGAAATTGAGTTTACAATCATGAGTTTTTTATTTCAAAATTCATTGATCAAAATTGAGTTTTCAAAACTAAGGATAAATCATGGTATAAATTTTCACAATTTCTAGTAACTTTTATTTTCCCATACATAAGTTACCCATAATCGAGAAATCATGTGGTAAATGGTCATGAGAAAAAGACCACACTAGGAGATGAGAAGACTACCTAATCATCATCTACTTGATTAGTGTAGTCCTTAAAGAAGAGATGAGATACTAGACAACTCTCAAGATTTTCAATAGAGAACCTTTAGGTCCAGTTCTAGATAATTAAGGCCAGGTAGAGAGGGGAATATCAGCCACCTTGAAAACATATAGGAGAAATTATGCCAGAACCCTGAGCGTAGACACCTCAATTTTCACCATTATGGATTTTAGGGTTTCTGGGGTTCAGGAAACTCGAGAAATTATTTACTTAAAGTATATGGGAGTGTGTATGCGCTAATACCAACTGTCACAGAACCATTCTTACCCTAATCCCAAATATCACTATCCAAATGGGCAATGTTAAATTTCAAATGAGGAATAGATTATGAGGTCATATATTGAGCCATGATAAGCATGTCTAGAGTCTAAGTGGGGGAGATTGTAAGTGATTTTATCATTGCAACCCCGTTATGGGTCGGGGTAGAGGGGGTCGGGGCAGAGGGCGTGGGCGATGCCCTAGCGGCAGAGGTGGGAGAGGGCAAGCATTCATTGTAGAGTCGTCCTCAACTCCTCCAGGCTGCCAATCTGGGGTAGATGGAGACGGAAGCGACGCCGTTCCCAATCCTACAGATCCATTTAGGGCTCAATCACAGAAGGCGACAGCGGAAGTGGCCGCCCCCAACACCCCGACTCCCCCCTCAATAGGTCAAGTTAGGTGGCATCTTCCTCGCGGGTTACTGATTGGCTTCAGTCTTGCAGATAGGACCGAGAGGAGGTTGCGGCGGATTTGGTCGAGTTCATCGAGCCACTGATCAGGGACGGGGTGAGATGTGTATCCATCTCAAGCCAGGAGTGTTCAACCCCCTCTTGGGATGATCACCTATCCATACGATTTGTTGGTCGGAAATTGTATAGCGGCCAACTTAGCGGTTGGATTCGACGCCTGTGGCGTTCTAGCGGCCCCATCGCAATCATGTCAGAGGAGCGTTAAGCGTTCATCGTCAATCTACCATCTCACAGCGAAAGGGAGCGGGTTCTAAATGAGGCTCCGTGGTTCATGGATGGATCGATCATCATGGTCCACGCAGGGCTGCCAGGCTCTCTTCTTCAACCTCTATCTTTCTATCATGTCCCTATCTAGTTCAAGATCGAGAACATGGAGTTGTCGTGGACTTGCAGGCACATCGCAGATGTTGCTAGCTCCATTGGCAGGCCGGTGGACATCGAAGATTACTCCTTCAATGCTGGATGCCTTGGGCATGCCCTGGTCTGCATTGAGATTGACAGCGAGTCCAAGTTACCGAAGTCCACCATGGTGGAGATTGACTTTGTGCCAAAAATGCTAAAGCTGGAGGTTGTTGCGAGGCCAACCCAATGCCCCAGCTGCAAGATGTTTGGGCACAGGGCAATGTCCTGCCCGCTGATGGTGAGGAAGCCACCTCCAGAAAATGACGTCCAAGTCAGATTGGGGAAAAAGTCTGGTGTTCAACCCTTTGCCAAGCCAATCACCAAATCGAATGTGCTCCAGCAAGGTGAGAACGTCGGGCCTCCTGATCAGGCCGAGGAAGACGAATTCCTTAGGAGTTTCATCTCCCAACAGGTCAATGAAAAAGTTGTCAACTGTGAAGTTGGGTTTCACTAAAGACTGTCTGTAGATTTAGACCTTCAACCGGTTGAACCTGACATGTTTGGGGGCACGCTACTGTGCAATGAAGATAGTCTCAACTTAGACTGGGAATTGGAGGTACCTAAACTTCATAGTAATGACACTGTGTCAGACTCCTGGAAGATCAATAGGATATAGGAGAGCTATGGATTTTCGGTCAAATATCAAGAACGAAAAGAAAAGCTCACTGAGGAAGATGAAGACCCCAATGGGTCTGAGGCAACTTCTGATCACTGGGATACTCATTCCCTGGAATCCGAACAGAGCTGGACTAAAAGGAAGAAAAAGTCGGCTAGGAAGAAATTGGTTTGAACTTGATATTTAGCCAATCTCTTCTCTCTAGATGTTGGAAAGAATCCCTTGGAAGACGTTGATGTATAAGGTTCTGAGAGTTGTCAGAGTGTTGGTTAATAGAGTTTGCTCTAGATTCTACTTGCTTTCTTCACAATCTCAGAGGTTGATCTTAATGCCAGTGAAGATCCAAATAGATGATTAGTACAATGATATTAACTGACGGTCCAGCACCTTGAAGGATTTTGTGGATAGACCTCTGCTTTTGGAGTTTTTTTTGTCTTGGTCTGGTTGAAGAGCAATGGTCCCTTGACCTTCTAGTTATGCTTGATCTCTCCAGTAGCTCTTGATACACCACCAAGCTGCCAAAAATGTCACTTCTTTGAAGGTGTGCATACTGTTGTGATCATTATTGGTGGGCCTGGTTGATTGTCTATCTAGTTGTTGTTTGATGTCTGCATAGAACTAGCTTGGTATAGGTTTTCTTTCTCTTTTCTCCACTAAGGAGGTCCTTTTTAGGACTCTTTTCTGTGTCTCTTGGATGTTTTTTCTTTTTCTCTTTCTTTCATCCTGTCCTTTGGGGGCGTAGGCTATCTTGTACCTAAAGTTTTGGACCCATCTTAATGCAACAAAGTTTTTTACCGACCAAAAAAAATATTGTAACTTCCCATAATTTGAGGCCTTGGATTAAATGATCTTAAAAGGAATAATTGGAGTACCCATATCACCAAGGTGCACCTCCTTTTATAGGATCCCATCACTAAAGAACTTCATAGTTAAGTGTGCTCATCTTGGAGTAGTAATAGGAGGGGTGACCAGTCGGGAAGTTTTTCTTGGCTTGTACATGAGCGAGGACAAAGCATGTAGTTAAGGCTAGTGGTGATCTTTGGGGCCAGTCATCATTCTTGAAACCCTGCTAGAGTCTTGGGAAGTGGGCCCTGACGTTACAAATATCCTCTTGTCTTTAGGATATCCAAAAAAATAACATTTATCATATTCAGGGCCAAACTTTTTAGGAAACATTTTCCTCACATAAGCTTCACATCCTGAAATCTTCATAAAAGTCACTTTGGGACGCTTCACAGTCCATATCTCATATGGAGTCTCTAGTTGTGAATTAGATGGTTCTCGATTTAGTATAAACACAGAGGTTTCTAGAGAATAACCCCATAAGGTTGTCGAATGTGTAGCTAAACTCATCATCGATCACGCCATATCCAGCAATGTGTGATTCCTTCTTTCTAACACACCATAATGCTAAGGTGTTCTAGGTGGAGTCCACTGGGATATAATCCCATGGGCTCTAAGAAGGTCCTCAAACTCTTGATTTAAGTATTTTCCAACTCGATCAGAATGAAGTTCCTTAATACTTTTCCCAAGCTAGTTATGTGCTTCATTCATAAACTCCTTGAACTTGTGAAGAGTTTTTGAGTTATGTTTCATTAAATAAACATAGTCATACCTACTAAAGTCATTAGTAAAGGTAATGAAGTACTGATACCCACCTATAGCAGTTGTTATAAAAGGTTTGCATACATCAGTATGTATGAGTGCTAACATATCACTAGCCCTTTCATTGTTACTTGTGAAAGGAGTCTTAGTCATCTTACCAAACAAACAAGATTCACATGTCTCTATTGATTCAAAATCAAAAGAGTCCAGATAACAATCTTTATGGAGTCTAGATATGTGATTCTCATTTATGTACCCTAGACGACAATGCTAAAGATATGTTTTGTTTGAGTTGTCGAGTTTTAATCATTTTGTAAATATGTGATAAACAACTATCTTTACATCTAGCAAATACAGACCATAAGACGTCAGGGCACTTCCATAAATGGTCCCATCTTTAAAAATAGAACATTAACCATTCATAATATGAAATTCATATGTATCCTTGTCCATACAAGATATAGAAATGATATTTCAATTTATGGAAGGTACATAATAGTAGTACACTAACTCTATTACAAGCCCTGTCAAAAGATATAAACTATATGTTCCAACTGCAGTGGAAACAACTCTTGCTCCATTTATGACTCACAGTTCAACCTCTCCCTTTCCCAAAGGCCTACTTCTTTTTTGATCCTACATAATCGAGCATATGTGATATCCACATCTGGTATCAAGTAACCATGTTGAAGAAGTAGATAAGCTTATCTCAATAACATATGTACCTAAAATGGAGATCTCTATCCCCAACTTCTTCTTCCTGAATGCCTTCAAGTACAAAGGACATATTCCTCTTGTACTTTTCTTTCTTCTCATCTTGAGTGTTGAAGATATGGATTTGGGATTATCCTTAGAACTCTTCATGGCCTTGATTTCATCCTTGGACTCAACTCCACTGATCATCATTAGGGATTTGTCCTTCTTTTTCTTGCCTAAATATTTATCAACATGCCAGGAAAATCTGACAATGGGTGGCCACATTATTCAAGTGATAACACTCAATAAAATGGCTATATGATTCAGTCAATGATTGCAGAACCATATTTGTGACCAACTCTTAGCTTAAGAGAATCATAGTTCTTCTAGATGATCTGCATGTCCAATCATATTGTGCACATGGGTCTCTACTGGATCTCCCTCTTTAATCTTACACTCAAAGAGTGCCTTTGATATATTGTACCTTTCTTTCTTTGTGAGTTAATAGTTCAGGTCCCTAAGATGTGTCACCATCTCTAGTATCCCCATATCTTCAAATTTCTCATGCAACTAATAGTTCATCCAGCTTAGCATAAGGTGCTTTATGTCTAAGGCATCATTGAAATGCTTTCAATAAGCATCCACTTGAGCCCTAGGTGTAGTAGGAGTAGGTATTTCTAGCACTACTGTTTCTAGGACATAGAGCTTTGAGAACCCTTCTCAAAGTCCAAAATCAATTGTGGGAATTTTTCCCGTTAAGTTTGTTCTTTTTAAGAACTTATCACAACAATGATTTGTTTGTCACTTGATTCTATAAGAGAAAAACTGCATTTGGTCAAAAACCCTTTTTGACTTGATTTGATTTGAAAAATTGATGATGTTCAATTAAGACTTAATTATCACTCCCACTATTTTATTTAAATTGATAGGCCTTACATATCAATTTGGAAGATTACAATGTACAATCTTCTAGTGAGCCAAGATCCAAAATCATTCAGCTATTACTCGGCCAATGCCAGTGTCCATAGTCAATTATTAAGGTAGGCAGCATTTTTCAATTGCATCTTATACAATTCTTGGATGGATGATATGCACAACTCCTTGCCATAATCATCTCCATGACTCTAGGTGCTTAATCCCATTAAGGAAACCTAGTTAAGCCTTATCTAAAAGCCAACACGATAGATATACACCTTTCTTAGACAGAACCTACATATCCATCATCACTCTTCCACAAGATGAATGGTGCACCACGTTTGGGCATAACTTACACTTAGTCGATCAAGATTTGCATGTTTGTTGCTTATGGAAAGTAGCTAAACTTAATATGTTATTGAAGGAGTTTGTATTGCTAAATATATATACCTTATCCAATCACCACATATATAGCACGTATCATATACATGTTATATCCCACAACATAAAATACGTAATAAAAAAATGTGATAGTTATGTCCATTCTAATGTAGCTCCTTGGAGCCACAAGAAATTACCACAACTTACGAACTGCATCTCATGAAGAAACATATTGTAGATGAAGATTTGTGCATTCCAATCTGGCTTGATCGGTTAAGCCATTGAACCTATCGACTTGCCTCCTAGTCGGTCAGTTGGTCGTCTGGACTTCAGTCCACCAACTTTTGGGTCCTCCATTTGATTGGAACTTCTTAGTCCTCTATCTTGTTGGCTTGCCTTCTTCATTGTAACAAGAAAATAAACTATCCTACTATCACATGATTATATAGAAACCTCGAGTTACATTTGAGGGGAGAAAAGTTAGGACAAAATAATTATTTTACAATTAGAAGATAAGGTAGAGGCTCGATATGCAAACCGAGATATAACTGGAATAAACACACAACCATGATGCACAGATAATTACAGTTTGTTTCCATAATCACGCTATAAATCCACCATCATAACCAGCTTTTAGGGAGACATGTGTCAATTGAATATATATATATATATATATATATATATATATATATATATATATATATATATATATATATATATATATATATATATCACATATATATTAGTTTGGGATTCATACGTGGTATTTGATTGGACATTAATATTTGCATCATATGCAATAAACACATGATAAAACTAAAAAGTTGATCATATCGATTATGCAAAAATATAGTAGATTGATGTGGCTCTGATACCATTGTAGGGAAATATGACATCAGATAGGTAGCAAAAATAAAAAATTTACTAACATATTCTCCATGAAACCAGTGTATTGTATCAATAACTATATAATAGAAAGGATGGTTTTGAGGATATACCTGGTCTTGGAGTAAGTCCAACAACAATCTCCTCATCGTTGTAGTTGTGTAGTTGTCTTCTAGTTGCACTGGGACGACATATGCAATAGCTCTTGATCTTCACCACAGATAGCAGGCTTACATTGTACTCCTAGCGGGAAAAGTATCTACGCCTCTAGAGCAGTCTACTCGGACCCCTCAAACTCCTATCATCCTACTAGAATAGATAGGAAGGATTTGTCCCTCCCATTAGTGTACTAGTCACCAACTTTATCTTCTACAATTGTTCTCCATTGCTATCCCTCCCTTTATCAGATAAGACTTGCTCAGGTTCTCTCGATTACCACAACTAGAGAAAACAAACAATTATCAAAGGTAATTGATGTCCTTGAGAAGCCCCCAGTAGCCCTCTATTTATAGTATGGGTTAGGGTTAGGGTCCCTAGTCTTTGTGGAAGTGGAAGGGACCAAAATTGCATGAAATTTGTAACCTGCAAATGGTGAAATAGTTGGTTTTCCAGGCAAATCGATCGGTTAGCATGTGAGTTGATCAGTTCATCCAGTGATTCGGTTGTTCTATAATGTTTCCCAATTGTATATGAATGGGCAATTCTAATCCAATTAATACACGACATGACGTCAACAATGATCCTTAATGTAATCAAATTTCACTATCAGTCGGGTGTCTCCCATTGCAAAATGGTCATCTCACAATAGTGAAATGGTCGATTCACTAAGTGAACTGGTCTGTTGGTGCCCTAGCTCAACCATAATCTAGCTAGTGTAACATCTAATCAACCTGACACTCCAACCAGTCATTTCATCACATGAACCGATCAGTTGGGAGTTCAGTTAGTTGATTTTTGCTTGAATTGAGTACCTAAACACTATAGCAATCAATTCAATAATTATTCATGATCAAAACTCCTCTACTAGGTGTATCATATGTGTGTGGCCCTATAGATCCTATGTTACGTTGGTAGTAAATATCCATAATCAATAATGGCATCACTAGCAAAGAGCGGTACCTAGTCACACGTCATTCCTACCCAAGTAAATGGAAAGTTGGAGAACAACTTCAACTGACAATATGTGAGTGGTATTATAATATTTTTATGGTTCCTTTGTCACTGATATCCAGATTGAACTTGAGGCATGGAATAGTCATCCTCTTCATTGTTCAATCCACATTTCCTGAACTAGAATAGACTATCTGAGATATATTTAAGCTCAATATTACATATTGACTCACATGTGCATGTCCATGCATTTCTCGGTCACACTAATCAAGTGGAAAGGATACCACACTCCTATAAGAGGGATAGATTATAACTACATCCCTCAAAGTCATCCCCATATGTCACAATGCATATGATCATCACATTTATGGCAATCCTTATTCAAGGTCACAGTAGATGATGTCGAAACACACTAAACGACATGTGATGAGTGTAGTGACTTCAAGTCTAAGAACCACAATCACCATCATCACTATAAGAGATGATTCTGACTACCAAATATGGTTTCTATGTATTAGTCTTATGGTGGGTTTGTCTGATATATTGTTCTCTAACAAGTATTTATGTGCTTGGTTTGATATCACATATCATGACTGATGAGATTTTGTCATCAACCAATACACACTCTATTCTTATTTGTTATTGTTTTTCCATAATAACATCCTACTAGGGACAAAATGAGAATATATATATTCTTAACATCCATATGATCTCATTGTTCAAGTCACATACTTGAAGACATACATCACCAAGTAATATCATTCTCCACGCATTTATTATGTTATTTCATTATCTCATAACTAAATAAAATAGAATAAATTGAAAGATTGTTGTTATTATTAATCAAATTATTTACAAGTTATGACATTAAAATCATCATATGGTTGGCTCTCTGGGTATGCATACAAACAATAAGACACAAATAGGAAACAACAATATACGTATCTAGGCATCAATAGAGGATGGGCATGATGCAACCTGATTCAGAGCTATTTGCAAATCATCTACAAGAAGAAGGCGACAAAGGAGTGGAATACACTTTGTTGTCGGGACTCCCACACGGAAAACTTCCTCAAGAATATTAACACATAGCTCTAACCAGACTACTGGATGTGATGATGGTTCGATCCATTGACGGGCTATCAAATTGCAGTCAATAGAAAAAAGGGAAACAACTTTTGTAGGAGAGGGTGGAGATGACGAATGGAATAGAAACTCAATTCTCATTGGATGAGCTTGATTGTGATGTTGCCATGTTCCATAGGAGTATGAACACACCATTAGCATAAGGTCTTTATTCTAGTGTTGACACATAGTAGTGGTACGGCCAAGAGATTTTTAAATGGGTCGTTCATATTGTGATGCCATGTTACACGTCAATCTGATCGTTGCATGTATTGTATGAATTTTGATAATTATTTGATTAGTAGCTAAATGAATCTGTATATCTATCTGATCCAACAAATAGAATAAATCCAATCTTTATAAATTAAATATTGATATGAGTTATAACTATTATTTTAATATAAACTAAAGTGTTTTTATATATATATGTATATATACGAGTATGCATATAGTATGTATATTGTATTTATTAAGACAATGTATATGTGATATGTAATTATTATATCAATTATTTAGTAAATGTTTGTATCTACATATTATAAAATTTCATATCATTTGGAGTTACCAATAAATAACTAAAAATCAAACAATATATTGTTGAACAACATTCTGTCAGCATGGTCGGTTGAAGTATATATCGACCGAGAATAACTTTTAAAGAACATCCAAAAATTCTGAATTTTTTAACTGAAATGCAGGATTGAGTTATAAATATTATATCCAAATTGCAATTAAATCCAAATTACATAGAAAATATGATAAATTATTTATCGTATTACTATCTTGATCAAATTCCATACTCATGTACCATTAAAACCTTAATTTCTCAAACAATCGAACACTTAACTTTCTTATTAGGTTTAAAACATCATAATTAAATTATCATCATTAATTAGATTTAAGAAATGACCAATCCAATTAAGCATATAATCATCCAAGTAAACCCTAGTTTACCAATTAAGCACAAATGCAGTTATAACATATGTACTCCTGGAGTGGCTTTTGAAGTGCATTTTGGCCTTCCATCTTGCCTTCCTTAGGTTGTTGTCACATGAAAAATGAACAACCTAACAAAATAGGAGAAGTTAGAAAACTAGTATGCCCAAATTGTATAAAGAAAAAAAAGAATAAAGAATACCACTAGCGAGGGCAGTAGGAAAAGATTAAATCAAAACAAACTAGCTAGGTTGAGCACCTTTCTCCCTAGGAATGACACTAGAATGTTATGTGTGTTTCTCATATGCTACTAAGAAAACTATAAAAATATGGTGCCTAAGGGGAGATATCACACCACAACTACTAGGTATCTATGGTGCTTTCTATCCCTGACAATGATGCTAGAAAGCTTGGTGTGTTTTTCTTATACCTATAGTCACACACCAATCAATTCATTTATGACTACATGCAACCCTAGTCACTTGAGACACACTTGGGATCTTTTGAATTTATAAGGGGCCTAAACTAACACACCCACTTAGACTAGCACACTAACCTGCAAGTGCACAGAGTCGTGTTATAGTATAGGCAACCGGCAAGAATAGGGTCGATCCATAGGGAGAAAAGGGGGCACTATAGCTAGGTTAGTTTTGTCTAGGTTCCTATTGTGGATTCTAGGATTGAAGGTTTTGATGGTTGATTTTGTTATTTAACTAAGGGTTGAACAAGTAAACATTTATAAGAATCTAGGAAATTAACACCAAAAATAAACTTAGATAGTTAACTCTAATGAACAAAAAATGACTAGCAAATCAAGAAAGGGCAATCTAAACTAAGGAAAGGAAGAACAAAATCTATACTACACTAATCTACAAAAATAGGCAAAGGACCAAATAAAGACCTAAACTAGAAAGACAAAAGCAAGAACTAGGCAATAAACCAATTAAGCAAGTAAAGAGGTCAAATAAAGTAAAGACTATCTAAGCAATAAGGAAATTAGGGTTTTAATGCAATCAAGAGAAGTGTGGGCTGTTTGAGGGGATAAACTTATCAATTGGCTTGGGGTGAAGACAAGTAAACATTATTCTTTCATTTAGATTACCAAACCAACTAGATCAGCATCATTCCTTGATCCAATCATATTGATCACAAAACTAGGCAATCTAGATGTTGAATTGGTCATTTTAGACTCTCAAATGGTTGTTTCACATCTTGAATTGATTGGCCAATTTTCTATTTCAAACAATGCATATCCAACATTTTTGAAATTGGCATGACCCTTAAATTGTTGGGGTCAACACTTGAACTGGTTGGTTCATAATCTTGTTAGTCAAGTTTAAGTCATTTTTGTTTAAATTGAATACCTAAACACTTTAGTAATCAAGTCAAACCATATTCATTAGTAAACTCATTTTCTAGGTGCATCATATGTGTGTAACCCTATAGATCCCAAGTTATGTTTGTAGTGAATGTCCATAACCAATTTATGACATCACAAGCAATTAGCGGTGTCTAGCAACACATCATTGCTACCCAAGCAATTGAAAAGTTGGAGAACAACTTCAACCTATAACCCATGGTCATTGTTACAATGATCTTATAGTTCATTTGTGTCACTAAACTATTTATTATGCTAAGTCCACACTCCTAATTGATTCATAGCCAATGGAAAGTGGACCTAGGCATCTGTCCTAAGAATGGATCACATAACATATGCATGAACAAAACCACAACCAAGAATAAGGTAAGAGAGAACATAGCATAAAAGTAACTATACTAGTACTTGAAACAAAATCTCAGTTCCATATGTCAAGCCATTAGAATTCCATTTGCATGACATTAGAGATCACCACAGCAAGAGCCACAGATTATCATAATAGAGAGGAAGCATCAATTCTATAAAAAGTTCATAGTTTACAAGTTACCTAAAATCATAAAATGGGCAGAAATTTTAAAATACATAAACTCATAGGTTTAAGAGAGCATATATTCTTGGTAAAACTTGATATAATGGTAAAAAAGATATAAACATCATTAAAGACTTTCTTATTAACAATCAACATGTTTTACATCCATTTATATTATATAAACAACATTTAGTGCCATTTAACCTAATTCCCAATGGATGGGTCCATGAGTATGCCTTGTGCCCTTACCCCGAGAATTCAGGTAGGTGCATAGGGCTTGTATAATGGACAAGTTCAATTATGGTAAAGGTTTATTCCACATATTTCAAGGAAAAAGAACATACTAATCATATGGAACAAATACCTCAAACAAGTATATACATCCAAGCAATTTAAGCATACATACATACAAGAAAGTTTAATACCACTAGTATGTCCAATAGGAGGATAAAGTGTACCTTCAGTAGAGCACAAGATAAACACCTTGATTAGAAAACCATAATTAACAACTTGAGTAGATTATGGCAATTGGGTCATCATAGGGATCCTGACATTACAAATGAGTATAATTGTATTACTATCACCAAGATTAGGGTATCCTTAATCATAATCACCATCATGTGGTTGGATGTGTCACCTAAGTCTAGGTACTCATTTCTTTCCTCATTGATTTCAATATCTCAACTAGGCCATGCATAGACATTATCAAGCAATACATTACATCATGGTTTCACTACCACTTGGAGTGACACATCACAATTATATTATGGATATAATATTAGGGTTTCATGATCTTAGATAGAGCAATCATAATATTTGAGCAAGCTTAGTCAACATAAGCATCAACATTGGCATAACTAGTCATATTGAGCTATAATCATGCAAGGTTGTCACCATTACAGTATACATGAGATCTACTTGAGTTAGGTGTCATAAACAACATCAAGCTACTAATTTGACATCTTAATATAAGATGGGTCATCACTAGGGATGGATTTTCATTATTTTATACACTAATTATCAACATGCACACTAGATCACCTATAAAGTCAAGATTAGGGTATTTAGTCACATTAGTATACAATAATGATCCTCATATAATTTAAGGGTACAAGGAAAGTAGTATTACTAATTTAGAGGTCACATAATGGATTCAAGTAGAATTAGATCAATATTTGAACAAGGTCCAAGATTTTATTCCAAAGACTACATGAAACACCTTTCATATTTCATCTCACGTCATAAGGTCAAAAAGGGTTACAAGTATGAACAAATCCGAATATTACTTCCAGACATATCAAACGTTACTTATTTGGTTCAAGCATATGGATTAGGTCACATTCAATCAAGGATTAGCATTACAAAACTAACATTTAGCATCAAATCCCATTTTAGATCATTCAAGCAACTTTGGACCATTTTAGGATACATGGATGTGTAAAGTTCTAATCTTAATGTAACAATATGTTCAAGTATCTTATCTTAAGATATCATTAATATTTGGGGCATTCAATATTAAGCTTGAGCATTATATGCCATAAAACATTTAGAAAAAGATGAAAAGGTGTTATCTTTAACTTGTCAGTGGAATTACAAGCAGAATCAGGTATCAAAGTAGTCCCATTGAAAATAATTCTCTAGATGCAAATTCATATATTATATGAAGAAATTGGCCCAAGGAATGAGGAGATATGCTATTTGCAAGATCAAGTATGATACTTGGAAAAAGAATGGAGGGAATACCAAAGAAAAAACAATATGGTCCTTTGATCAACGATCCGGCGGCCACGCCT
Source organism: Alisma plantago-aquatica (assembly GCA_963693085.1). Taxonomy (NCBI): domain Eukaryota; kingdom Viridiplantae; phylum Streptophyta; class Magnoliopsida; order Alismatales; family Alismataceae; genus Alisma; species Alisma plantago-aquatica. The sequence goes on along the minus strand of OY856412.1, from coordinate 1,371,595,610 downwards.
CACTTAGTTTGGCCAAAAGAGGAGAGGTCATGGAATTGGTTGTGCCCAGGTGGTGTCGCGTCACTGACTTGTGTCAGACTGACCTGGGGTCAACACCCAATAGTAGGGGGAGCCACATGACTGATCTAGGTCATTCAGTGTTGGACCATCATGTTCAGAAGTGATCAGTTGTGTTGCTCTTCTCCCTCCCTCGCCCGTGCGGGGCCTTTTCCAGTCGCGATGGTGGACCATAGAGTTGCTCTCCCGAGCTCGAGCAACAACATGAACCGCCCACGATGGAGTTGGAAAAGCAACTTCTTGACCATGGCATGCCTCTGTGATCCATCCCATGTCGGAAACAAGGTGGAGGAGCAAGGATAAAACAATTCCCCATCTTGACCTCCATGGTGGCGCCATGGACAGGAGATAGAAGTTGGGGGGAAAGAGAGACCTAGGGTTTGTGAAACAATGTGAAGGCAAAAAATGTGGAAAGGAAAAATGGATCCAAGGAGATTACTAATTTGTCTCGACAAGGTGTGGAGTGGTTGGATTGGCCATGGAAAAAGCATGTTGTACCTTGTCTGATCAAGGTAGGAGATAAGATGAGGTTCGTTGGATCAAGAGGAGAATCCATGGCAAGAAGATTTGAGGGTCTATATTGCACAAGACAAGAGCTAGAAAGTGGACTGCTGATTTGCTAAGAGCAGAGGGCATCCACCTAGTTGATCCGCACGCCCTATTTGGGAAAAATTAGGGTCAAAAATAAGATAAACCAGTGTTAAATTGAAGAATAAATTGTAAATTTTAAAATGTCATATCATGGGTTATGATGTTCTGATTGAAGTGATTTTTCTTTATTGGAAAGATAATGAGAAGCTTTACAATTTGAGATACTTTAAAGATAATTTTGACAACATTGATTAGTTCAAACTAATTTGCATGATGATTACATGTTAAGGATTTGAAGCTTTTGGTCTAAAAGCAAATTGGCTATCACCCCCAAGATACATGTGCATAAGACACAGCAATCGAGAATCAAAACATCTTTAATCATAAAATTGAGGGCTAGAGTTAGGAGTTAGAGCAAGGATGAAGTGAAAATCACATATATGAAGCTAGGGGAAAGTACAAGTTATCATATCCTCCCCACTTTAAATGGAATTTTGTCCCCAAAATTGAATCAAGTATCAATCAAGATTGAGTTTTCCTATTCAACATCAAGATCTTCTTAGTATTCACATCATGTATCCTCACCATTTACAATATCCATCTTATTCCAAAATCAAGAAATTGAGCATCTTCGTCAACACATAGTCACATAGATCAGAAAATTGGAAGTATCATAGTCACATAGATCATCAAATCAGAGGTATCATCACGAGTCACAATTTTGTAGAGATTATCCTATATATCACCAAATTTGGAGAGATCATTGTTCAATTCACTTGGATAAAATTCAAGAGTAAGGCATGACTTTCGTACCCAACACTTAGGGTTATATCTCTTACATTGTCCTAGGTGTGGTTATACATCCATGATTGAGATTTCATATTTTATGAATTTGAGACAAACATCATATTTCAACATCATGATTTTGTGCTCAAAATCGATGGAAGGGCCCACCCTAGTCCACATGTAGCTTAACCCTAAGTCATAAATTGAGAAATTTAACATAATCATCATTTTACATTTATGATATTTGGGAACATGGAAGTCATCAATCATATATCGAGGGTGACCTCAAGATCCAAATAGAGTGATCATTTGAGTCAAATCAATATCAATATCATTAATCATGAGTCAAGATTTCATTATTCAATATTGAGAGTCAAGTTTGGACATCAAGGTCATAGGTCCAAATTTTCTAAGTTAGGTTTAGATTGTTGCTTTATACCTTAGGGGTGACATAGGTTTCCACCCTTCCTAAGGTTTTATTGATATGTCATACACATTTTACTTGAGGTTTTATTATCAATAATTGATCACATTATCTTGTGTATAATTCTTTCACCTAGATTTTCCATATCTCTTAGGGGCTCATGGCGACCTTCCCTCCTAGTCTTTGTCTTCCTAGTGACCATCCCTACTGGGCTTGGTCTTCATAGTGACCTTCCTCCTGGGCTTGGTTTTCATGGTGGCCTTCCCTCCTAGGCTTGGCTTGTTTATGACCTTCCCCCATGGGCTTGGACTTCATGATGGCATTCTCTCATGGGCTTGACTCATTTGTGACCTTCCCTCTTGGGATTGGTCTCTTTGTGACCTTCCTTCTTGGGCTTCGTCTCTTTATTACCTTCCCTCTTGGGCTTGGTCTTCATGGTGGTCTTCCATCCTAGGCTTGGACTCTTGGTGACCTTCCCTTCTAGGCTTGGTCACATATTGTTAGTGACTTCCTTAGTGACTTTTCCTTTGTCCCTTAGAGATGGCGTAATTGGGTTCAAGGAATCATACTCAATATATATGCTTTCATGCTTGGTATACTTCATCCTTTAAAGTTTAGGTGACATTCAAGGTTACATCAATTCTTAAACAAATTTCTTAACTCATCCAATCGGGAGAGTATCTATTATCAAATCATATTTTATAAGGTCATGATAACAAAGATTAAGATAGTAATGGGGCTACCATAATTCAAGATTTTGTAGGATCAAGTTCATAATCACATCCCCTTCCTTTCATGATCATCATAAGGGTATATTTTACAAATCGAGAAGTCAAATTGAGAAATCAAGAGTTAGAGCATAATAGGGCTAGATTGATATCCATACCCATCATATCATTCAAAATTGAGATTTACAAATGGGCATAGAAATCAATAGTGAGATGCCTCTTGTAAAAAGTATTTCCTCATGATTTTGAGATTCTAAGAGCAAAGTCATTTCATGGCATGGTTATTGTACATACCAAAATAGGGGAATGATTGGCTTACATATGTTTGAGTTTTCATCAAAAATAGGAAAGCACAAACTAATTAAGATAGGCATTGTGTTAACTCTGAGGTATAGGTAGGAACCATCCTTAGTTCATCATATCAAGATTATTATCATTTTACCTCGAACATAGAAAGCATGTAGTCAAGATTTGGTAAAGATGAGTTTTCATGATCTGAGGGGTCTTAAATGAATTCTTAACTTCAAGAGTACTTTCATTAGTCATAATTGAGTTTTCAAATTAAGATTAGATCATGAAATTATCATCATTTTACTCAATTTTACCAATTCATTCAAATTTTAGTTTCCCCCACATAAGCTACCCATAATCGAGAGATCATGTGATCCATTGTCATAGAAAAATCACATGAGGAGATGAGAAACTAACAAATCAACATCTAATGGGTGTTGTAGGGTAGTGCTTAGAGAGAGATGAGATGCTAGAAGACTCTCTAAGGTAGGTAAATTTGGGTTATTGAACATGCATAGATGATATGTGATTTCTCTGATATCATTGTCACAGAACCATTTATTACCCAAAGTCCACACTCCTAATGGCTATACAACCAATGGAAAATGGACCTGGGAGTCCATCCTGAGAATGGATCACATAACATATGCATGAATATAACCATAACCAAGAACAAGTAAGACACAACATAGCACACAAAGAGCTAAACTAGTACCTAAAACAAGATCTTAGTCCCATATATCAAACCATTAGACATTTGCATGACATTAGAGATCACCAAAGTAAGAGCATCAAATTATCATAATAGAGAGGAAGCATTAATTCTATCAAGAGTCATAGAGTACATGTTACCTAAAATCATAAAATGGGTGCACACCAGCACAACTGCACTGGGTACGCTATAAAATACATAAACTCGCATGTGTAAGAGAACATATATGCTTGGAAAAACTTGATATAATGGTAAGAAAGAAATAAATGACATTTAAGACTTTCTTATTAACAAGAAACATGTTTTACATGCATTTCCATTATATGAAATAGCATTCAGTGCCATTTGACCTACTTCCCAATGGAAGGGTCCATGAGTATGCATTATTCCCTTACCCTGAGAAATCATGCTAGTGCAAAGGGCTTGTATAATGGAAAAGTTCGATAATGTTCAAGGTATGTTCAACGTATTTCAAGCAAAATGAACATACTAATCATAGGGAACAAGTAGCTCAAACAAGTATATACAGCCAAGAAATTTGAGCTTACAAACATAAATCAAGTCCAATATCACTAGCCTGGCCAATAGTAGGACAAAGTGTTCCTTGAGTAGAGCATAAGATTAACAACTTGATTAGAAAATCATAATTAGCAACTTGACTAGATCTTGGAAAGTGGGTCATCATAGAGATCTTGACATTATAAATTATTATAATTGGGTTATTATCAGAAATATTAGGTATCATTAATCATAGTCATGGAGTTGGATGTCTCACCTAAGTCTAGGTACTCATTTCTTCCTCGTCGATTTCAATATCTCAACTAGGTCATGCATAGGCATTATCAAGCAACATAGTACGTCAGGGTTGCATTACCAGTCAGAGGGACATCACAACTAGATTGGTGATTTTAGAGTTTCATGATCTTAGATAGAGAAATCATAACATTTAAGCAAGCTAAGTCAATATAAGCATCAAACTTGGCACAACTAGTCATATTGATTTATAATCGTCCAAGTTTGTCACCATCAAAGTATAAATGGGATCTACTTGAGTTTGGTGTCATAAAAATCATCAAGATACTGATTTGAGATCTTAATATAAGATGGGTCATCATTAGGGAAGGATTAGCATAAGTTTAGAGACTAATTATCAACATGCACACTAGATCACATATAAAGTCAAGGTTAGGGTATTTAGTCACATAAGTGTACAAGAATGATCCTCATATAATTTAGGGTACAAGGAAAGTAGGATTACTGATTGAGAAGTCACATAATGGATTCAAGTAGAATTATATCAATATTTGGATAAGGTGCAAGATCAAATTCCAAAGTCTACATGAAACACCTTTCATATTTCATCTCACATTATAAGGTCAAAAAGGGGTAAACTATGAACAAATTTGAATACTAGTTTGACACATATCAAAAGTTACTGATTTTGGTCAAGAATAAGCATTAGGACACATTCAATCAAGAATAACATTAAAAAATTAACATTTAGCATCAAAGCCCATTGTAGGTCATTCAAGAAACATTGGACCATTTTAGGATACATAGATGTATAAAGTTCAAATCTTAAGGTATCAATATGATCAAGTAGCTGATATTAGGCTATCATTATTTTTGGGGAGTAAAAGATTAAGCTTGAGCATTAGATGACATAAAAAATATAGAAATAGATCAAAAGGCATTATCTTTAACATGTCAGTGGAATTACAAACATAATTAGGTCATGAAACTAGTCCCTTTGAAAAGAACTTGTTCTCTATATACAAATTCATATATTATATGACTAAATTGGCCCAAGGAAAGATGAGATATGCTATTTGCATGATCAAGTATGACACTTGGAAAAAAAATGAAGGGCATACCAAAGAACGGTCGATCTGGGCCTTTAATCAACAATCCAATGGTAGTGCCATTCTTAGTTTGGCCATGAGAGGAGAGAGTCTTGGAGTGGGCCACGCTCAAGTGGCATCAACCAATGGCTTGCATCATACTGACCTAGAGTCAACGCCCAAGGGTGTGGGGAGTCGCGCGAGTGATCTAGGTCATTTAGTGCTAGACCATCATGGTCTAAAGTGATTGGGCGTGTTGCTCTTCTCATACCCTCCCCATGTGGGGCCTCTCCTGGCGGCGACATGCGCCAATAGAGTTGCTCTTTAGAGCTCGAGCAGTAACACGAACTGCCATGATGGCACTGGAAAGCCATACACCCAACCATACCATGCCTCTGCATGGCCATCCCAGGTTATAAACAAGGCAGAGGATCAAGGAGGAAAAAATGCTCATTCTTGTGCTCCATGTAGGTGCCTTGGATAGGAGATAGATGTTCAGGGGAAGAAGGATCTAGGTATGTGAAACAAAGAAGAACGAGAAGGCAAAAGATGGGGAAAGGAAAAATGGAGCCAAGGAGAGTACTGATTCGTCTCGATATGGAGTGGAGAGGTTAGATTGGCCATGGCACAATCCTTTTGTGTGATGGAGTGGATTTTTGAAATCCATAAATCTCCAAAAACATATTAGAATCCATATCTTGAGTTATAATCAGAGTTCCAAGTGTTTTGGTAAAGTTGGAATGTTGATCGAGATTTATATAATGATTAAAATATCTCTCTTAATGCCTTTTTGAGGAATTTTATTGAGTGGTCCAACAGATGAGTTTTGTCACCAAATTTGAATAGAAAGTAGCTCGAGCGGTATGGGAGATATGGTTAAAATTTGGTGGCATTTGGAGGTTTCTAGAGGAAGTTATGAAGGTTTAAATTTGTAAAATAATGTGCTTTTTGACGATTTATAGACCTAAGTTGGGCTTGATTTTTGGTGTCACGAGCCCCTTTTGTTTGGAGCCGGCTGGGTGGCCCTTTTCTGACCCTAGATCTCAGATCTAACGGCCCGGGTCCTTGCAACAATGAAGCCACATATTGGCTTAAGTGGACCTTGGCCTTCAGCCCTTGGATTATGATCTGAGAGGTGTCCGCTTGTCTCCTACCTTGCGGTTAGAGCAAGGTAGTGGGGCAGCTGACCGTGCGACCACCCCAGCCACAACCTGCCTAGATCATGGGACATGGGTGAGAAGGGACCGAGTAGTTGAGGTCGCCCCATTGCGACGAGTCATTTAACCCTTGTTTCAGTTCGAGAGAGCAAGAAAACAGAGAGAATGAACCCTCCGTTGCCAGCGGCTCTCCACCGCAGGAGCAGCTGGTGGCCAAAGGAAGAGTGCGGCGCTTGAGCACTGACTAGAGGGAGATAAGAGAAGGGAAGGGAAGATCGAGGCCTAAGGTGATGAATGTGACTGGTTTCGTGCCCAGTCCCAGTGACTTCAAGGGTCGACCAACCCCAGTTGGCCGGAGATGGAGGTGAAGCTAGGGAACAAGTGCGGAGTGCTTCTCACCTTGAACGTTGGCTGCAGGTGAGTCCGTCTAGGCCTAGAGAAGCTAGTGGAGTCTTCAGATCGATGCGAGGGGGAGAAGAGATGAATTGCCTCTTTGCTCCGCCGCAACCAAAGCTGGCGGCGGCGCTCCTGCCCAGATGGGGGTCCATCGACCGTAGGGAGCTTTCCAAGTAGCCGTGGAGGGAGGCTGACGGACACTGATCGTGATGGTGGCATGAAGAGATGATGAGGAATAGTCAAGCCCGAGCCCTTGCTCACCGAAGTCCCCTTGTGCGGCGGTGCCCGCTAGGAACAGAGTCCCGCTAGGGACTGGTCGCGTGAGAAGAAGGGAGAACCAGGTCTACAGCCGAACCGGGTCCAGGAAACGAGAACTGGCTGATTCAATGCTGAACCAGGAAGAACTGACCGAATCCAAGCAAAGGAGTTGCGCCGAACCCTGGACGCCACGTGGCAATCCCGTATTGGCCAGATAAAGGTAATATTCCAAAAACGTTCATTTCTTAGATAAATCATAGAAATTAGCCTGTATATCAGAAAAATAGGAATAAGGTACCAAAATGCTCAGAAAAATGAGTAGAACACAACGAAAGCATAATATCAGGCTTTTGACGAACTAATATCAGAGTAATCATGTAACATGTAAAATGGTATTTTCATGCATAATAAATAATAAACAAAGACCTAAAATTGTGGAAAAAGGTCAGTAAGTCTATAATCATGTTTACAGTGCATAGGATGTCAGATATGGTCACTTTGATGCACAAAATCATGTAATTTGATTAATATGGCTAATTAGGGATGATAACCCTAAATAAAATGTAATAAATACAGGCATGCTCAATAAATGCTGGAAGTTACAGAGTAAGTTCATATCAGTAATCTAAAGATGAGATGAAAATCAGATATCAGTTAGATGCATATAGTTCAAGTTATATGAAGATGGCCATTAATACATGTTATGAAACCATAATCTTGGTTAATGATGCAACCTAGGCCTAATATGTGCACATTAATTATATGGAACCTAATGTTCAGATAATGAACCATAATATGGAAAATGAAATCAGAATGATAATTCTTAGACAAGAATGCAAGTAATAATGAGAATATCCTAATGAGTTAAGAAAACCCTAAAATGGATACGATTAGGGTTAAGATGAGAAGTTTGATGATAAGAACCTAATAGTAATATGCGATCTTATCTTAATCAGGTTTAACCAAAGATATAGTTGACATGAAGAATTTGATGATTAGGTTTGTTCTTGATCAAGGTATGCCATTACCTCTTACTTGGCTTATTATAGAATATGATTGTGTTATATGAGTAGTAAAATACTTGGCATATGGTATTGGGTGAAATGATTGCTCTTGTATGATATGTTGCCTGATTTTCTGTACTTATGGCTATGAACACATGAAACCTAATATATTTGTTCCATTATATGAAAGCACTAATTCTCTTTGGTAGCATAGTGTTGGAAAGTGATCATTCTCTTTGGTAGAAGATCACATTGTACAATGATCTAACTCTTTGGTAGTAGATCATAAGGCCTTACATCTCATTCTTGTTGGTAGCAGAGATGATGCATTATTCCCTCAGGTGGCAAATGCATGGATATATAATGGAAAATGTGCTTAAAATATGTGTTCTCTTTTGTTATTGAATATCTTTACGCAAGTATATGCTTTTCTTATATTCTTCTGTTACTGCCAAGTATATTAGTTTTATTTTATTGCCAAGATATGATGAGAGGTATATAAAAGACACGTAGGTGTACTCAGTACAATATTCTTGAATATTGTGCTGATGTGTACCGCATGTAATCTTTTGTTTAGGTTGTAGTTATGCTCTTGAAGATTCATGATAGTTGAGAGTTGTGTGGCGATGATGTACAGGTGGACCTGTTGTCTTAAGATCCTGTAGTTTAGATGTAGTACATGTATATGTATTAGATGTTTACTGTTCAATATGTAATCTCAAATGTTGTAATAATTCATGTTGTAATTATATGTTGAATGGTGAACATGTGTGTATGGTTTTATTATTGTTCATGTACATGTGCTACTGATTGTTTCCTTCTGACTTCCTCTGATTTTCTTCTTCTTAACTATGTGTGGGATGTTTAAATGGGAATGCTCGCTGAGGTGAGGGTTTCAATTTAGACGTCACACATCAGATTAAGTTTTAGAAAATCCAGGGACGTCACAGGTGGTATAAAAGCATGAACAATAGCAAAGCCTGACATTTGCTCATTATGCAACTCAAAACCAAATAACCTTGAACTTAATAATCTTTTAGGGTTAGATTAGTCATCTTTTAGAGACTAGATCTGACCTAGCCTCTAGGTTAGCACCTAGATGTCTGAGAACTAGGTCTAGACTGGTGCTTGTTGAGTAGCAAGTCCTTAGATGTCGTTCTTTCCTTGTAGTACAGCGGTATGGGACGTTGCACTATTTGGAAATGACGTGCATCAAGGGAAGAGAAACCCTAGACATATTGCGCACGTTGTCTAGAGTAGCTACACTAGTCTACCCCTTGTTCTCACCCTTTTCACTAGTTTTCATGGCACTGTACTCTCTACAATGTGTGGGACACTCGTTTTCTGAATTTGGTTTTTGATTCCAATCGGATCGAACCTTGATAGTTTTCTATGACGCATGTTTTATCAGAGAACAAATATATAATATTTTATTATGTATATGTATTACAGAATGTGTCCCCACACATGTACGAGTAGGAGGTGTTCATGCAACCTAAGTTAAAGTGATGACATCAATCTAGAAGAGAGAGTAGTTCTAGATTAGATGTCTAGAGCCTTTTGAGATATATATGATAGATGGAATAGATGAAATAAGCTTCGATGTAAGTCTTACATAGATGAGATAAGATGTTTATGATGATATATGTTTGTCTTTGAGGACCCAAGTTCAGTTTGAGGATGCGAGATGAGTTTTGATGATGCAAGTAACTAGGATTTTATGTGATAAGTTAAGACAAGGTTGTGAGTCAGCATGAGCCTCAAGCTCTTTTATAAAGGAGGACCTCTAGTGTTAGGACCAGTTTAGGGGTTAGCTCAAGAGAGAGCGAAACCCATAGGGAGAAGGTTAGAGAACCTAAACTCCAAGATATGAGAATTATGAAATATGTGATATGATATGTCCTAAACTAGAATACTCCTGAGTGATTGAGTTGAGTTGCTTTATGCATGATTCCTATAGTCTTCTTGAACCCTAGATGTCCTTGGGAGGACCAAACCCTAGAAACAGAGAGAGGCTGGTTATGGGTGTATGTAAAAATGAATATGAGTGCCTACCATCTGGGTGAGGGAGAGAGCCCAAGACCCTGGAGGAGGTAGATATGTTAGTTTTTGTAAAGCCTCGTGCTCGGGTTGGTGGTCTCCCACATAGGAATCTAGTGGTATATACAAGAGAGTTTTGGGTAAGCATGTTTCATGGGTAGGACATGTGATGAGAACATCATGTCATGTCTTTGGTTTGTGCTTGTGTGGCTTGACCTTGTAAGGCTTTCACTAGTGACAATGAGGTAATCCAAGAACCCTAAGCTAATAAATGGAAGATAAAGTTGTGTTATGAGATACTCATTGAGTTGAGTTAGCTCAGAGAGACTGGGAAAGATGATACCCTCATGATATGGGTTAGGAGAACCTCAGTTGGACTAGATAAAGTTTTCATATATGTTTGATAAGCCACTGACATAAGTTTGGTTAGCACAACCTTGATATAATATATATATGGATGTAATCTGATCTTGAGATATGATACATGGATATGATATGATGGGAACCTAAGAAGGTTTAATAGATATCAATGCATAAATGGTTAACCATATGCTTTAATAATGATGATAGTGTGATAGTGTTGGTTAATCTTGTGATAAAATCACTAGTAAATGTTGTAATTTGTTATGAGCAATGAAATAAGATCATATGAATGAAACATGTGACATGAGGTGTTAATCTTAATGCTTAATAAAGATGAAAAATATAGTTCGACAGTTAGCACCACATAATGATTATAACACCTTGATATGCTCTAGATGAATAAAGTGGGTTAACTTTAGTTAACTCCCTCCTAAAAGGCATATGTTAATGATGAACATGTTCTAACAATGAGCTAAATAAAATGGTGATGACACCTTGATTTAATAGGCTAATTAAATTGAACTTCTTTATAATATGGTAATATGATGTGGGAACCCTAATGCATGGGTAAAGATAAGGATGCAGCCCTGATATATGAGATATGTCATGACGAAATCTGAGTTTCTAAACGTTGAGTTCAACCTTGAATGAAGTGTTTGTGCACCAAGATGGTTGTAAAAACCCCTCTAATAGTGCTTTGGATACATGGTTCTAGGTAACCTTGAGGATATGTTACACCTATAATAGTTCCTGCATGTGGATTAAGGAAAGATAAGGTTTTCCTTGTAAGTATGAGTACGGCTTACTTTCGAGGACGAAAGTTCTTTTAAGATGTATATGATGTGACAAAGTGGTTTTTCTGGCTTAATTTCGAGGACGAAATATCTTTTAAGGTGTGTAGGATGTGATGGAGTGGATTTTTGAAATCCATAAATCTCCAATAACATATTAGAATCCATATCTTGAGTTATAATGAGAGTTCCAAGTGTTTTGGTAAAGTTGGAATGTTGATCGAGATTTATATAATGATTAAGATCTCTCTCTTAATGCCTTTTTGAGGAATTTTATTGAGTGGTCCAATAGATGAGTTTTGTCACCAAATTTGAATAGAAGGTAGCTCGAGAGGTATGGGAGCTATGGTTAAATTTTGGTGGCATTTGGAGATTCCTAGAGGAAGTTATTAAGGTTTGAAAATTTTAAAATAATGTGCTTTTTGAGGATTTATAGACCTAAGTTGGGCTTGATTTTTGGTGTCACGAGCCCCTTTTGTTTGGAGCCGGTTGGGTGTCCCTTTTCTGACCTAGATCTCAGATCTAACGGCCCAGGTCCTTGCAACAATGAAGCCGCAGATTGGCTTAAGTGGACCTTGGCCTTCAACCCTTGGATTATGATCTGAGGGGTGTCCGCTTGTCTCCTACCTTGCGGTTAGAGCAAGGTAGTGGGGCAGCTGACCATGCGACCACCCCGGCCACAACCTGCCTAGATCGTGGGGCGTGGGTGAGAAGGGACCGAGTAGTTGTGGTCGCCCCGCTGCGACGAGCCGTTTAACCCTTGTTTCAGTTCAAGAGAGCAAGAAAACAGAGAGAATGAACCCTCTGTTGCCAGCGCCTCTCCACCGCAGGAGCAGTTGGTGGCCAAAGGAAGAGTGTGGTGCTTGAGCACTGACTAGAGGGAGATAAGAGAAGGGAAGGGAAGATCGAGGCCTAAGGTGATGAATGTGACTAGTTTCGTGCCCAGTCCCAGTGACTTCAAGGGTCGACCAACCCCAGTTGGCCGGAGATGGAGGTGAAGCTAGGGGACAAGTGCGGAGTGCTTCTCACCTTGAACGTTGGTTGCGGGTGAGTCCGTGTAGGCCTAGAGAAGCTAGTGGAGTCTTCAGATCGATGTGAGGGGGAGCAGAGATGAATTGCCCCTTTGCTCCGCCGCCACCAAAGCTGGCGGCGGCGCTCCTACCCAGATGGGGGTCCATCGGCCGTAGGGAGCCTTCCGAGTAGCCGCGGAGGGAGGCAGACGGACGCTGATCGTGATGGTGGCATGAAGAGACGACGAGGAATAGTCGACGTCGAGCCCTTGCTCACCGGAGTCCCCCTATGTGGAGGCTCCCGCTAGGAACAGAGTCCCGCTGGGGACTGGTCGCGTGAGAAGAAGGGAGAACCAGGTCTACAGCCGAACCAGGTCCAGGAAATGAGAATCGGCCGATTCAATGCTGAACCAGGAAGAATCGACCGAATCCAAGCAAAGGAGTGGCGCCCAACCCTGGACGCCACGTGGCAATCCCGTATTGGCCAGAAAAAGATAATATTCCAAAAACATTCATTTCTTAGATAAATCATAGAAATTAGCTTGTATATCAGAAAAATACGAATAAGGTACCAAAATGCTCATAAAAATGAGTAAAACACAACCAAAGCATAATATCAGGCTTTTGACGAACTAATATCAGAGTAATCATGTAAGATGTAAAATGGTCTTTTCATGCATAATAAATAATAAACAAAGACCTAAAATTGTGGAAAAAGGTCAGTAAGTCTATAATCATGTTTACAGTGCATAGGATGTTAGATATGGTCACGTTGATGCACAAAATCATGTAATTTGATTAATATGGCTAATTAGGGCTGATAACCCTAAATAAAATGTAATAAATAGAGGCATGCTCAATAAATGATGGAAATTACAGAGTAAGTTCATATCAGTAATCTAAAGATGAGATGAAAATCAGATATCAGTTAGATGCATATAGTTCAAGTTATATGAAGATGGCCATTAATACATGTTATGAAACCATAATCTTAGTTAATGATGCAACCTAGGGCGAATATGTGCACATTAATGATATGGAACATAATGTTCAGATAATGAACCACAATCTGGAAAATGAAATCAGAATGATAATTCTTAGATAAGAATGCAAGTAATAATGAGAATATCCTAATGAGTTAAGAAAACCCTAAAATGGATACGATTAGGGTTAAGATGAGAAGTACGATGATAAGAACCTAATAGTGATATGTGATCTTATCTTAATCAGGTTTAACCAAAGATATAGTTTACATGAAGAATCTTATGATTAGGTTTGTTCTTGATCAAGGTACGCCATTACCTCTTACTTGGCTTATTATACAATATGATTATGTTATATGAGTAGTAAAATACTTGGCATATGGTATTGGGTGAAATGATTGCTCTTGTATGATATGTTGTCTGATTTTCCGTACTTATGGCTATGAACACATGAAACATAATATATTTGTTCCATTATATGAAAGCACTAATTCTCTTTGGTAGCATAGTGCTGGAAAGTGATCATTCTCTTTGGTAGCATATCACATTGTATAATGATCTAACTCTTTGGTAGTAGATCATAAGGCCTTACATCTCATTCTCGTTGGTAGCAGAGATGATGCATTATTCCCTCAGGTGGCAAATGCATGGATATATAATGGAAAATGTGCTTAAAATATGTGTTCTCTTTTGTTATTGAATATCTTTACGCAAGTATATGCTTTTCTTATATTCTTCTGTTACTTCTATGTATATTAGTTTTATTTTATTGCCAAGATATGATGAGAGGTATATAAAATACACGTAGGCATACTCAGTACAGTATTCTTGAATTTTGTGCTGATGTGTACCACATGTAATCTTTTTTTTAGGTTGTGGTTATGCTCTTGAAGATTCAGGATAGTTGAGAGTTGTGTGGTGAGCTGATGTACAGGTGGACATGTTGTCTTAAGATCATGTATTTTAGATGTAGTACATGTATATGTATTAGATGTTTACTGTTCAATATGTAATCTCAAATGTTGTAATAATTCATGTTGTAATTATATGTTGAATGGTGAACATGTGTGTATGGTTTTATTATTGTTCATGTGCATGTGCTACTGATTGTTTCCTTCTGACTTCCTCTAATTTTCTTCTTCTTAACTATGTGTGGGATTTTTAAATGGGAATGCTCGCTGGGGTGAGGGTTTCAATTTAGATGTCACACATCAGATTAAGTTTTAGAAAATCTGGGGACGTCACATTTTGTACCTTGTCTGACACAAGGTAGGAGACAAGACGAGGGTTGTTGGATCAAGAGTAGAATCCATGGCAAACTGATTTGAGGATTGAGATTGCACGAGATAAGAGCTAGCAAGTGGCTCTTTGACTTGGAGAGAGCAAGGGGGATCCCACCTAGATGGGCCACACACCCTATTTGGGCCATATTATGCACAAAAACAAGATAAATTGGTGGTAAAATGAAGAATAAATTGTAAATTTCAAAAGGTCATATCTTGGGTTATGATGGTCTGAATGAAGCAATTTGTGCATTGTTGGAAAGATAATGAGAAGCTCTACCACTACAATACATTAGAGATTATGTTGATGACTTTGATTAGGTTGAAACTAATTTGAAAGATAATTACATCTTAAGGATTTAAAGCTTTTTGTCTAAAATAAAATGAGTGTCATCCCAAGAACATCTACGTAAGACACACCAATTGAGCATCAAAACATCTTTAATCATGAAATTGAGGGCTAGAGTGAGGAATTATAGCAAGGATGAAGTGCACATCACATATATGGGGTTAGGGAAAAGTACATGTTATCACACTTTATCCCTAATATTGTGATTGAAATCAAGGTAGGAATCGTCATCCTCTCAATGTTCAATCCATGTTTCTTAAACTACAGTAGACTATTGAGATAGAGGTGAACTCAATATCTCATGTCGACTCACATGAGCATGGTCATGAATTTCTCATTCTCTCTTATCAAGTTTCCAATAGGAGGAACAAATCCCATCTACATCACTCACAGTCAATCCCCATGTGTCACAATGTACCCAAGAACCACCTTTATGACAACCCTTATTCTAGGTCACATTGAGTAATGTCAAAGTACATTTAATGACATGTGACAATATAATGACTTAAGGTTTAAGAACCACAATCACCACTATCACTATGAGAGATGTTTGGACTACCATCCCATGGTATTCATGTATCACTGTCAAGGTGGGTCTGTCAGGTACAATGTTCTCTAAAAAGTACTTATGTGTTTGGTTTGATATCAATATCATGTTTGATGAGATACAATCACCAAACAACACACACTCTAGTCTTATGTATTGTTGTTGTCTATTTTTCCTTAATAGTAATATCTAACTAGGGACATAATAAGAACATATGTACTCTTATCATACATATGGTCTCTTTATTCAGGTGCACAACCTGAAGACATATGTCGTCAATTATCATTATTCTTTAGACATTTGTTGTGTTACATCATTCTCTCATTATTGAATCAAATAGAATAAACAGAACTACCTTTGTTTATTATCAAATCAATTACATCATGCCACATTACATTCATCGTATGATTGACTCTCTAAGCATACATGCCAATAGACTCCCACTTGCACTTAGAGCCAATCACTCATGAATCTTATTCCAGATGATCCAACAAGTCCATCATGATTTTGTTGTGAAAGTGATTTTTTCAATAATTTAATGGGTCAACAATAGTGCCTTCATTCAGTCTTCTACACATCTTCACACCTCCTCCTTGCACGATCTCTCATATAAGATGGAACTACCTTAGTATGGGCTTGGAAAATTGATGTGGTCTAGGTTCCTTAGCTTTTACAATAGCTCCATTGTTGTCAGAATACAAGGCTATAGCTTCGATAATGCTTGGAACCACCTCAAGTTCACTGATAAACTTCTTGATCCACACAGCTTCCTTTGTTACATTGGATGCATCAACATACTTGACCTCTATTGTAGAATTAGCAATTGTCTCTTGCTTGGAACTTTTCTAGCTTATAGCTATGTTATTGAGGAAAAACACAAATCCTAAATGTTATTGATAATCATATTTGTCAGTTAGGAAGCTCACATCTATGTAACCCCTTACACCCAACTCTTCCTCACTGCCATAACAAGAAAATGATCCTTAGTTATTCTCAAGTCTTAAGGATATTCTTTGCAGAAATGTAGTGACTCTCACTAAGATTTGACTGATATCTACTTGCCATGCGCAAGGCATACAAGACAATGGGATGAGTGCATAACATTGCATACATGATAGATCCAATTTCATACACATATGGAATCTTACTCATGTGGTCCTGTTTTTCACAAGAACTAGGACATTGGGCTTTAGAGAGGCTAGTTCCATGTGACATGGGAAAATTCCCTCTCTTTTAGTTATTCATGATGAACCTCTTCAACACTTTGTCAATGTATGTACTTAGGCTTAGGCCAAGAAGCCTTCTAGATGTATCTCTATAGATCTTTATTCTTAAGATATAGGATGTTTCACCTAAATCCTTCATAGAGAAGGTACTTCCAAGCCAGTTTTTTAGCATATGTAAAGTAGGAATGTCATTCCCCATCAATTGTATGTCAACTAAATATAATATGAGGAATACAGTTATGCTCCCACTAACCTTCTTGTACACTCTAGGTTCATCTTCATTTTGACTAAATCCAAACTCTTTGACTATCTTGTCAAAATAAAGACTCTAACACTAAGATGCTTGCTTCAATCCATAGATTGACCTTTGTAGCTTACATACCTTTTCGGCTTCCTTTGGATTCGTGAAACCTTTAGGTTGTGTCATGGACACATCCTCAAGAATATTCCCATTAGGGAAAGCAGTTTTAGCATCCATTTTCCAAATCTCATTCTCATAATAAGATGCAATGGCAAGCATGATCATGATGGACTTAACCATGGAAATTGGTGAAAAAGTTTCATCATAGTCAATACCTTGAACTTGTTTAAAACATTTTGCATCCAATCTGCCCTTATAGGATTGTACATTACCATCCATGTCGGTCTTCTTCTTGAAGGCCCACTTGCACCCTGTGGGTTTTACCCCTTCAAGTAGATCCACCAAGGTTTGTACCGTATTGGCATACATGGATTTTGTCTTAGATCTCATAGCTTCAAGTCATTTGTTAGACTATGGTCCCTTAGTAGCCTCTAGGTAGGTTGTTGGCTCATCATCTATGACCAACCCACCACCTTCTTCAGTCACAAGATAACCAAATCTTTCAATCTCAAGGTGTGTCCTACTAGATCTATGAGGTTCTTGTGTTACATGAGAAACTTGAGATTCCACAACATTTTGTGAGTCTCCTTGTTCCTATCGTGCCCTAAAAGTTCAATGTTTTCTTGTTGGTCTCAGACCTCTTCAAGTTCTACTTTCTTCCCACTAATTTCTTTGAAAATAAATTCCTTTTCTAGGAATGCAGCATCCCTAACAACAAAATTTTGTTGTCAGATGGGTTATACTAGTAGTATCCCTTAATTTCTTTGGGATTCTCAATAAAATAACATTTATTTGATCTAGGGCCAAGATTTTTAGGAAAAATTTTCCTCACATAAGGTTCAAATCCATAAATCCTCATAAAAGACACTTTGGACGCTTCCCAATCCATATCTCATATGGTGCCTTTTAAACCGATTTAGATGGTAAGCGGTTAAGTGTAAATGTTGTGGTTTCAAGAGAATGACCCCATAACAAAGTCTGAAGATCAGCAAAATTCATCATTGATCACACCATATCTAGTAATGAGTGATTCCCTCTTTCTGATACACCATTATGTTGTGGTGTTCCAGGTGGATCCATTGTGATACAATGCCACAGTCTCATGGAAGGTCCTCAAACTCTTGGCTTAAGTAGTCTCCACCTCAATCAGAACAAAGTGCCTTAATGCTTTTACCAAGTTGGTTTTGTTTTTCATTTATGAAATCTTAAAGCTTTTCAAAGGTTTCTTACTTATGTTTCATCAAATAAACATAAAAATACCTACTGAAGTCATCAATAAAGGTAATGAAGTATTGATAAGAACATCCAGTATTTGTTATAAAAGGGCCACACACACCATTATGCATGAGACCTAATAGATCACTTTCCCTATTACTAATATAATGAAGGGATTCTTTGTAATCATTCCCAACAAACGAGACTCGCATATCTCTATGGATTCAAAATCAAAAGAGTCTAGATAACCATCTTAATGGAGTCTGGAGATGTGTTTCTCATCTATATGCCCTAGATATCAACGCCAAAGGTATGTTTGGTTTGAGTTATCAAATTTTAGCCTTTTGGTATTTATGTTATACACGCTTGTCCCTAGATTTATCAAGTATAGACCATAAGACATTGGGGTAGTGCCATAGAAAAGCCCATCTTTACTAATAGAACATAGAGAATTCTTTCTAAGAATTTCCAATCCGTTCTTATCCAAACAAGATACAAACATGTGTTGGATATATTGATGATGGGGTATAGAAGGGGGGGTTGAATATAGATAAAACACATATATAAGGGGGGACTTCATAGTGCTTGGATAATCATGGGATGAATTCCAAGGGGTCCTATTTATATTTGGGGATGACTAGTAACCAGTAGAAGCACTTAAGGACAAATTCTAGTCATTTGGGGTGTTGCAATGGATCTATTTTTGAGTTTTGCAACACTCTAATGGCTAGAAACACTTTATCTTCACATTTTGTACATATGGTTTTTGAGTCAAAGTTGGTATATTGTGATTGTCATCACTTCCTTGCTAACAAATTGTTCTTGATGCTTTCATATTGCATTATTAACTTGCCTGTACATGTTTGGATGACTTATTTTTTTATCATGCCTCTAGATATATTTTTCTAAAATATATGTGCTTTTTGATAGAATGCATTTTTAGCCAAATTTTTCATGAGGAAACTTGATCGACATGCACCAATAGGTGTGGACAATAGTTTTTGTCGGCTGAGAAGTTCTACTAAGAAAATCGACTGACAACACTGTGCACATATACACATGGCTTTTTGGATGAGAATTTCCCTCTCAACTAGACTTTATCAATCAATAGCCTTATTCTTTTGCACACCCCTTGGTACCTTTATATGTGCATATAGCCATGCTTTAACTTTCCTATCTTGCATAAAACTCTATCTGTCAATTTTCTCAAAATTGGTATATATATATACTTTGCAATTATTTATGTTGATTTGTTATGCATGTTTTGATGATGATGTATTTGAATCTATTAGTTGTAATCTAAATTGCTTTTGTAATGACCTAACCTGCCACATCTCTATAGTTGTATATCTTATTTTTATACAACCTTGTGTTTCTTAGTGGTAACCATCTTTTGGTAAGGATGCATATTTTCTAGTGAGCAATATCCTTTCATGCTTTCTAAAATTGTCTATCTCTATGTTTGGATATTTCTCGACATCTACTCATAGCTTGTTCTTTACCTTGTGAATCTTTTTCTATGATCTAGAGCCTACAAGTAGTCCTAATTTGTGATATCATCTACTAGTAGTCCATCCACATGTAGTTCGAGCCTTGCTCATCTATTGGTATTCAACTATGTGCTATGCTTGTGGCTTGTTTTGTGCATACTCAAGCTTGTTCCTTGACTTGCATATCTACTATCTTGAGTTACATGCTTTCTTATTGCTAGAATTACATCTAGGGTTTTTCTAATGCAGGTCTTAATTTACTTTATAAATTGATTTGACAAGACCCTAGTTTTTTCACTTCTACTCTCCATTCTATCTTTTGGTATATCCTTTTACTAACAAGTTTTTCTTAAGCTTTTCAACTCCCTCACTTTTTGAAATGAAAAAGGAAGATAAGAAATGTCTTATGTAAATCAGAGAACACATATATGTAGAAGACATATATGAGTAGAAGGCATAGTTTCTATAAATGTTATGAAAGCTAACCGTGTAGGAAAATAACATCATTTGATGGGGGAGCATGTGAACTCCAGAAGCATCAATTCATGGGGATCATATAAACTCAATTTGATTAAAACCCCTAGGTTTCTCCAAAGGTATGATTTTACCTAAATACTTTTAATACATTTATGGAATTGTTTGTCATCTTCAAAAAGGGAGAGAATGTTGACTCAAAGCCTAATTGACTCTCAAATTCTAGTGACTAAAACCTTGTTTTGATTATGACTAACCATTACACTCATTTGTGTCCAATGCTTCTACTTGAGTGATTTCATATTAGATATAAACACACTCTAAATGCCCTAACTTCCACATCCTAACTTGGAGAAAGACAAGTCAAAATCAATGCAATTACACTTTTGTGGGAAAGGCATCAAATCTATTAAGATCTTGTTTTAAAACACTTGTAATGATTGCATGACTTGTGATTAAGCTTAAAAAAAACAAGAGCACTTAAATTGAATATTTAAGAATTTTTGTGGCACTTTCTAACATTCATCACTAGGATTTTTATCGGTCGAGTTTAATCTAGGATAACTCGAACGACACCCTTGATGGATATTGGGAACTACCAGGGTTAGTCGAGTTTCCCAAGGTCAAACTTGACCGACACTTGTCAACGGACAAAACAAATTTAAGCCAACGACCAAGTTTCATCTAGGATAAACTCTAATCGAAACATCAAATTTACTTTGTCACATACTGATGTTGGTCAAGATTGATTTACTGAAACTCGAATGTTGGTCAAGATTGCTTTATTGAAAATCGACTGACCGCACTACACGGAATGTGCAAAAAAAGTGTCTATAGTCGTTGGAGTGTCGCCAAATTCAAAAGTAGATGTTGCAACTCCCCAAATGATTAGAATTCATCCTTCGGTTCTTATACTGGCTAGTAGGCATCCTCAACTATAAATTGGACCCCTTGGTCTTCATCCCATGGTTAACAAGCATTATGAAGGTCCCTATATTATAGTTGAGTGTCTCCAAGAGCTTCCTTCCTCTCTTAAGCTTAATCACTTACTACATCCTTGACAGTGAGTAGAAGATATGTAAGAGAGCTTGTCCTACATGTATATTGACGTGGTATTTGGAACACACTACAAACTCACTCGGGGTTGATATCCCCGAGTTTTTACCAAAACCAAAGTGAAACAATACCACCCGCAAGCGGACGAGTCTTATCGCAATATAGTTAAGGATCTAACCCAAAGGACAACATTTTTAAGAATCTTTATCAATCAAATCTTGCTCAAGTAACACTAATATTTAGAA
Organism: Alisma plantago-aquatica; assembly: GCA_963693085.1. Classification (NCBI taxonomy): domain Eukaryota; kingdom Viridiplantae; phylum Streptophyta; class Magnoliopsida; order Alismatales; family Alismataceae; genus Alisma; species Alisma plantago-aquatica. The sequence goes on along the minus strand of OY856412.1, from coordinate 1,371,573,932 downwards.
TGATTGGTTGATTTGAGGTTAATTAAATAAATTATAGGAAAGTAAAGACTGAATTTAAGCTAGATTAAGATCAATGATATGGAATCACTGGGATGGTATCAGGTTTCACCACCACTGGTCATGCAAACACATTCAAACATCAAACATCCAGGCAAGATATAACTATCCAAGTAGAGTTGTTGCGAAACCCCCCATACGAGCGTTAGGTCCACGTAAGCATCACCTTTGGCATCAGATTTGTTGTCACCATCCGGATCACATACTTACGGCTCCGAAGATACAACATCCAACTAAGGTTGTGGCCCCCCTATACAGGCGTTAGGCACACAGAAGCGTCACTGAAGGCTGGATGGCTCGTCCCCTCATGGATCATACACTTACGACCTCAAGGAACCCCATTCTATTTCTAGTTTGGGAGTCAACTTCACTAATCAATAAGCAAGCAGCCGATTTATATTCTAGCAAACATCGACGATTAATAAGAAGATACAAAATCCAACTAAGGTTGTGAACCCCCTATACAGGCGTTAGGTACACAGAAGCATCATCTAAGGCTAGATAGCTCGTCCCCTCACAGATCATACACTTACGACCTCAAGGAATCCCATTTATTTCTAGTTTGGGAGTCAACCTGTTAAATGGTATTCAATCCTGCATAAAGATATTCTCACAACATAGAAAGAACAAAGATGAAAGCAAGCAAATAAATAAAAAGTGGACTTAGCGATTAGCAACGAAATGAAAAGTTATATACATTGCCATGGACAATTAATATTATAACATGTTTGCATGGGCAGCAGGGCTAGTCCCCGCACCCCAGCAAAAAGGTACTACTTGCTCATGATACGAGAAACAAGAAGAATGAGAAAGATAGAGAAATCCGCCATGGACTCAGTGCAGAAGGTAGTCGTAGCTCGGTGAAGTAGATACGACATCCTACGTCGTGTCAGAGCAGATCTGGACGCGAACGAGAGTTGCCAAGACAGACCGGACAGTCTCCCTTGCTCTGTCTTTCTTCTCTCCTTAGCCTCCTTGGTTGCAACACGGGCAGTAGGTGAAATGAAACTGGCATGGACTGGACTGGTTTCAGATCAGATCTGTATATAGGCAGTCTGTCGGTGTCCTAGAACTGCCGTCCAAGTGAGGACCCTTGGCATCCTATTTATAGGAATAGGACTGACCCCAAACGGTCTTGGATTAAAAGAGACCAAATGGTTTCAATAAGTTTAGACCAAACGGTCTTGAAATATCTCCTCCAAATGGTTTGGAGACCATTTTCTACCAAACGATCACTCCAAACGGTTTTGGGCAAACAATCGCTTTGTGCGGTCTTAAGCAAACAGTCGCTCCTTGTAGTTTTGGGCAAACGATCTATAGACCATTTGCTAGCAAACGGTCTAGAAGGTGTGACTCCCCATGCAGTTTCTGTAAGAGGATGGATAGACCAAACGATCTTGGTATCTAAGGCCAAACGGTCTGCGATATCTCCTCTAAACGGTCTTCAGGAAGTAGCCATTCGGTCTTCCAACTGCTCGATCCAACAATCTAATGTTTCCTGCAAGCGGTCACCGCAGCTGGTTCATTCGATCTTCTGACCAATCCAGCTGATTTTCCCTATTTATTTGAGCAATATTCTTAAGAGACCAAAGGAGGTGGCTATGCTATCTGTGTCGCAGTTGTGTGGCGCCGAGGAAGGTAACAAAGAGGGTCGGCGTGATCGTGGATGAATCAGAGAGAAGAAGCACTGCTCAGTGGAGGTACAGAGGTAGAAGACGACGCACCATGGTCGTGGCATGGTACCACGGTCGTGGCGATGCCACTGTCCCATGGTCGTGCCGCCTTGCACGGGCGTGGTCGGTGAGGAATCAGGCTCTGTTGGCATTGTGCCACGGCCGTGGTGTGACACCATCATTGTGGTGAGGTAGCTGCCACACGGCTGTGCTACCTCGCATGGGCGTGGCGAGTGAAGGAGGGTCGATGCAGGTAGGGTGCCACAGTCGTGGTCCCACCGCACGATTGTGGTGATGGTAGCAGACCACGGCCATTTTGGACCACCATGGCCGTGGTTAGGATTCTGCTTCGTGACCTTGAGTTCATGCACTGCTCGATCCCTTGTGGCTGAGTGATGCCTCCAATCGGTCTCTTCTTCTCAAACAATCTTGAGACCGCATGGGCTCAAGTGGTCTTGAGACCGCATGGGCTCAAACGGTCTTGAGACCGCATGGGCTCAAACGATATTGAGACCGCATGGACTCAAATTGTCTTGAGACCGCATGGGCTCAAATGGTCTTGAGACCACATGGGCTCAAACGGTCTTGAGACTGAATGGGTGGAATTGCTTGGTTAGATTTCTTGATTGGGGCCAGAGATGAAGGTGTACCTTGACTACTTGTTCAACCTTGTCAAAACCTATATTAAATGAACGATATTTAGTTAAAACCTTGATAATCGAATCAACTAAGTAGTTTTGCACATTATGATTCATATTGAGTGAAATAGTATGTATAGAGTTGAATTGGTCCCTAAGTGATAATTGAATTTCATGATGAATATACATTCATCAAAATACCCCGAACTTAAATGTTGCTCGTCCTCGAGTAACACAAAATCTGAAACAGTCGCCAAATGAATACTTTCAATTCATGTGATTGCTTCATCTTCACATCATGAATGTTTTCTTTTTTCTCAACATGACTCAGTATCTCAACCTCTTGACACCACAAAACACATCTTACCATATCTTCGTTCCTGAGTTCATTTTCCAAAATCACTTCCTCCTCACCTTTTCCAACAACAAGCATGTCAAAGAGTTTTGTAAGAGTTCAGAGACACCCGCAGAACAACAAGTGTGTATTTGATCTGACACTGGTGTTTTCCAGGATAGGGTAGGCAATCATTGTGCCATTGGATAGTAAAGGGAGTGAAAGGTGGTATGGAAAGAAGAAGTAAATCTCTCCTCTATTCGACTTGAGATTTTTATTTGCTTTGCAATTTCATTTATTGCATTTTTTTGTGTGAATCTCTCCTCTATTTGACTCCAGATTGCATTTCTTTTTGTGTGCACTTTGGCATCTTTTTGTTTGCAAGTCTCTCCTCTATTCGACTCGCGATTGCATTTTTGTTGGTACGCCCCTGTTTATTTGTGAGGGGTATGGAAGAAGCGGATAAAGAGGGAAGTGGTGTGCCACCCTGAACTTAGGGTTTGGTACTTTTTCATCTATTTTGTTTCTTTTTGATGAATGGAAGGGTACGAAGATGATAGATGAGGTGTAGAAGAGAGTACAGATCAGAATGCAACTTGATTTACAATTCAATGCATCGGGTTGTTCTCTTTATCAAACTCTGCTCAAATAATGACTTGATGAGGATCCGGTTCAGATTCCATGCTATTGTTCCACAAATCAGTTAGGAAGCACGACGTGTTTGATTCCTATCTATTTGATAGACACCTATCATCTTTGCAAAAGTATCACGATGTTAGGAATCATAGGCTTCACAAGATGATTTCAATCAAAGGGCTTGTTTCAAAAAGTGGTCCTTTTGAGGATTTACTTTGAATAAGGGGGATATTATGATTTAGAATGCATACTATGTTAGTTAGTGACTTTTAATGAAACTAGGAAGTGTCAAGAAGTGTCAAAAATTCATCAAGTATCTGTTCAATTTCTTTGAAAATCATTAAAGAATTGTGAAAATTTTGAAATTTTTTATCAAGAATGTGATAGTGAAAACTTAAGTATGAAAAGGATGGGTGTAGGTGGAAAGTGAGGTACGTACCACCCACCCTCCACCCCAAACTTTGAGATTTTCTCGTCCTGAGCAAACCCTAAATCCAAGATGCAGGGGAAAAATCATGCCAGAATGACCACCAGGTGTGGTTGCATTTTGATTAGCGCGCATCCTCTTATCTGAAAATCTCAAAGGTAAAGAGCAATTAGATCTTAAAATGGCATCTTGCGATGCGAATTTTATTTAATGAAAAATTAACTAGAATATAAAAACAAAATTGAAGAAATATTCTAATTTGAAAAGAAAGGTAAAACAAATCTACTGATTGGGTTGCCTCCCGACAAGCGTCCTTGTTTTATGTCGATGGCTCGACTAAATTTTTTAGCTTTATGGTGGATCCTTAGGATTGGTGAGTTCCAGCATTGTTTTAGTGCCTATGTCAATCGAGGTAAAATATCTCTTTAAGCAGTGACCATTTGCCATAAATTCGCCTGACTTTTCACTCCATAGAGAGAAAGCACCATGTGAGGAAATGCTTTTGACAATGTAAGGTCCAGACCAGCGAGAACGAAGTTTCCCTGGGAATAACTCCAATCTTGAGTTGAATAGAAGAACTTGGTCTCCCACTTTTATGCCTTTTCTTTTCAGATGTCCATCGTGCCAAATTTCTGTACGTTCTTTGTAGATTCGTGCATTCTCATAAGTTGTCATCCTGAGTTCATCCAACTCTTGGAGTTGCAGAATCCTGGCTTGGCCTGCTTCTTTCATATCAAAGTTCAGTTGTTTAATTTCCCACCATGCCTTATGTTCCTATTCGACAGGCAGGTGACAAGCCTTTCCATATATTAATCGAAAAGGTGTAGTCCCAATAGGAGTTTTATAAGTAGTTCGATAGGCCCATAAGGCATCGTTGATTTTCGTTGACCAATCTTTTTGATTGCGTCCTACAATTTTTTCCAGAATAGCCTTTAGTTGACGGTTAGAGACCTCTACCTGTCCACTTGTTTGTGGATGGTAAGTCGAGGCTACCCTATGTGTTACACTGTATTTTCTCAGTAAAGCTTCAAATCTTCTTTCAAGGAAGTGGGACCATCTGTCATATATCACGGTTCGTGGCACTCCAAAATGGGGGGGAAATAATATCTTTGAATAATTTGATGACGGGTTTTGGAATCACTAGTGATGGTTGGTATAGATTCAACCCATTTTTAGACATAGTCTACCACCACTAGGATGTATGAAAATCCATGAGAAGATGGGAATGGATCCATGTAGTCCACCCCCCAAACATCGAATATCTCTACTTCTTGCCATAGATTCAGCGGCATCTCATCTCTCTTTATTATATTACCTGTTCTTTGACATTTGTCGCATGATAGGACAAAATCGTAGGAATCTTTGGATATGGTTGGCCAGAAGAATCCACATTGCAAAACCTTTAAAGTAGTCTTTTTAGAGCTCATATGTCCTCCTACTGGTCCTGAGTGACATTGTTCCAAAATACGTTGAGCCTCTTCTTCGGCGATACATTGTCTATACAGACCATCAGCACCTAGTTTAAAAAGATATGGCTCATCCCAGTGATATTGCTTAACATCATGCATGAACTTCTTCAGGGCATTCCCAGTGCATTGAGGATGGATAACCCCAGCAGCAAGGTAGTTCACAAAATCCGAGTACCACGGTATAACTTCTGAGACTTTCATTAGTTGATTGTTTGGAAGAGAATCATTAATCGGAATCTTCTCAGCATCCTGAGTGTCGATGCAACTGAGGTGGTCTGCTACAACATTCTCTGTACCTTTTTTATCTCTTATCTCTAAATCAAATTCTTATAACAGGAGGATCCATCTAATCAACCTAGGTTTTGCATATTTCTTTGCCAGAAGGTAACGAATGGCAGTGTGGTCAGTGTACACAATAACTTTCAAACCAATTAGGAAGGATATGAATTTTTCAAAGGCATACACAACTGCTAGAAGTTCTTTCTCGGTAGTTTCATAATTCCTCTGAGCTTCATCGAGAGTTTTTGATGCATAATAGATCACATAGTGTTTCTTCTCTATATATTGCCCTAAAATAGTGCCCACAGCATAATCATTGGCATCACACATAATTGCAAAAGGATGGTCCCAGTCGAGGGCTCTAATGATGGGAGTGGTTGTAAGGTCCTGCTTCAGTGTGTTGAATCTTTTGACACATTCTTCATTGAAATTGAAATCAATATCTTTTAGTAATAGGTTTGTCATTGGCTTCGTTATCTTTGAAAAATCCTTTATGAATCTTCTGTAAAATCCTGCATGACCTAGAAAAGCACGAACTTCATTTACATTTGTTGGGGTATCCAGTTTATAAATCACTTCAATCTTGGCTTTATCTACTTCAATTCCTCTATTTCTGACCCTATGACCGAGGAAAATGCCTTCTCTTACCATAAAATGGCACTTTTCCCAATTTAGCACAAGATGCGCTTCTTCACAACGTTTGAGGACCAGGGAGAGGTGCTTTAGACATGAATCAAATGAATCTTCGTAAATAGAAAATTCATCCATGAAACCTCCATAATTGTTTCAGTAAGACCAGAGAATATGGCGGCCATGCAACGTTGGAAAGTTGCAGGCGCATTACAGAGACCAAACGGCATTCTTTTAAACGCATATGTTCCGAATGGGCAGGTAAAGGTTGTTTTCTCTTGGTCATCTGGATGTATGGGTATTTGATAGAATCCAGAGTAACCATCAAGATAACAAAAATATTTTTGATGAGCCAACCTTTCTAGGACTTGATCAAGGAAAGGCATTGGAAAATGATCTTTTCGAGTTGCCTTTTTCAATTTTCTATAATCTATGCACATCCTCCACCCTGTGACTGTTCGAGTGGGGATGAGTTCATTATTTTCATTTCGTATAACAGTTGTTCCACCTTTCTTCGGGACAACATGCACTGGGCTTACCCATGGAGAATCAGATATCGGATAGATTATTCCAGCTGTGAGCAATTTAATGACCTCGCTACAGACCACTTCCTTCATATTTGGGTTCAATTTGCATTGATGCTCAATAGTAGGTCTGTGATCTTCCATCATAGGGATCTTATGCATACACAGCACTTGACTAACCCCAGTGAGGTCACTCATTTTATAACTGATGTCTTTCTTTCTTTCCCTCAATTCCTTCAAAAGTTTCTCTTCTTATTCAGTTGTTAGATCGGAATCTATAATAACTAGACAAACCTTGAGATCGTCTAAAAACACATACTTCATTCCTTCAGGCAGAGGATTTATTTCGGGAGCCTCTGGTTTTTTTTCTTGTTTCTTCTGTAGTTTCCATAGCCTTGAGTTCTTCACTATTGGCTCCAATATCTTGTTTGGCAGAGTCGAGGGATTCGATGCAATCCCTTACTCGTTTTTCGATTGGTTCACCCACTGATGGGTTTGTTAGAGCAATTTCCAAGGGATCGTTTGATCCATGATGCTCTTGATTCAAAAGTGACATGTGTTCAATCCAGTCAATCAGATAGACTTCTTCCTGCATACTTGGTCTTCTCATACTTTCAAAAACTTTAAATTCGAGAGTTTCTTTTCCTAATCTGAGAAGTAAGGTACCAACTTCAACATCAATCAGGGCTCTTGCAGTGGCGAGGAACGGACGACCAAAAATGAGAGGATATCTGGCATCTTCTTTTATATCCATAATGACGAAGTCACATGGAACATATGTGTCCTTGCCTACCTTGACTGGGACATCCGCAAGGATTCCTAATGGATGTTTTATCGAATTGTCTGCAAGCTATATAGTCATTCCAGTAGGAAGCAATTCTGTGAACCCTAGTCTCTTGCATAGGCTAAGTGGCATAATAGAGATGCTTGCACCGAGATCTGCCAATCCTTTCTTGCATGATGAGTCGCCAATGTGACATGAGATTCCAAAGGATCCCGAGTCTTTTTGTTTCTTGGGCATCTTGCTCAATATGATATCTGATGTAGTTGTTGCCAGTTTTACTATCTCATATTCCTCAGTTATATACTTCCTGGTTAGGAGTGACTTTAGGTACTTATTCCAGGATGGTATCTCAGCTAAAGCATCTAAGAAGGGTATATCAACATGAAGTTTCTTCATAGCCTCTTTAAACTTATTGAATCTAGCATCGAGCTTGGTTTGCCTTAGACGAGCTGGGAAGGGTATACGTGGCTTATATACAGGAATATCAGGTTCTAGTGTTTCAGTTTCTTCATTAGTAGATTTCTCAGGACTTCCCTTCTCTATCTTTTCATCTTTTGATTTAGACTCTAGTGTTGTTGAGTTTTGGACCATCACAGGTTCATCTTCGCCTGTAATAACAACAGGTGTCTTTACTGGGGGATCCGAATAGTCTTTTCTTGACTTGGTGGTGACTGCCTTCAACTGTTCAGGATGCTTGGGATTGTTCTCAGGTTGGCCAGCAAAGACTCTAGTAGGTGGCTTAATGCTAGCTGCAAGTTGAGCTAGTTGAGATTCAATAGCCTTCTACTAAGCTTGTTGGTTGTCTATCATAGTTTGTTGAGTTTGCAAAAAAAATTTAATGGCTGATAGCTTGTCTTCAGAAGAGACGGGTCCTGCTTGTTGTCCTTGCTGTTCATTAAGATTATGATACTGAGGGTTGTTTTGATAATTATTTTTGTTCCTATTCTGAAAGTTCCCCATGAAATTTCCTTGATTCCCAAATTTCTATTGTTGAATATACTGGAATCCTGGTGGGCCTCTTGGCTGATTGTTTGAACAAAATTGATGCGAGTTTACTACTCCAGAGGGGTTTCCATATTGAAAACCTAGGTGATTCCTATTATGATTCAGATTGTAATAACTTTGCCCCAGAATAGTGTTGATAGCATTAAGATTTTCCATCTGACCATTATCTCCTTGTCCACATACATTGCTCAGTACAACGTCATGAGAACATTCCATCATAAAGTGGAATGATCGGTGCTCTTACACGCTTCACAGAATAGGGAAGTGGACTTGACCTGTTCTGGTTGCCGAGTGGGTGAACTTCCTCTTCCAATAGTAGCTAGAGATGATTCAATATGCTCTTTCTTGGCAACTAAGACCTTCAAGGTTTCAGCGATAGACTTGTACTCGGGAGTAGCTTCGACCATAGCTACTTTTAAGACTCCTTTACCTATAGATCTACCCCAATTGGCTTGATTTTCTGCTCCCCGGGTGACGACTCTCCATGCGCTGTCATAACTTTGAGGCATGAAGTTTTCTCTGGATGAGGAATCTAAAACCTCTTAATATCATCTTCCACAACCCTATAGAAAATTTTGATAAGTTGATTCTTAGGAATTTCGTGGTGTGGACATTTGTGTAGAAGCTCTTTGTACCTATCCCATGCTTCAGCGAGAGTTTCTCCAAGGACTTGAGTGAAATTTGTTATCCGGTCCCTAATTTCATATGTGAGAGATGGAGGATAGAACTTTTCCAGAAACACATTTTGGAGTTGTTCCCAGGTGGTGATGGGTATTTCACTTTGCAATGAATTGTACCAACTTATGGCTCTATCAACAAGGGAATACTTGAAGAGACGGAGTCAAATTGCATCATCTGTGACTCCATTTTGCTTTGTCATAGCACATAGATCGATGAATCTCAAAAGATATTCTTGGTTGTCCTCTGCTTGTTTGCCATAGAAAGGGTTGTTTTGAAGCAATGTGATCCAATGTTCCCTAATCTCAAAATTGGTAGCATTGATGGGGGGAGGTTGTACTGGATGATGAACATCCATAGCTTTCGGGATTGAGAACTCTCTGAGATCCTTTTGTAATTCAACTGCTTGCGTTGTTGCTTCTTCTGTTAGGATTTCCTACTGAACCGCATCCCTGGCTTCTTGCATGAGCCTCTCTCTTTGTGCATTGATGGCTTGAGCCACCCTTCGGGCTACCTCTTCTTCTTGAGCCATCCTTTCTTGATTCTCTCTGATCTGACGATGGAAAGTTATGTCTATCTCGGGATCAAAGCTCGCTGTGAGTCTGGGGCTGTCCGAACGGTGCATACACTATGCCTTGGGTTGTACCTGAAAATAGAAAGATTTTGAAAATAAGATCCACAAAGTAGAGTCAAATTCAAGTAGATGATCGATTGTTTCAAAAGAAGAAGAAAAATCCTAGATTAGTCTTAAAAGAACTAGAATTGACTGACTGATTTTGTTGTCCCCGACAACGACGCCAGAATTTGATGTGGTATTTGGAACACACTACAAACTCACTCGGGGTTGATATCCCCGGGTTTTTACCAAACCCAAAGTGCAACAATACCACCTGCAAGAGGACGAGTCTTATCACAGTATAGTTAAGGATCGAACCTAAAGGACAATGTTTTTAAGAATCTTTGTCAATCAAATCTTGCTCAAGCAAAACTAATATTTAGAACGATTGGTTGATTTGAGGTTAATTAAACTAATTGCAAGAAAGTAAAGACTAAATTTAAGCTACATTAAGATCAATGATATGGAATCACTGGGATGGTATCGGGTTTCACCACCACTGCTCATGCAAGCACATCCAAACATCAAACATCCAGGCAAGATATAACTATCCAAGTAGATCTGCTGTGAAATCCCCCATACGGGTGTTAGGTCCGCGTAAGCATCACCTTTAGCATCGGATTTCTCATCACCATCTGGATCACATACTTATGGCTCCGAAGATACAACATCCAACTAAGGTCGTGGGCCCCCTTTACAGGGGTTAGGCACACAGAAGCATCATTGAAGGCTAGATGGCTCGTCCCCTCGTGGATCATACACTTACGGCCTCAAGGAACCCCATTCTATTTCTAGTTTGGGAGTCAACCGCGCTAATCGATAAGAAAGAAACCGATTTATATTCGAGCAAACATCGACGATTAACAAGAAGATACAAAATCGAACTAAGGCTGTGAACCCCCTATACAGGCGTTAGGCACACAGAAGCATCACTGAAGGCTAGATAGCTCGTCCCCTCACGGATCATACACTTACGACCTCAAGGAATCTCATTCTATTTCTAGTTTGGGAGTCAACCTATTAAACGACATTCAATCCTACATAAAGATATTCTCACAACATAGGAAGAACAAAGATGAAAGCAAGCAAACAAATAAACAACAAACTTGGCAATTAGAAACGAAATGAAAAGGTATATACATTGCCATGGACAGTTAATATTATAACATGTTTGCATGGGAAGCGGGGCTAGTCCCCGCACCCCAGAAAAAAGGTACTACTCGCTCATGATGCAAGAAACAAGAAGAATGAGAAAGAGAGAGAAATCCGCCATGGACTTGGTGCAGAAGGTAGTCACAGCTCAGTGAAGTAGATACAGCCTCCTACATCATGTCAAAGCAGATCTGGATGTGAACGGGAGTTGCCAAGACAGACCAGACAGTCTCCCTTGCTCCGTCTTTCTTCTCTCCTCAGCCTCCTTGGTTACAACATGGGCAGTAGGTGAAATGAAACTGGCACGAACTGGTTTTAGATCTGATCTGTATACAAGTAGCCTGTCGGCATCCCGGAACTGCCGTCCAAGTGAGCACCCTTGGGGTCATATTTATAGTAACAGGACTGACCCCAAATGGTCTTGGATTAAAAGAGACCAAACAGTTTTAGTAAGTTTAGGCCAAACGATTTCAGTAAGTTTAGACCAAACGGTCTTGAAATATCTCCTCCAAACGGTCTAGATATTGTTTGCTACCAAACGGTCTGGAGACTATTTGCTACCAAATGATCACTCCAAATGGTTTTGGGAAAACGATCGCTCTGTGCGGTCTTGAGCAAGCGGTCACTCCTTGCGGTTTTGGGAAAATGATTTGTAGACCATTTGCTAGCAAACGGTCTGGAAGGTGTGACTGCCCATGCGGTTTCTGCAAGCGGATGGATAGACCAAATGGTCTGGGTATCTGAGGCCAAACGGTCTATGATATCTCCTCTAAATGCTCTTCAGGTAGTAGCCATTTGGTCTTCCAACTGCACGATCCAAGAATCTGATGTTTCCTGCAAGCGGTCACCGCAGCAGGTTCTTTCGATCTTCTGACCAATCCAGCCGATTTGCCCTTTTTGATTGAGAAGTCTGCTTAAGAAACCAAAGGAGGCGGCTATGTTGTCCGTATCACAGCTGGGCGGCACCGAGGAAGGTAACAAAGAGGGTCGGCGTGATCGTGGACAAATCGGAGAGAAGAAGCACTTCTCAGTGGAGGTACAGAGGTAGAAGACGACGCACCACGGTCGTAGCGTGGTACCACGGTCCTAGCGTGGTACCACGGTCGTAGCGTGGTACCACGGTCGTAGCGTGGTACCACGGTCATGGCGATGCCATTGTCCCACGGCCGTGCCGCCTTGCACGGGCGTGGTTGGTGAGGAATCAGGCTTTGTTGGCATTATGCCACGGCCGTGGCGTGACACCACAGTTGTGGTGAGGTAGCTGCCACACGGCCGTGCTGCCTCGCACGGGCGTGGCGAGTGAAGGAGGGTCGATGCAGGGAGGGTGCCACGGTCGTGGCCCCACCGCACGGTCATGGTGATGGCAGCAGACCAAGGTTGTTTTGGACCACCACGGCCGTGGTTAGGATTCTGCTTCGCGACCTTGAATTCATTCACTGCTCGATCAGATCGCATGGGCTCAAACGGTCTTGAGACTGAATGGGTGGAATTGCTTGGTTAGATTTCTTGATTGGGGCCAGAGATGAAGGTGGACCTTGACTACTTATTCAGCCTTGTCAAAACCTGCATTAAATGAACGATATTTAGTTAAAACCTTCATAATTGAATCAACTAAGTAGTTTTGCACATTATGATTCATATTGAGTGAAATAGTATGTATAGAGTTGAATTTGTCCCTAAGTGATAATTGAATTTCATGATGAATATACATTCATCAAAATATCCCGAACTTAAACGTTGCTCATCCTCGAGTAACACAAAATCTGAAATAGTCGCCACATGAATACTTTCAATTCTTGTGATTGCTTCATCTTCACATCACAAATGTTTTCTTTTTGCTCAACATTACTCAGTATCTCAACCTCCTGAGACCACAAAACACATCTTACCATACCTTCGTTCCTGAGTTCATTTCCCAAAATCACTTCATCCTAACCTTTTCCAACAACAAGCATGTCAAAGAGTTTTGTAAGAGTTCAGAGACACCCGCATAACAACAAGTGTGCATTTAATCTGACACTGGTGTTTTCCAGGATAGGGTAGGCAATCATTGTTCCTTTGGGTAGAAAAGGGAGTGAAAGGTTGTATGGAAGGAAGAAGTAAATCTCTCCTCTATTCGAATCGAGATTTTTATTTGATTTGTAATTTCATTTATTGCATTTTTTTGTGTGAATCTCTCCTCTATTCGATTCGAGATTGCATTTATTTTTGTGTGCACTTTGGCATCTTTTTGTTTGCAAATCTCTCCTCTATTCGACTCAAGATTGTATTTTTGGTGGTACGCCCCTATTTATTTGCGAGGGGTATGGAAGAAGTGGATAAAGAGGGAAGTGGCGTGCCACCCCGAACTTAGGGTTTGGCATTTTTTTGGCTATTTTGTTTCTTTTTTATGAATGGAGGGGTACGAAGATGATAGAATAGGTGTAGAAGAGAGTTCAGATGAGAATGCAACTTGATTTACAATTCAATGCATCGGTTTGTTCTCTTTATCAAACTATGCTCAAATAATGACTTGATGAGGATCCAGTTTGGATTCCATGCTATTGTTCCACAAATCAGTTAGGAAGCACGACATGTTTGATCCCTATCTATTTGAATCATCTTTGCAAAAGTATCACGATGTTAGGAATCATAGGCTTCACAAGATGATTTCAATCAAAGGGCTTGTTTCAAAAAGTGGTCCTTTTGAGGATTTACTTCGAATAAGGGGGATATAATGATTCAGAATGCATAGCAGGTTAGTTAGTGACTTTTAATGAAACTAGTAAGTGTCAAGAAGTGTCAAAAATTCATCAAGTATCTGTTCAATTTCTTTGAAAATCATTAAAGAGTTGTGAAAATTTTGAAAACTTTTATCAAGAATGTGATAGTGAAAACTTAAGTATGAAAAGGATGGGTGTAAGTGGAAAGTGAGGTACGTACCACCCAACCTCCACCCCGAACTTAGAGATTTACTCGTCCTGAGAAAACCCTAAATCCAAGATGGAGGGGAAAAATCATGCCAGAATGACCACTAGGTGTGGTTGCGTTCTGATTAGCGCGCATCCTCTTATCTGAAAAACTCAAAGGTAAAGAGCAATTAGATCTTAAAATGGCATCTTGCGATGCGAATTTTATTTAATGAAAAATTAACTAGAATGTAAAAACAAAATTGAAGAAATATTCTAATTTGAAAAGAAAGATAAACCAAATTTATTGATCGGGTTGCCTCCCGAAAAGTGTCGTTGTGTTATGTTGATGGCTCGACTGAATTTTTCATCTTCATGGTGGATCCTTACGATTGGTGAGTTCCAGCATTGTTTTAGTGCCTATTTCAATTGAGGTGAAATATCTCTTTAAGCGGTGACCATTTGCCATAAATTTGCCTGACTTTTCACTCCATAGAGAGAAAGCACCATGTGGGGAAATGCTTTTGACAATGTAAGGTCCAGACCAGTGAGAACGGAGCTTCCCTGGGAATAACTTCAATCTTGAGTTGAATAGCAAAACTTGGTCTCCCATTTGTACGTTCTTTGTAGATTCGTGCATTCTCATAAGTTCTCATCCTGAGTTCATCCAACTCTTGGAGTTGCAGAATCCTGGCTTGGCCTGCTTCATTCATATCAAAGTTTAGTTGTTTAATTGCCCGCCATGCCTTGTGTTCTAGTTCGACTGGCAGGTGACAAGCCTTTCCATATATTAATCAAAAAGGTGTAGTCCCAATGGGAGTTTTATATGCAGTTTGATAGGCCCATAAGGCATCGTTGATTTTCGTTGACCAATCTTTTCGATTGCATCCTACAGTTATTTCCAGAATAGCCTTTAGTTGACGGTTCGAGACCTCTACCTGTCCACTTGTTTGTGGATGGTAAGGTGAGGCTACCCTATGTGTTACACTGTATTTTCTCAGTAAAGCTTCAAAGCTTCTTTCAAGGAAGTGGGACCCTCCATCAGATATCACAGTTCGTGTCACTCCAAAATGGGGGGAAATAATATCTTTGAATAATTTGATGATGGGTTTGGAATCACTAGTAACGGTTGGTATAGCTTCAATCCATTTTCTGACGTAGTCTACCGCCACTAGGATGTATGAAAATACATGAGAAGATGGGAATGGACCCATGTAGTCCACCCGCCAAACATCAAATATCTCTACTTCTTTCCATAGATTCAGCGGCATCTCGTCTCTCTTTGTTATATTACATGTTCTTTAACATTTATCACATGATAGGACAAAATCATAGGAATCTTTGGATATGGTTGGCCAGAAGAATCCACATTGCAAAACCTTTAAAGTAGTCTTTTTAGAGCTCATATGTCCTCCTACTGGTCCTGAGTGACATTGTTCCAAAATACGTTTAGCCTCTTCTTCGGCGATACATCGTTTATATAGACCATTGGCACCTAGTTTAAAAAGATATGGCTCATCCCAGTGATATTGCTTAACACCATGCATGAACCTCTTCAGGGTATTCCCAGTGCATTGAGGATGGATAACCTTAGCAGCAAGATAGTTCACAAAATCCGAGTACCACGGTATAACTTCTGAGACTTTCATTAGTTGATCGTCTGGAAGAGAATCATTAATTAGAATCTTCTCGGTATCCTGATTGTGGATGCGACTGAGGTGGTCTGCTACAACATTCTCTGTACCTTTTTTATCTCTTATCTCTAAATCAAATTCTAGTAACAGGAGGATCCATCTAATCAACTTGGGTTTTGCATCATTCTTTTCCAGAAGGTACCGAATGGCAGTGTGGTCAGTGTAGATAATAACTTTCGAACCAATTAGGTAGGATCTGAATTTGTCAAAGGAATACACAACTGCTATAAGTTCTTTCTCAGTAGTTTCATAATTCCTCTAAGCTTCATCGAGAGTTTTTGATGCATAATAGATCACATAGTGTTTCTTCTCTATATATTTCCCTAAAATAGTGCCCAAAGCATAATCACTGGCATCGCACATAATTTCAAAAGGATGGTCCCAGTCAGGAGCTCTAATGATGGGAGTGGTTGTAACGGCCTGTTTCATTGTGTTGAAGCTTTTGACACATTCTTCATTGAAATTGAAATCATATCTTTTAGTAATAGGTTCGTCATTGGCTTCGTTATCTTGGAAAAATCCTTTATGAATCTTCTATAAAATCATGCATGACCTAGAAAAGCACAAACTTATTTTACATTTGTTGGGGTAGCCAGTTTAGAAATCACTTCAAGCTTGGCCTTATCTACTTCAATTCCTCTATTGCTGACCCTATGACTGAGGACAATGCCTTCTCTTACCATAAAATGGCACTTTTCCCAATTTAGCACAAGATGCGCTTCTTCACAATGTTTGAAGACCAGGGAGAGGTGCTTTAGACATGAATCGAATGAATATTTGTAAATAGAAAAATCATCCATGAAAACTACCATAATTGTTTCAGTAAGACCGGTGAATATGGCAGCCATGCAATGTTGGAAAGTTGCGGGCACATTACAGAGACCAAACGACATTCTTTTAAATGCATATGTTCCGAATAGGCAGGTAAAGGTTGTTATCTCTTGGTCATCTGGATGTATGGGTATTTGATAGAATCCAGAGTAACCATCAAGATAACAAAAATATTCTTGATGTGCCAACCTTTCTAGGACTTGATCAAGGAAGGGCATTGGAAAATGATCTTTTCGAGTTGCCTTGTTCACTTTTCTATAATCTATGCACATCCTCCACCCTGTGACTGTTTGAGTGGGGATGAGTTCATTGTTTTCATTCTGTATAACAGTTGTTCCACCATTCTTCGGGACAACATGCACTGGGTTTACCCATGGTGAATCGGATATCGGATAGATTATTCCAGTTGTGAGAAATTTAACGACCTCGCTACGGACCACTTCCTTCATATTTGGGTTCAATTTTTGTTGATGCTCAATTGTACGTTTGTGATCTTCCATCATAGGGATCTTGTGCATACACAGCGCTTGAATGACCCCAGTGAGGTCACTCATTTTATAAACGATGGTTTTCTTTCTTTCCCTCAATTCCTTCAGAAGTTTCTCTTCTTGTTCAGCTGTTAGATCGGAATTTATAATAACTGGACAAACCTTGAGATTGTCTAAAAACACGTACTTCAATCCTTCGGGAAGAGGCTTCATTTTGGGAGCCTCTGGTTTTTTGCTTGTTTCTTCTGTAGTTTCCATAGCCTTGAGTTCTTCACTATTGGCTCCAACATCTTCTTTGGCAGAGTCGAGGGATTCGATGCAATCCCTTACTCGTCCATTGATTGGTTCACCCACTGATGGGTTTGTTAGAGAAATTTCCAAGGAATCATTTGATCCAAGATGGTCTTGAGTTAGAAGGGACATTTGTTCAATGCAGTCAATCACTTAGACTTCTTCCTGCATACTTGGTCTTCTCATACTTTCAAAAACTTTAAATTTGAGAGTTTCTTTTCCTAATCTGAGCAGTAAGGTACCAGCTTCAACATCAATCAGGGCTCTTGCAGTGGCGAGGAATGGACGACTAAAAATGAGAGGATATCTGGCATCTTCTTTTATATCTAATAAGATCTAAGAAGTGTGGGTAATTCCTTCAAGGCGGAAGACTTGTTGTAAGAGTGGGTAAGTCCTTGGTGAGGTTAAAGACTCTTGGTCTTGGATAGGTAAGTCCTTTGTAGGTTATTGCCCCCTTTGTCCTCTAAGGCAAGGCTGAGTATCCTTGTCCCAAAAAAGAAAGGTCTTATTGTATTTGTTATAATGCAATATTAGGAAGGTGCAATGGTTGTAAAATCCTAGATCTTGACCTCTCTAGGTAGTGGATGTACACTCTCCTACTTTGGAGTTTGGAACCACTATACATAGCTTGTTCATTCTCTTATTCAATCTCTCTCATCCTTGCTATGTATGTTTAGTTTCACTCAAATTTCATATATGCAGCCCTATCTATTTGAAGGTCTAATGAATTTGGTTTAAGTGTTTTAGCTCTATTCAAACCCCACCTAGGAATGAAAAATGGAGATAAGACATGCCTTATGTAAAGGGGAGAATACATATATGTAGAGTATATATATGAGTAGAAGACATAGTTTCTAAAATTTTTATGAAAGCTAACCATGTAGAAGAAATAGAATCAATTGAGGGGGAGTATGTGAACCCCAAAATCATCAATTGAGGGGGAGCATATGAACTGAATTGGATTGAAACCCCTAGGTTACTCCAAATGTAGTTTACTTAAATTCTTTCAATACATTTATGGAATGGTTTGTCATCTTCAAAACAAGGGATTAGTCAATTAGAATTTGATTCAACAACGTGATGTTCCTATTAGTGACAGGTACATAATAGAATTTCTCTAACTCTATTACAAGCCCACTTAGCAGATATAACTCATAGGTTCCAACAACACTGGAAGCAACTCTTGCTTCGTTAGCAATGTGTAGTTCAACCTCACCTTTTCCAGAGGTCTACTTCTATTTTAGATACTTCTAATGCATCCCTCATTTAAGGCTTTATCTTGTTCCATTATGTACTTTATTCACATCTAAACATGTTAGAATGCATAATACTTGCCTCAATATGTGTATTTATATCAAATGCACTTATTATTGGATCATAGGATGGGCATTTTGCTCTAGAGGGGTTTGAATAGAGCTGAATGCACTTAAACAAAATTCATTAGACCTTCAAGATATCTCACAAGATAAGGTTGCTAAGTAGGAATTTGAGTGCAACTAAACCTACATAGCAAGGATGAGAGAGATTGGATATGCACCAATTAATAAGCTAAGTAGAGTGGTTCCATACTCTAAACTAGGAGTAAGTCAGTCCACTACCTAGATAGGTCAACCTCTAAGATTTATTAATCATTGCACTCTTATATTCCATCATAAGAATTATAATGCATGACCTACCTTTTTCGGGACAAGGTTACCCAGCTTTCCCTTTGAGGGGAAGAAACAAACAACCTACCAAAGGACTTACCTATCCAACCAAGAGTCTTATACCTCACAAAGGACTTACCCACTTTGCAATGAGTCTTCGGCCTTCACTAAGGACTTTCAGCCTTTGAGGAGTTACCCACTCTTCTTGGATCTTCCGCATTTGACTTCACCTTTGCCAATAAGAAGCCTTCACCAACAACCGCCTTCTCTTGTTCTTCTTCACCTCTCTTAGCCAAGAGAGAGAACCTTCATCTTCATATTCATGGTAGACATGAGAGATTGGAAGGTGGTGGATCTAAGAGACTTACAAGATATACATCTAGGAGTATCTCTCTTACAAATGTCCTACTCACTCTAATGGATGTAGCAAGTGATTAAGCTAACAGAGAGAGGAGGTTGTAGGATGTACTTAGCTATAGAATAGGGACCTTCATAGTGCTTGGCTAACCATGGGATGAAGCCCAAGGGGTCCAATTTATAGTTGGGGATGCCTACTAGATAGTGAGAACACTTAAAGATAAATTCTAGCCATTTGGTGTGTTGCAATGGATATTTGTTTTGAGTTTTGCAACACTCCAATGGCTAGAGACACTTTTCTATACTTTTTGTGTAGTGCGATCGATTGAGTTTCAATAAAGGTAACTTAACCAATTGCACTATATGACAATGCAGATCTGAAGCATCACTCGAGTTTATCCTAGATGAAACTCAACTGAACCACTTAAATTAGTTTTGGCCAGTGCAGGGATCAGTTGAGTTCTGTGTAGTAGCAACTCAACTGAACCATGACATTCTCAAAATCCATCAAGGGATCGATCGAGTTTGCAACTCGATCGAAATACAACCTATATTGAATTTTAGAAAAATTTCATTAAAGTGCATAAATATATGACTTAAGTGCTCTTGATTTTTCTAAGCTCAAGTACAAGTCATACAATCATTACAAGTAGTTTACAACATGATTATACTGGATTTACATCCTATTCCATAAACATTTACTTGAGTTGATTTTGACTTGTCTTTTCTCCAAGTTAGGATGCACAAGTTAGGGCATTTGGAGTGTGTCTAAAGATAATCTGAAATCACTCAAGTGGAAGTATTAGACACAAATAATTGGAATGGTTTATTCATCATCAAAAAAAGGGTTTGGTCAATTTAGACCGAGAGTCAACACCTATATATGTTCTTTTCTGAATTTTTTGGTAACTTGACCATGATTTTAATGGATGGGGGAGAAGGAGGGGAATGTAAGGATTTCTTCATCCTTACAGGAGCCTAAAGTGAGTCCAAGATCTTCCCCAACCTACCCCAAGTGTTCAAGAATCAACCCAAAATAAGTAGCATCATAGATAGCAAGTTGAAGGTCAAAGTGCAAGGAAGAAGCTCCAATATGGTTGTTGTACATGGACACGACCATGGCAAAAATGATTCATGTCAAAGTTAAAGTACAAGTTTGAATCTTATAGACACCATGTAAGTGTTGACCCACCACCCCCATGGCGACCAAGCTCTACCATGGCTCTACTGACCCACCACCCCCGTGCTGACCCAAGTTCACCATGTCTATGGTAATTACCATGGTACTGACCCTCTAGAATTTGGAATTTATCTAATTTTATCATCCAATTTCCACCACACTTAGGCTCATACACCATGACCATATTCCCTACAACCACCATGTCCTGGTGACCAAAAGCGGTTGTGGTAGCCAGCAACCCTAACCTAATTTTGCATTACTTCACCCAAAATATCACCACTTAACCTAGTGCTTCCCTACAACCTATATATAGTTGGGTGTGGCTAGAGCATGAGGTACGCCATCCCTATCTACCTTCCACCACCTTCTAGCTCCCCTTTTTAACCCCTTATCATTTCTATCATCATTCCACCTACAATTCACCATTTCCACCACTGAAACCCTAGTTTCTTAGGGGTTTGACCACCATCATTCCATGTCATTCAATCATGGAGAAAGGAAGAGGATGCCCTTGCAGCTGCTGAAGAGGAGGATTCTATGGCAACACATCCCATTATCACACAGATAATGAGGTGTTACGCGAAAACGTGCGGAAATCACCATAACCACAGATAATCAAAAACACGGATTAATAAAAACTGATTGTGGAAAACTGATAAATTGTACCACTATTGAATTCCAGTCCTCATCCTACATAGAAACATGTTATATATATGCATACACGAGATCTGATATGTGTCCACAGCTTCAAGGAACAGTTGTTAATCCATCATATGAGTTTACCACATGTTCATATACATAAATCCCCACATCCGGCCAACAACAGGATATACAAACATTATCGATCGTTTATCATGAAACAACGTCAAAACACTGCCAAGGACCTGAGAGTACAAGGATGACTCTAGACTCTACTACAAAACATCCAAAACAGCAGCATATCCATTACTTGCCTTCTAGTGCTTGTCAAGCTGCTCAGCCACAACTCCGCGACCACCACCGCGTCTAGCTCGACCACCTAAAAAAAGGTAACCAACGGAGTGAGACAATTGATCATTGTCCCAGCGGGAGGCATAACTCCCCGCCAAAACTACAAAACCTCAGATATATGTATAACAGTTAAGAGTATAACAAGAGTGATTATAAGGCAAGACTATTCATACTATCAGACTTACCGAAGGTACTCAGTTATTTATACAACTACTCCTTGTGAGACAAGGTCAGCAAGATAAGATGTATAAAGCTTACCACATATGAGAAATATATAAACAACTACAAGATACAAATAAAGTTAACTACGCAAACAAGGCCTCAACCAATTTTTCGTGTTTGTCTTAAGCAGTAATTACTAAACAGCTAGATTACGGTTTATTATGCCCTGAGGAAGTGAATTGTACTGTTCAAATCCAACCTTCGGCTGCGAAGCCCATAACCAGTGTCATACAAGGTCAATAGAAGAGCCGGAATCCACGACCTCACCCCTCATGGTCAGTACACAAGAACACAAAGCAGGACCGCAATCTCATGCTCAAGTGGCCTTTAGCCATAGGGTCAGCTTTTCAGGCTACCCTCTACCTAGCCCGCCTCGGTACAGGTCACGGCGCTAGTAAAACTGAGCCACGGGCCTACTCACCGTGCTTTGAGCTATGAACGCATTCATGCTCATCACATATCACATATCTGGAGCCATGGGCCATGTTCACCATGCTCATCACATATCCGAGTCTGCAACCGCAGCTGCACTCATTTCACCTCTCTATTTGAGGCTAGGAGAAACCTCGCATATTCAAAAATATGCACTCCGGGTTAACTTGCAGGAGAACCCGTTTCACCATCACCAAGTCCTGACGATGATGGATCTATGGCCAGGGCAAACTACATGATATATTTCACTGTAATTAGTTAGTATATTTTAGATGGATTGCAAGATTCAACCAAGTTGTATAACATGCAAAATATAACAGAAAGTAAACAACAAAAACTCGACATTATGCTTTTTCTACAATTTACATCACACTGCTCCATCACAAGGATCTCACATCACATGTTATTACTTGGCCTCTTGCCAACCATCCAGATCCATCTCAAGGATCATCACATACCATGGGATCTCAATCCCTCATCACATAGTACCACAACCTCTCAAGGCTTACATCATCATTATGGAATATCATTCAAAATACATGTGTCGTCATAGTATTCACATATAACCATCCCTCATAGCCTTTCAATTGGCTATGCAGTACCTGCATGGTTAGCATCATTCAATAATTATAAGTTCAACATAAGGACTATGCTCACTATCATGAGATGTCATTTAAGATGCTATAATTATCAATTATACATCCTTTGGTGATCATGTATACAAGCAACTATTTATGTGCTTCACCTTGCTTCAACATCATGCTAAACATACAAAACTAGCATTATTATTACTGCTACCATTGTCGCTATCATTATCATTAAGTGAGCAAAGAGTCACCAACGTTATCAAGGACATATACAAATAGGTTGTTTCTTCAATACAAGGATTCCTCACAAAAGATACCAAAACCCTCACTAAAAGACCACCCCAGGCAAGGTTCACCCTCACCTAAAACCATGACGTGCAGCCGAGTCAGGCGTGCAGCGTGCAACACTGAAACAAAGGCGAGCGTGTAGGGTCTATCGGGTAGTCGCAATGTGTGCAAGGGTGTGCAGACTATGTCGGGCGAGCTGACCATGCCGAGCGAGCAAGGGGTGTCGGGCGACCCAGGGGTGTCGTGCAAAGGTGTGACGCTCTTAGCGTGCAACTCGGCCGGGCGAGCCAGGCTATCGGGCATGCATGGTAGTGTTCACCCGCTCATCGTCTAATGGCCAGCACACCAGCCATCTTACTACTAAGGCCACCCGCGTGCAGCAGTGCAACGTGCACCTAGGCGTGCAGGCTACCGAGTGTGCAAGGTGTATCGGGCGAGCAGAGTGTTGTCGGGTGACACGGGCTGATGCCGGGCGAGCAGGGCTGTCGAGCGTGCAAGGCAGTGTGCTCGCTCGCGCGTCAAGGTTTATCTGTGCAAGGTCCTATACTTAGCTAGGCACACATCTCTGTCGGGCAAGCAGCTCCAGAGCGTGCAGCTTGCCGGGCAAACTAAGGGTTGGCTCGCGTGCTCCACACAGAGCAGAACTCTCAACCGATTCAAGGTGAGAAGACCGTACAAAGGAAAACTAGATCAAGGGGAGGGGGCTGTCGGGCAGCACCTCCACACGCACCAAACCCCCAAGGTTCATCTCAACCAGGTCACCTAATACCTTACTTGAAACCCTAGAGAAGGGTCACCACCAAGACAAGCTCACCTTCTAGCGCATGGTGAGAAGAGGGTCTTTCTCAAGCCACTAGGTCACAAGCTCACCTCAATCGACTAGGAAGGAGGGGTGTTTCTCATGGCACTAGGACCCAAACTCACTCTTCAAGACAAAAAGGGGAGAAAGTAGTGTTGCTCCCTAATCCCTAACTCACATGGATCGACCAACAAGGGTACAAGGCAAGAACTAAGCTACTAACATGTAAACAAATTATAACAAGAGATAGGGTAGTTAGGGTTAGAAATTATGCAACCCGCCTTAAGCTCCAAGCTCCAAGGAAGAAGAAGAACTCCAAGCTCCACATACCACCAAGCAAGGAAGATGGAGAGCTCCAAGGGATATCGACCTCCACAAGCTCCTTTAGGGTGTGTCGGCCACCAAGCTGCTCCTACAAAGGGTGTGTCGGCTGACACAAGCAAGGAAGGGAAGGGAGTGTCGTGCACTCAAGGTGGAGAAGAGCCAAAAGATCAAAGGAACTCAAAGCAAGGGAAAGAACCACCTATATAGAAGGAAAGGGAGGAGAAAACAAGGTGGAGCATGGAAAGGTTTCGTCAACCCAAAGGACACTTGTCCACAAGCTCAAGCCACCTACCCTAGCAAGCCTTACACACTTGTCCAAGATGTGCACCATGTGTCCACTAAACAAAGTCAACGTTGGACCAAGCATCATGGGCAACACACCTCACATGTTGGCTGACACACTCACCTCTAGGTCGACACACACCTCACTTGGTTGATACAAGGCCCAACCGAGCCCAAACAAGGCTCCTCAAGGCCCAAACAAACTCAACCAAGGCCCAAAGAACTCGAACAACAAGCCCAAGCCTTCCCCTCAACCCTAGAGGAAACAAAGAGAGAGAAACACCTCACAAGATGGTAAACTTGCTAACAAAACCCTAAACTTGGGTTATTTGCAAGTAGCACCTCCGACTCTCAACAAGGCACAATCAAACCATAATCACCACTAAAGGTGATTAGCAGGCATCAAAGCACCAAGGTTAAGCAAAGAAAACAGGGTAAGCCCTAAATGAAGGTCAGGGTCCTTACAATCGAACCCCCTTTAAGGGATTTTGTCCCCGAAATCTGAAGAGAAAAGCGAGGGATACTTCCTCCTCATCTCTTCCTCAAGCTCCCACGTGGCTTCCTCAATGCCACGACATTGCCAAAGAACTTTCACAAGAACCAGGTCCTTCTTCTTCAGCTTCTTAACTCTCCTGTCAAGAATTGCCACAGGACCTTCCTCGTAGGTCACATCTTCAGCAAGCTCAACATCATCTGGCTGTATCACTGTACCTGAATCCGGATGACTTTTCTTCAGCATATTGACATGAAACACTGGATGTAACTTGTGAAATTCTGGAGGTAACTCTATCTTGTAGGCTACCTTTCCAACATGTGCTATAACTGAGTAAGTCCCCATATATCTGGGTTCCAACTTGCCCTTCTGACCAAATCTTAGCACACCTTTCCACAGCGAGACTTTAAGATATACTTTGTCTCCTACCTAGAACTCCAAAGGTCATCGATTATTGTCTGCATAAGAGTTCTGTCTGTCCTGTGCCACTTTCAACTGTTGTTGTATCACCTTGATCTTTTCTGTTGTCTGTTGTACTAGCTCAGGACCTAACAACTGATACTCACCAGATTCGTACCAACACAAAGGAGATCTACACTTCCTTCCATACAAAGCCTCATAAGGAGCCATGTCGATGCTCCGTTGATAACTGTTGTTGTAGGCAAACTCTATCAAACTCAGATGTACATCCCAGTTGCCTAGAAACTGCAAAACACAAGCTCGAAGGAGATCCTCTAGAATCTGAATAGTCCTTTCAGACTGTCCATCTTTCTGCGGGTGAAAGGTTGTACTAAACCTCAATTGTGTTCCCAATGCTCTATGCAACTTTTCCCAAAAACGACCTGTGAACTGAGGACCTCTGTCAGAAACTATCATTGCTGGCACACCATGTAAACATACTATCTCATCAACATATACTCGAGCGAGTTTCTCAGCTGTATACGTCGTCTTCACAGGTAGGAAATGGGCAGACTTCGTCAATCTATCCACAATCACCCAGATGGAATCATGATTCCTAGTTGTCTTGGGTAGACCAACTATGAAATCCATGGTTATATGATCCCATTTCCACTGCGGTATTGGAAAAGGTTGCAACGTACCTACCGGCTTCTGATGCTCAGCCTTCACTTGTTGACAAACCACACATCTAGACACGAACTCAGCTACATCCTTCTTCAATCCGGGCCACCAATACAAGTCCTTCAGACTATGATACATCTTGGTGACACCTGGATGCATAGCGTACATCGACGTGTGTGCTTCTTCTAGCACCAACTTCCTCATATCATCAATATCAGGAACCACCATCCTATCATGATAGCAGATTAGCCCATCCTCAGACTCATGAAACCCATCACGCTTTTTGCTACCAAACTCTGATCTGATCAACTGTACCGCATCATCTGTCTGTTGTGCATCTTTGATCTGCTGTCTCAACGTAGGCTTGACTTGCATCTGTGCTAGAAGTCCAACTATCGAGCAAACTTTTATATGTACATTCATCTATCGTAGAGAGACAAACATATCTCGCTCATGGCATACCAGAGAACTCAGCTATGCTTTCTTGGAAGAAAAAGAAGACTTTCGACTAAGCGCATCTGCTACCACATTTGCCTTACCAGGATGATACTCGATAGTGCAGTCATAGTCATTGATCAACTCCATCCATCGCCGATGTCGCATATTCATCTCTTGCTGCGTAAAGATGTACTTCAGATTCTTATGATCCGTAAAGATTTGACACACTTCCCCATACAGATAGTGTCTCCAAATCTTTAGCACATGAACCACTGCTGCCAACTCCAAGTCATGAGTCGAGTAGTTCTCCTCATGCTTCTTGAGATGTTGCGAGGCAAAAGAAACCACATGATCTTCCTGCATCAACACGCAACCTAAACCTTTCTTGGAAGCATCACAGAAAATAACATAGCCTTTCCCAGGCTATGGCAAGATTAACACAAGAGTATTGGTCAGCTTCTTCTTCAAACTCTGGAAAGCTTGCTGACATCGATCATCCCAAACAAATGGTACATCCTTCCTGGTCAACTTCATCATTGGTAACACGATTACACTAAAATCCTTGATAAACCTCCGGTAGTATACTGCTAAGCCAAGGAAACTACAAACTTCTATCGGCGTCTTTGGTTGTTCCCAATCTGCAACAGATTCCACCTTCTTCGGATCTACCTTGACTCCTGTAGAAGATATCACGTGACCCAAGAAAGTCACCTCTTCCAACCAGAACTCACACTTACTGAACTTGGCATACAACTGATACTGACGAAGAAGAGCCAAAGCTCGAAGAAGATGTTGTTCATTCTCTAACTTGTCCCAACTATAGATTAGGATGTCATCTATGAAGACTACAACAAACTAATCTAGGAATGGACGAAACACTCTGTTCATCAGGTCCATGAATGTAGCAGGTGCATTGGTTAACCCAAACGGCATAACCACAAACTCATAGTGACCATACCTCGTCATGAACGCTGACTTTGGTATGTCATCCACCTTGATCCTCAACTAATGATATCTAGACCGTAGATCGATCTTCGAGAACACTGTAGCACCACGCAACTGATCAAACAGATCATCTATCCTCGGCAACGGGTACTTGTTCTTGATCGTGACCTTGTTCAACTACCGGTAGTCTATACACAACCGCATCGAACCATCCTTCTTCTTGACAAACAACACGGGAGCACCCCAAGGTGATGTGCTCAGTCGGATGAAACCTTTGTCCAGCAACTCTTGTATCTGCTTCTTCAACTCTGCCATCTCTGCTGGAGCCATTCTGTACGGTGTCTGTGCAACTGGCTATGTTCCTGGTACCAGATTGATCTCGAAATCAATTTCTCGAGGTGGAGGAACGCCAAGAAACTCCTCAGGAAACACGTAAGCAAACTCTCGAATAACTGACACCTCCTCCAGGATAGGACCTTTCGCCTTGGCAGCCACAACGGTATCCACCACATGGGCTAAGAATGCCTCACATCCTTGTTGTAACAACTTATCTGCCACCATAGCTGATACCAAACACGTCGGAAAAATCTTCCTATCTCCTTGGAAGATCCACTTCTCTCCAGCATCATCAAACACTGCCTGCTTGGAACCACAGTCCAAAACAACCTTATACTTCTCTAAGGTATCCATCCCAAGGATAACATCAAAACCATGCATATCAAATGGTATAAGATCCACTTGGATGCGGTGTCCCGAGAAAGACAAGACACAAGATGGGCACTCCTCTCGAAGCAAAGATGTACCATCAAGAGGGGTTTCTAACAACAAGCTATCCTTCTTACAGCTAACAGGTAAACGACAGTTTTCAAGCATATTATATGCGATAAAAGAGTGTGTAGCACCCGATTCAACCAGAACAGATATAAAGCAAGAAGAAGACATATCAGAATGAAATAACTTCATCTGACCTGTCACTACTCGCGGGTTGACTGTCGCCTCTGGCTGATTCATAGCATAAAATCGAGTCGTTGCTTGCTATCCACGACCTCTGCTTCCGTGAGCAGATGATCCAGCCTGAGACGCTTGACCGCGTCCTCGTCCTCGGTTACCACTAGGCTATGGTCTCTCTGACCCCTGAAGGTTCTGCCTCGGCTGTTGTGTTACTTCATCATCTCTGTGGGGACAACTCGACTTGACATGCCCTATCTGACCGCAAGCATAGCAGGTCCTAACATCCACTCGTGGCCTGGATGGCCATGTCACTACCACAGAAGCCGAACTTTGGGCCTTAGATG
Organism: Alisma plantago-aquatica; assembly: GCA_963693085.1. Taxonomy (NCBI): domain Eukaryota; kingdom Viridiplantae; phylum Streptophyta; class Magnoliopsida; order Alismatales; family Alismataceae; genus Alisma; species Alisma plantago-aquatica. The sequence goes on along the minus strand of OY856412.1, from coordinate 1,371,545,480 downwards.
GTAAAGAAACATAACCTTTTCCCTTACTTGGAGACCACTGAGATGGTCCACTAGAACCTCTCATCACTGATGGTGCTGAAAACCTATGCTTCTTGAAGCCACCAAACCTTTGTCCCTGGAACTGAGAAGGTCTCTTCTTAGCCATAGACTCCCTCTTCTACCTAACAGATCGTTCAATCCTTCGGACATATTCCACAAACGTCGCAAACTGTTCCCGGTTCTCCAACGCAGAAACTGGTGGCGTCATCTCAGCACTCAGACCCTTCTCAAAACGTCTGATCCGTTCCTCATCTGTTGCTTCCATGTGAGGACAAAATCTCAACAGATCCATAAACTTGGCTTCATACTCGGTGATGTTCATCATTCCCTGTCACATGCTCTCAAACTAACAGATCTTCTCATCCAGACACGTCTTGGGAAAGTATCTGGTGACGAACTCGCGTCGAAACACTACCCAACAGATCACCTCACCGGGCCGCTTCTCTTCCTCGATGGTCCACTAGTGACCAGCACTACCTTTCAAAAGGTAGAAAGCGTGCTTCACCTTGTCTGCTTCGGGGATGTCGAGAATCCGAAAAGCCTTCTCAAGACTTGTCAGCCAGAGATCTGCATCCACTGGATCAGCCGTTCCAGCATAATCCGAAGCTCCAACTCAGCGAAGCCGCTCGAAGGTCTTCCCAATACTCGATGCTTCTCCATGGGGAACCTGTGCTCGCGGAGGAGGCACTGGTAATCGCTCAACCATGAGATTCATCGTAGCCATCATCTGCCCCATAAGTTTTTGGTGAGCAGGATGTTCAAGTATGGCTGGGTTAGGTTGGGGGACCTCAGGCACCCGATCTTCATGTGCCTGTCCTTCTGCTCCATCAACCGATGCAGCATCGCTATACTCAGGAGCATGTTCTTCATGGTTTCCAGACATCTTGTCTTTTCTTCCGTTGAGGGTAGAAGATTTTGTAAGAATACCTAGAAAACTCATAAGAACAAACTCAACCTAGTCCTAAATCCCTGTAGACTCAGCGAACCTAAAGCTCTTATACCAAAACTTGTGGCAACACATCCCATTATCACACAGATAACGAGGTGTTACGCAAAAACATGCGGAAATCACCATAACCACAGATAATCAAAAACACGGATTAACAAAAACTAATTGTGGAAAACTGATAAATTGTACCACTATTGCATTCCAATCCTCATCCTGCATAGAAACATGTTATATATATACATACACGAGATCCGATACGTGTCCACAGCTTCAAGGAACATCTATTAATACATCATATGAGTTCACCACCTGTTCATATACATAAAGCCCCACATCCGGCCAACAGTAGGATATACAAACATTATTGATCGTTTATCATGAAACAACGTCAAAACACTGCCAAGGACCTGAGAGTACAGGGATGACTCTAGACTCTACTACAAAACATCCAAAACAGCAGCATATCCATCGCTTGCCTTCTACTGCTCGTCAAGCTGCTCGGCCGCAACTCTGCGACCACCACCGCGTCTAGCTCGACCACCTAAAAAAAAGGGTAACCAACAGAGTGAGACAATTGATCATTGTCCCAGCGGGAGGCATAACTCCCCGCCAAAACTACAAAACCTCAGATATATGTATAATAGTTAAGAGTATAACAAGAGCGATTATAAGGCAAGACTATTCATACTATCAGACTTACCGAAGGTACTCAGTTATTTATCCAACTACTCCTTGTGAGACAAGGTCGGCAAGATAAGATGTATAAAGCTTACCACATATGAGAAATATATAAACAACTGCAAGATACAAATAAAGTTAACTACGCAAACAAGGCCTCAACCAATGTTTCGTGTTTGTCTTAAGCAGTAATTACTAAACGGCTGGATTATGGTTTATTATGCCCTGAGGAAGTGAACCATACCATTCAAATCCAACCTTCGGCTGCGAAGCCCATAACTGGTGCCATACAAGGTCAACGGAAGAGCTAGAATCCATGACCTCACCCCTCATGGTCAGTACACGAGAACACAAAGTAGGACCGTAGTCTCATGCTCAAGTGGCCTTTAGCCATAGGGTCAGCTTTTCAGGCTACCCTCTACCTAGCCCGCCTCGGTACAGGTCACGACACTAGTAAAACTGAGTCACGGGCCTACTCACCGTGCTCAGAGCTATGAACGCATTCATGCTCATCACATATCACATATCCGGAGCCATGGGCCATGTTCACCATGCTCATCACATATCTGAGTCTGCAATAGCAGCTGCACTCGTTTAACCTCTCTATTTGAGGCTAGGAGAAACCTCACATATTCAAAAATATGCGCTCTGGGTTAACCTACAGGAGAACCCGTTTCACCATCACCAAGTCCTGACGATGATGGATCTATGGCCAGGGCAAACTACATGATATATTTCACTGTAATTAGTTAGTATCTTTTAGATGGATTACAAGATTCAACCAAGTTGTATAACATGCAAAATATAACAGAAAGTAAACAACACAAACTCGACATTATGCTTTTTCTACAATTTACATCACACTACTCCATCACAAGGATCTCACATCACATGTTATTACTTGGCCTCTTGCCAACCATCCAGATCCATCTCAAGGATCATCACATACCATGGGATCTCAATCCCTCATCACATAGTACCACAGCCTCTCAAGGCTTACATCATCATTATGGAATATCATTCAAAATACACTTGTCATCACAATATTCGCATATAACCATCCCTCATAGCCTTCCATTTGGCTATGCAGTACATGCATGGTTAGCATCATTCAATAATTATAAGTTCAACATAAGGACTATGCTCACTATCATGAGATGTCATTTAAGATGCTATAATTATCAATTATACATCCACTGGTGATCATGTGTACAAGCCACTATTTATGTGCTTCACCTTGCTTCAACATCATGCTAAACATACAAAACTAGCATTATTATTACTGCTACCATTGTCGCTATCATTATCATTAAGTGAGCAAAGAGTCACCAACGTTATCAAGGACATATACAAATAGGTTGTTTCCTCGACACAAGGATTCCTCACAAAAGATAACAAAACCCTCACAAAAAGACCACCCCGGGCAAGGTTCACCCTCACCTAAAACCATGACGTGTAGAAGAGTCAGGCGTGCAGCGTGCAACACTGAAATAAAGGCAAGCGTGCAAGGTCTATCGGCTAGTCACAACGCGTGCAAGGGCGTGCAGACTGTGTCGGGCGACTGACCATGCCGAGCGAGCAAGGGGTGTCGGGTGACCCAGGGGTGTCGTGCAAAGGTGTGATGCTCTTGGTGTGCAACTCGGTCGGGCGAGCCAGGCTATTGGGCATGCAGGGTAGTGATCACCCGCTCATCGTCTAATGGCCAGCACACGAGCCATCTTACTACTAAGGCCACCCGCGTGCAGCAGTGCAGCGTGCACCTAGGTGTGCAGGCTATCGAATGTGCAAGGTGTATTGGGCGAGCAGAGTGTTGTCGGGCGACACAGGATGATGCCGGGCGAGCAGGGCTGTCGAGCGTGCAAGGCAGTGTGCTCGCTCACGCGTCAAGGTTTATCCGTGCAAGGTCCTATACTTAGCTAGGTACACATCTCTGTCGGGCGAGTAGGCCCACCGGGCGAGTAGGCCCACCGGGCGAGCAGCTCTAGAGCGTGCAGCCTGCCGGGCAAACTAAGGGTTGGCTCGCGTGCTCCACACAGAGCAGAACTCTCAACTGATTCAAGGTGAGAAGATCGTACAAAGGAAAACTAGATCAAGGGGAGGGGGTTGTCGGGCAGCACCTCCACACGCACCAAACCCCCAAGGTTCATCTCAACTAGGTCACCTAATACCTTACTTGAAACCCTAGAGAAGGGTCACCACCAAGACGAGCTCACCTTCTAGCCCATGGTGAGAAGAGGGTCTTGCTCAAGACACTAGGTCACAAGCTCACCTCAATTGACTAGGAAGGAGGGGTGTTGCTCATAGCACTAGGACCCAAACTCACTCTTCAAAACCAAAAGGGGAGAAAGGAATGTTGCTCCCTAAGCCCTAACTCACATGGATCGGCCAACAAGGGTACAAGGCAAGAACTAAGCTACTAACATGCAAACAAATTATAATAAGAGATAGGGTAGTTAGGGTTAGAAATTATGCAACCCGCCTTAAGCTCCAAGCTCCAAGGAATAAGAAGAACTCCAAGCTCCACGCACCACCAAGCAAGGAAGACGGAGAGCTCCAAGGGATATCGACCTCCACAAGCTCCTTTAGGGTGTGTCGGCCACCAAGCTGCTCCTACAAAGGGTGTGTCAGCCGACACAAGCAAGGAAGGGAAGGGAGTGTCATGCACCCAAGGTGGAGAAGAGCCAAAATATCAAAGGAACTCAAAGCAAGGGAAAGAACCACCTATATAGAAGGAAAGGGAGGAGAAAACAAGGTGGAGCATGGCATGGTGTCGTCAACCCAAAGGACACTTGTCCACAAGCTCAAGCCACCTACCCTAGCAAGACTTACACACTTGTCCAAGATGTGCACCATGTGTCCACTAAACAAAGTCAAGGTTGGACCAAGCATCATGGGTGACACACCAAGCTTGCACAAGGGCGACACACCTCACATGTTGGCTGACACACTCACCTCCAGGTCGACACACACCTCACTTGGCCGATACAAGGCCCAACCGAGCCCAAACAAGGCTCCTCAAGGCCCAAACAAACTCAACCAAGGCCCAAAGAACTCAAACAACAAGCCCAAGCCTTCCCCTCAACCCTAGAGGAAACAAAGAGAGAGAAACACCTCACAAGATGGTAAACTTGCTCACAAAACCCTAAACTTGGGTTATTTGCAAGTAGCACCTCCGACTCTCAACAAGGCACAATCAAACCCTAATCACCACTAAAGGTGATTAGCAGGCATCAAAGCACCAAGGTTAAGCAAAGAAAACGGGGTAAGCCCTAAATGAAGGTTAGGGTCCTTACATATTCCTTCATCTACACTGATCTCCATGGCTACTTCCACCTCTTCCTTTCTCTTTTTGTATTTTCCATTTCAATGAGTAGCTAGGCCCCTTATGTGGGCTATCTGGGGTAAAAATATTAATTTGATACCATGTTGGGGGAAAGTGATATGTAAACATTGTAATTTCATTTGGTAATCATTATGCTCTATTTCTGTCTCATTTCCCATACATTGCTTTGTGGTTTGTTCTTGAAATCACTTAGATTCTGGGAAAATTGATTATATGTGGATCCTTTTGTGAATTGCTTCTAAGTCAAATTAGTGGATCCCTAGTTAGCTATTCACCCTCCTACATGTTAATCAATCCTTCTACACATAGGTGAGAGACATAAGTAGCTAGCATAGGAGCATTTAGTGTAATTGACTTGGAGCCTTCTTAAGGCTAGAATGCACGTGATGTGAAGTCTAAAACATCACTTCCGCCTTCCATTAATACCATTGGTCCCTAATTACCCTAAGGATTCATATCCTAGAAACATATGCTTGTTTAGATCCTAATTGAATTACAACTAAACCCTAATCCAAGTGAGCCTCATAAGGGTGGGTAGGAGGTGTTAGGGACTAGTTCCCTTATACACACTTACCTTATCCATGGCAAATTAGTATTTTAGGGAAATTCATTAGCATCTAACTTGTTGTTTGGTTTGATAATATAAATGGAAGAGTATTGTTAACATGTTATCATACCCAACACAATTGACAAGTGTGTTCCTCCAAAACAGCCCACACTTCCCTTAATTGCATTAAAACCCTAATTGCTTTCTTGCTTAGCTAGTGTTAGCTTAATTAGCTCTTTACTTGCTTAATTATCTTCTTTCCTTGTTCTTTCTTTGTTCTTGCTAGTTTAGGTATTTAATTGCTCTTTTGCATAATTTTATATCTTAGTGTAGTGTACATCTTTTCTTGCTTGCCTTAGTGTAATTTGCTCCTTTCTTGTCTTTTCTTACTTAGTTTGTCATTTGTGGCTCACTAGAATTAATTGTCTATGTTAACTTAGGATTTGATCTTTTTTGTCCTCCTTTAATTGTTTACTTGTTAAACCTTAGTTAGTTAACAAAATAAAATTTCAAACACTTAACCCTAGACTTCACAGTAGGAACGTAGCCAAAACTAACCAAGCTCTAGTGCCCCCTTTTCTCCATGTGGATCAAACCTATTCTTTTTGCTTGCCTATACTATAACATGACCCTGTGCATTTGCAGATATAGTGTGTTAATATAAGTGGGTGTGTTAGTTTAGGCCCCTTAATAAATTTGAAAGATCCTTGTTATGTTCAAGACCCATAGGGTTGCATCTATTCATCATTCAATTGATTAGTGTGTCACTCTAGGGAAGATGATCCACGATTCTTGACACCATTTCCAATGACCGAAAGTGCCATAGCTACCTAGTAGATGTGGTGTTGACTCTCCCCTTTGGCATTGTCCTTTGCTATTTTACTTGTATACACCCAAAAAAATGCACCACCTTCAAATTTTAGAAAATGTGTGATCCACATCTGGTATCTAATATCCAATATGAATAAGTAGCGAGTTAATCTCAATTATGTATATACCTAAAGTAGAGATATCTATCCCTTGCTTCAACTTCCTAGGTTTCCTTACCCCTCTCCTTATTTTAAGTGTAGAAGAATTCAACTTTATCTTAGCCTCAGAACACTTCATGGTCTTACCTTTGTCCTTGCACTATATTTTGTTGATCACCATCATGGGTTTGTCCTTCTTCATTTGTTCTTCAACATTTATCAAGACTCCAAGAAACTCAAAAAATAGTTTAGCCAAGTTACTCAAGTGATGAAATTTGATAAACATTGTTATATCATTTAGGTAGTGATTGCAGAATCATATGTGTGTCCATCTCTTGACCTAATGGATATCCCAATCTTTGTAGATGTTCAACATACCCAATTGTATTGAGAACATGGGGCTCTACTAGATCTCCCTTGATCAGCTTGTACTCAAACAACCCCATAGAGACATTATACCTTTCTTGATTTTCATGTCGTTCATGCAACTCATAGTTCATACAACCCACCATAAGGTTATTGATGTCTAGGACATCATTGGCATGATTCAATTAAACATCAATTTCAGCCTTAGGCACATATGGAGCGGGTTCCAATGGGATTGGTTGTTTTAGGGACATAAAGAATGCTTCTCAAAATCTTAAACTAGCTATGAAATTTTATCCCATTTAGATTGATAAATTAAGGACGGATCATAATGATTGTTTGTTTTCCATTTATATCTACAAGAGTAAAATTTACACTTGATCAAATTCTTACGATTTGATTTTATTATATTGACAATATTTATTAGGCCTTTAATTAACTATCGCTCCCACTATTTTGTTCAAATTTATAGCCCTCACTAGCAATTTGAAAGATTACAGCGTACAATCTTCTAGTGAGCCAAGACACATATTTCATTAAATCATGAGTCATCTTTGGTTGCTCGCCCACAACTTGACTATTTACATAGGTAACTTTTTCCAACTGCATCTAAATACAACTCTTGGATAGATGGTGACCCAAAATCCAACACAATAGAATATGTACCCTGCTTTGGTATATCTACAACACACTTCCATGAGATAGACAGCGCACATTTCTTTGGCATAACCTACATTTAGTCGATCATGCTTTTAATGTGTGTTTCTTATGGAAAGAATTTAAGGCTTAATATTTATTGAGTGATTTTATATAAATACATATACATATCTAATCACCACATACTTACACTACATATTATATACATGTTTTGTCCACAAATGAAAAACATGCAATCAGAAAATATATAAGAAATGGTATAGGACACACTAATGCAATTATTTGGAGTCCCAAAGAATTGCTACCTCCTAAGGTCCACACCATATGTAACAACTTGTATTGCAGAGATGGTGTTCTAGAACCAATCCGGTCAGTCGACTCATACCTTGAGTCAATCGGTTGGCCTCCTGGTTGGTCGAGTGGTTGGCTGACCTCCGTTTCAAGTGGCATTTGGACCTCTCCAGTCGATTGGTTGGACCTCCAATCAATCAATGGGCTCCTCCTCTTATTATCATGCATCCTCGGTCCTCCAATCAATAGGTTCAACTTCAGAGTCACTCAACTCGTCTTGTGTAGGACGCCTTCTCTTTATCAAAATTGGAAATAAAACTATCATGTTTAACATATGACATTCTAATAGTGAAACCTCAAGTTACATTTGAGGGGAGCACAAGAAGGAAATTGTTAACTAACAAGAGATGAAATAAAACCATTCAACCATACACAAAGATTTAGGGGTATTGTCCATAACCACGCTTACATCCACCATCAAAACACTTTCACGGTGACTCATATAAATTTCATATATATAGCAGTGGTATATATATATGGATATATATAGATATATATTCACTTCCCGTGTGGATAGCTAACTTTTGTTACCCGCGGATCTTTTTTGTAATAGGAAGGCAATTAATTATAATGAGACAACCAAAATTGTAATACAAAGACTCATTTTGTAAATATAGTGTGAAATTTTTATTCTCCCTCTGAATATAGTTAAAATGATATTTATGACAATAGTTTACGTGTTATTACAAATTGGGTCTTTACATTACAATTTTGGTCATCTCAATACAACGTTGTTTGTCTCATTACAAATATGTGTCTTCCTATTACAAAATAGATTCATGGGCAACTAAATTTAATTACCCATAGGTAGTGAATGAATTTTTTTTTTAAAGGAAAGGTCAATATCATTAAAGGCAAGCCATACGGCATCTACAAGACAGAAATCTCACACCAGAGATCCAAACATTACTTTGTTTAGGAACCGACATTGCACACAAGCTCAGATTGGGAGGCGGTAGGTAACTTACTTGCATGACCCCTCTTGGTTGAAGCTATCCAAAGCAGTTGTCGACGAGAGAATCCTTCAATCTACACGAGCCCATGAGAAAGATGTAAATAGAGTAAGAAGCACCAGCGGCACAGAGAACCATCACGTACACACCAACGATCGACCAAAATAGACAGAAGCTCGAACACAGCTGACTAACAGAGATAAACAAAACTAAGCTACAAACAACCAAGCTAAGGAAAATAAGACAAGGAGGGACAAAGGGAAACAACCTACAGACAGACAAAACACACACAGGAAAAGAGACAAACAGGTAAGGGGCACAAACAAGGAAGACGAAGGACAAGCGGCCAAACCCCAACAGCTGCAAACATAGGGAAAAAGGAGGTCCCAAGCTGGTGAACATGTGGGGGGTAGAAGCTCAGCGAACCCCACCTCCACTCCAGCCACTGCGGCGCCGCCTACCCAGCTCAAGCAGCAGCTTGAGGAGGCAAAAGCGGGTCGCAGGACGGCAGCACCAACCCAAGACGACCTCCCGATTGACTCCTAACCCTGTAACACACACCTAAGGACCCCAAGCCCGACGGTTGTCCACGGTAGAAGCCCCAGCAAAATGGAGCAGAATAGGAAAATGAAACACAAGAAAGAACGAAAAAAAAGAAAGCAAGAAAAGGGGAACACCCAGGGAGTCGTCATCCGGAGAACAAAACACCCACAAAATGCCGATCACGCACAGCACCACCAGGAAGAGGATGAGCACAGACAACACTCCAAGCTCCACCACCACTAGCAAGCGCCGCCACCACCAGCACCAAAAGCCAAAAAAACACAGCACCGCACCGAAGACCAGGCGAGGGAGGAAGCGAGGCAGAGCCTCCAGCCGACGAGGCCCACCAGGAAGATCGAGGATAAAGAGAGCCCAGGGGGAGAAGGAAAAGAAGTGCTGCACTCCGAGGCAGCCGCCTCCCCCCCCCCGAGCAGGGTTGGCGTCGTGCGAACCCTAGGTTGCCTTCGCGATCGCGGGAGCTCCGAGCCCTAGGTCGTGCGTGTAGGACTTTCTATTTATATGTAGTGAATGAATGGTCTATATATATATATATATAGGGTGTTCATTCATTGCCCGCGCGGGTAGCATGAATTTTCGCTACCCTGCAGCCAAAAAAGTAACTCTCCTAGCTAAGAAAGTAACTTTGCTGTAAAAAAAAGTAACTATGGTGTCAAAAAAGTAACTCTGCTGGCCAAAAAAGTAACTCTGTACAAAATATACAGCAGATATATATAAGAACGGGTTTTTTTATTTTGGAGGGGCAAATGATATTATTTTTGGCTCAAATTTTTTGGAGAGCTAGACAAAACAGTCCTCTACAATTTTGAAATTTTTTTTGAAAAAAAGTGATCTGAAGGGTGGGCGGGTAGCTACCCGCGCGGGCAATAAAGATGGGCCCATATATATATATATATATATATATATATATATATATATATATATATATATATATATATATATATATATATATATATATATATATATATATATATATATACGGATCATATGTGATATTTCATTAGATATGCACATTAATCATTTAAATATTTATATCAAATATAATATGTAAATATTAAAACAAAAGTCTAATCATATCGAATAAATCCCAAAATATAGTAAATTGGCACGACTTTCATACCACTGTAGGGAAATTTTACGATAGAGATGACAAGGGAAACAAACGTTTCTTGCTATATTCCCCTTAAACATCAGATCGTGTCAACAACTATAGATTGGGTAGGAAGGTTACAAGGCATATACTTGGTCCTAGAGCCAGTCCAGCGAGTATCCTTACGATGGTGTGCTTCTTTCACAAGCAAAACTCAAATAGTTGTCAGCAGCTGCCTCCTGGTATAGCACCACTGACAGTGGTTGACGACGTCCTCCTCACGGGTGACAAAGGCCTCCACACCTCTACATAGTCCATGTGGACCATCGAGAACTCCACATTGAACTACTTCAACCAATAGAAGGAGTTTTCCTTTCAAGCGTCAACATGTTAGATTTGACTTGTTCTTCATTACTGTCTCTCCCTTGTTGTCTCTCACTTTTATGGGTAAGACTTACTAGGGCTCTCTAGTTACCACATCTATGAGAGGACAAAAACTGTCAGAGCTTATCAGTGTGTCTCTGAAAGCCATTACTATCCCTCTATTTATAGGAGGGCCAAATTCTGGGTTTCCAAATCAACTGGGAGTCAAAGAGATGGATTTTCATTATTTTTTTGAAAACTTTACATCATAAAATGGTCAGTTCATAGTTGAACTAGTCGATTCACATCAGAATTGATAGGTTCAACACTTGAATCGATCGCTTTACTTTCTTTCCTATTTTTAATCACATTGGATTTTAATATTCAATTGATACACAACATGATGTCAACATCAATCATTGATCCAATGGCATTGATCATTGAACCAGGCAATCCAGATGTTGGACTGGTCATTTCAGACTCAGAAATTGTCATTTCACATCTTGAATTGATCGACCCATTTTTCGGTTCAAACAATGTATAGACAACATTGTTCAAAATGACCTGACACTTGAATCGATCGGGTCAACCTTGCATTGTTTAGTTCATAGTCATGTCAGTCAATTTCCAACCATTCTTGCGTAAATTAATACCTAACACTTTTGTAATCATGTTAAACTATATTAATGAGTAATCTCCTTTTCCATGTGCATCCTATGTGTGTGACCCTATAGGTCCCAAGTTATATTGGTAGTGAATGTCCATATCCAATTTATGACATCACAAGCAATTAGTGATATCTAGAAATGCATCATTGCTACTGAAGTAATTGGAAAGTTGGAGAAAAATTTAACCTACAATATGTGATCAGTGTTACAGTGACCATATAGTTCCTTTGTCTCTAATATATGGATTAAACTTGATGCATGGAATCATCATCCTCTTAACATTCAATCCATATTTCTTCAACTAGAGATGACTGTTGAGATACAGGTGAGCTCAATATCTCATATTGACTCATATGAGAATGGTCATGCATTTATTAGTCTCTCTTGGCTAGGATTTCAATCTCCTATAGGAGAGACAAATCTCATCTGATCACTCATAGTCAAACCCCATGTGTCACAATGTACCCAAGAACTGCCTTTATGGCAACCCTAGTTCAAGGTCATCTTGGGTGATGTGAAAGTACATTGAATGACATGTGATGAGTGTAGTGACTTCAGGTCTAAGATCCACAATCACCACTATCACTATGAGAGCTGATTCTAACTATCATTACATGGTATCCATGTATCACTCTCAATGTGGGTCTATCCCGTACACTGTTCTTCAACAAGTACCTATGTGTTTGGTTTGATATCACATATCATGATTGATTTAGATTACGTCATCAACCAACACTCACTCTAGTCTTTTGTATTACTAATTATCTATTTTTCTTCCATAGTAATATCCAACTAGGGACATAACAAGAATGTATGTACTTTTGTTGACTCAAGGCCAATGTTGACTCAAGGTATAAATTGAGTAACCCTTATTTTGATGATGACTAACCATTCCACTTATTTGTATCTAATACTTATACTTCGGTGATTTCATATTAGGTATAGACACACTCCAAATGCCCTAACTTGAGCATCCTAAATTGGAGAAAAGACAAGTCAAAATCAATGCATGTTCACTTTTGTAGAATAATGATGTATATCCATTAGAATCATGTTGTAAATCACTTGTAATGATTGTATGACTTGTAATTAAGCTTAGAAAAAATTAGGATCACTTAATCGAATATTTAAGTACTTTAATGACATTTTCAAAAATTCATTACAGGTTGTTTTCTGATCGAGTTACAAACTCGACCGATCTGTTCGGTCGAGTGACAAACTTGACCAATCGCTACACTGGACAGAACTGATTTAATTGATTGTTTAAGTTTTATCCAAGATAAACTCGAATGATTCTTCAAATTTTCTTTATCGAATAGTGCAATTAGTCAAGATTCCTACACACAGAACTCGAGCAATTGCACTGTATGGACAGAGCAGAAAAAGTATTTCTAGGTGTTGGAGTGTTATAAAACTCAAAAAATATATGTTGTGACACTTCAAATGGCTGGTATTCATCCTTAAATGTTTCTACTATATAGGAGGCATCCCAACTATAAATAGGACCCCTTGAGCTTAATCCCATTGTTGGTCAAGAACTACGAAGGTCCCTATATTATAGTTGATGCATCCTACAACCACCTCTCTCTCTATATATAAGCTTAATCACTTGCTACATCCATTACAGTGAGTAGGAGATTTGTAAGAGAGCTAGTCCTACATGTATATCTTATGAGGCTCTCACTTCCATCACCTCCCAATCTCTCATTTCTGTCATGAAGATGAAGATGAAGATTCTCTCTATTTGGTAAGAGAGGTGAAGAAGAAGGGAAGGAGTCCCTTAGTGAAAGCTTCTCCTTGATGAAGGAGGAGTCAAAGGCAGAAGATCCAAGAAGAGTGGGTAATTCCTCAAAGGTGAAAGACTTGTGCAATAGTGGGTAAGTCCTTGGTGAAGGAGTAACACTCAGTGCAAAGTGGGTAAGTCCTTGGTGAGGTAGAAGACTCTTAGTTGGTTAGGTAAGTCCTTTGGTAGGTTGTTGGCTCCCTTCTCCTTAAAGGGAAAGTTGGGAATCCTTATCTCCGAAAAAGAAGGTCACGTGTTATAACTCTTATAAGTGAATATAAGGAGGGAAACATGTTTTAGAGATCCTAGAGGTTGACCTCTCTAGGTAGTGTACTGACAATCTCCTAGTTTGAAGACTGGAACCACACTACATAGCTTGAGTCCTTGTGCTTGTTTTAATCTATCGCATCCTTGCTATGTATGTTTAGTTGCACTCAAATTCCTAATTAGCAACCTTATCATGTGATATATCTTGAAGGTATAATGAATTTTGTTTAAGTGCATTTTAACTCTATTCACACACCCTCGGGCTAGAGCAAAATCACCCATCCTAGAACCAACAAGTGGTATTAGAGAAGGTCTTCTCTGAGCATACTTCCACAAGTAGGAGAAGATGGGTGATTATCAAGGTGGGAGGTACCTCATCAACATTCGAATATTTGATGGGAGAAATTTCCTCTTTTGGAAAAGAAGGATAGAATTCTACATCCAATGATCAAATCTTGAGCTATGGCAAATAGTGGACCGTCCATACAAGATATCAGAGATAAACATAGAAGAATGGAATGAAGCTACTTTGAAAAAAGTGACCATGAATGCAAGAGCCATCAACATTCACTATGCTTCCATGTTGCTACTGAGTTCAATTGGATTTTTTCATGTTTAATGACCTATGAGGTATGGAGAAAGTTATGCATCACTTATGAAGAAACAAAACAAGTGAAAGAAAGCAAAGTCTACATGCTCAAAGGGCTTCTTGAGAACTTCAATATGGGGAAGAAGGAAAGGATGTCTGAGATGTACTCAAGTCTCAACACCATTGTACATGGTCTTGCCATTCTAGGTCATCCTATGGATAAAGGATAGATCAATTTATAGATCCTTAGCACTTTCCCCAAGAGGTGGGAGTTCAAGGTGACTTCCATTGAAGAAGCAAAGTCTCTTGGTGATATTCCTATTGAAGCGCTCATAGGAAATCTACATGCTCACGAAGTCAAGCTTGACAAGAAAGATGAAGAAGAAAGAGAAGAAGAGCAAGATCTAAAGAGAAAGAAGAAGACTGAAATCAAGGCACAAATTGAACCTATTGTTGGTAAAGCCTCTCCATCCTCTCAAGTTGAAGAAGAGGCCATGTACTCTAAGGGTAGAAAGGCAAGTCTTCCTCCTCCATCTAGCTCTTCAAATGTGGAAAGAAGGGTCACTTCAAGGAAGATTGTCCACAAGGCAAAAACACCCATCATCACAAGAGAAGAGAAGAAAAGTACAAGAAGAAGGAGAAATGACACAAAAGCTCTAATGACTCCTCCAACTCAAGATCAAGTGAAGAATCTAGTGGAGGATCTATCTCAAGCTCTAGTGATGAAGGAGAATGTCATTTTGCTCTCGTGGCTTCAACAAGTGAAAACTCAAATGAGGTAAATCTAAACTCTTTAGATAAAGAATCATTAATTGCTATTACTTATTCTACTTGTGCCTCTCCTAAGTCTTCTAAAAATAAAAATAAAAAGCTTGCTAGAATTGTTGATCATTTGCATGTAGAAAAAGATGATCTTGAACATGCTAATATTTGCTTGCTAGATGAAAACATTGCTTATCTTAATGAATTAGATTCTCTTAAACTTGAAAATGTGAGTTTGCTTGATAAGATTAGATTTCTATAAGATCAACCTCTTGTGCCTAGTTCTAGTGAAGAGCATATTAATATTTTGGATTCTCTCATGCTTGATATTGATGTTCTTAAAACTAAAAATGAAGACTAGGATTTTTCTTTGCAAGGATTATAAAATGAAAACATTTCTTATCTTTCTTATATTGCTTTGCTTGATAATGAAAATGCTTCCTTGATTTCTAAAATCAATGTTGTTGAATTTTGTTCTAGTTTTACTAGTAGAGAGAATAGTGTTGTTCTTCTTCATATTGAGAAATATTCTTATATGACCAAAGCTCTTTGCTTAAAATCTGACCTTTTACATGCTAGAGATAATATCAATCATTTGTTTTCTACTATTACTTCACTTATTCATATAATCATAGTTTGGGATCTTCAATGCAAAGATCCTTAGAGGATAAAAGGGATCTTAATCAAATACTAGATCATAATACCAAACAGATGGGTAGAGATGGTATTGTACTTGATTGTAGCCAAAGGAACAACAAATATAAAGGTCCTTCCATTTTTAATGCAAAATCCTCTAGTTCCAAGGCTACGAGATCGTGTAATTATTGGAATGAAATTGGTCATCATTCTACTTATTGCCCTTTTAGGAAAGCACCCAAGAGAAATAAGACTTGGGCTGCTAAGATAATCCGTCCAGACCAAAAAATATAATTGGGACCATTTCATCTTTCTTCTGGTAGGCCTAGTACAATTGGATTCATATGATCTACTGATTTGCAAATTGACTTCTCAATCTACATGAAAGACTAAAGGTAAGATGTGTATGGGGTGGCAACAAGTGGAAAAGGAATGGTAAGAACAAAGGTAAATGTTTTCTTGCTCATATGCAATCCTAATTTGTTTTTGTCAAGTTAGTGTGCACTATGCATATGGTTTTTGAGTCAAAAGTGGTATTTTGTGATTCTCTTCACTCTTACTCAAAAATTGTTTCTAATGATTTCATAGTGCATTACTAACTTGCTTACACATCTTTGGATATGGATTATATTTTTAGCATGCTTCTAAATATATTTTAGTGAAATATATGTGCTTTTTGACAGCAATTGTACTGGTCGATTTTATCTTAGGAGAAACTCGACTGACATGCACCAATGGGTGTTGCCAACAACTGTTGTCAATCAAATTTCCAAAACATAGAACTCGACTAACAACATTGTGCACATAATATATAGTTGGCTTTTTGGATGAGAATTTCCCTTTCATCTAGACTTTCTCCACTGTTGGCCTTATCCTATGACACTCCTCTTGGTACCTTTATATATTCTTATTTCCATGCTTTAAATTATCTATCCTGCATACAACTCTATCTTTCTAATTGTATAATTTTGGTATCCCACAAGTGGTATCTTTATAACTTATAATTACTTGTCTAGAGTTATTGTGCATGTTTTGATAATGGTCTCTTTGGATCTCTTGGTTGTGTCTTAAATTTCTTCCATTGTATACTAACTTGCTACATCTATCTAGTAGTATATCTTGTGATGAAACCTAAGGTTCTTAGTGGTAATCATCTTTTAGCAATTATGCATTGTTTCTAGTGATCTATATCTTTTCATTCTTCTAAAATTGCTTATCTTTCTATTAGGATATATCTCTACATCTACTCATAGATCTCTCTATAACTTATGCATCTCTTGCTATGATATAGATCCTACTAGTAGTCCTAACTCATGATAATATCTACTGGTAGTTCATATACATGTAGTTCTAGCCTTGTTTATCTTTTTCATCAAGTGGTATTCAACTTATGCTATGCTTGTATCTTGTTTCATACTCAAGCTTGCTCCTTGAATTGCACATCTACTATCTTGAGTTACTTGCTTGCATATCTTTACCTTGATATCTTCTAGAATTACATCTAGGGTTGTTCAAATGCTTGCCTTAATTTGCTTTACATATTATGTGTGGGCAGGCCCCTAGTGTTGCTCTTCTACTCTCCTTTCTAACTTTTGGTATCTCCTTATTCTAACATGTTCTGTTTTAGCTCTTCAAACCCCTACTTTTTGAAATGACAAAGGGGGAGAAGGCATGTCTTATGTTAGATATGGAGAAGGTATGTGTTAGGAGAAAGCATGTCTTATGTTAAGGGGAGAAGTCATATATGTAGAACATATATGAGTAGAAGACATAGATTCTATAAATGTTATGAAAGTTAACTATGTAGGAGAAATAACATCGATTGAGTGGGAGTATGAGAACTCCATAAGCATCAATTCAGGGGGATCATATGAACTCACTTCTATTGAAACCCCTTAGTTTCTCCAAAGGTATGATTTTACTCACAAATCTTGTAATACATTTATGGAATGGTTTGTTATCTTCAAAAAGGGGGAGAATGTTGACTCCAGGCCAATGTTGACTCAAGGTCTAAATTGACTAAACCCTTGCTTTGATGATGACTAATCATTCCATTTATTTGTATCAAACACTTATACTTGAGTCATTTTAGATTAGGTATAGACACACTCCAAATGCCCTAACTTGTGCATCCTAACTTGGAGAAAAGACAAGTCAAAATCAATGTAAGTGCACTTTTATGGAATTGATGAATGCATATTCATCATAATATTCAATCGCCATCTTGGGCTCATTTTGATTCAATCCATATAATTTCTTCTCCTAACTATCACAATATGCAAAGTTACTTAATTGATGCAATTATCAAGATTATTAATTGAGTTTATATCAATTTTACGTAGGTCATGAGAAGGTTGTACCATCAGGTGGCACCCACATCCTTTTAACCCTAATCCACCCTCAACATAATCATCACTACCCCTTGCTTCATTTCATCTTTATCTCCATCAACCATCATCCAAATCAAATGCTAATGAGTGGGACCCACCTTTCTCAACACTAGATCTACCCTCACTCATCCTTGGTCTTGACCAATGGGTTTTGACCAAATGATCTTGATCCAACAGTTTCATCCTTTCAGTTTGGACATCTCTTGGTCCTAGCTGTCCATCCAAACGGTCCTGATCCATTCAGTTTCACCTCATTCAATCCCGGGCTTCCCTTCACCACACGATCACAGATCAACAGCCCCCATCCATCTGACCACACGATCTTAGCCATCCTTTGCCTAAATGGTTTCATTTTTTCCCTTCCATACGGTCTCAAGACTGTATGGGCAGCCTCAACTCAAGACCGTATGGGCAGCATCGTACCAAGACTGGTTGCCACCATCGTGCTTTCACCAGCAGCACCTCCGATCGGTCTTCTACACCTGCAACACGACCTGTAGATCGTTGTTATGGCATTGTCTTCCTCTCCTCTGTCTTCTTCTTCTTCCTTCTGTCCCCTCTACAAAACCTAGATTCGCAGTGCCCCTGTCACCTGCCACCGGGATCACCACATCACCTGCAACATCATCCACTCAACATGCCCACCCCGCCGCCCACCTACAACAACCAGCCACGGCACCCTCGCCCTCCACCTCTACCTACAACCCTCGCTTCCCACCTCTCCATCGTGCCTCCTGCATGGTCTCAAGACCGATTGGCCACCGCACGGTCTCAAGACTGTTCAACCAATAAAGACCAATAGTCGTAGACCGTTTGGATGTCTATAAATCCTAAACTCACAGCACCGCAACCACTCTTCACCTCCGCCAGCGTCGCACAACACCTGCACCGTCGGCCACCGATCTGTGAAACTGTATGGACGGAGAGAACTTGATTGCGAGACCGATCAGGGATGACCGCTTGAAGTCAGAAAGGTCTAAAAGTGTTTGGCTGTGATCGGTCCTTGAGACCGTTAAGCCTAGCAGAGATTGTGAGATCGACAGAGTATGAACGATTGTCGCAGATCAACCAAACTATTTGGAGCAACTGATCCCAAGACCAGTTGCTTCCCTAAAGCACAAGACCGATAGAATCCTATCAGTTTCCCAGTTCCAGTTAGGGTAACAAACGGCGAAGGTAGAGATCGTAATCCCAAGATCGATCAGATGCAAAGATCGGTTGGATATCATAGGACTGAAGAC
This sequence comes from Alisma plantago-aquatica, assembly GCA_963693085.1. Taxonomy (NCBI): domain Eukaryota; kingdom Viridiplantae; phylum Streptophyta; class Magnoliopsida; order Alismatales; family Alismataceae; genus Alisma; species Alisma plantago-aquatica. The sequence goes on along the minus strand of OY856412.1, from coordinate 1,371,526,279 downwards.
CATATGGATCCATATCCAAGATGGTTTGGAGATAAAAGCATAAGACTATTTGGACATACATACTAAATGGTTTGGGCAAAATTTACCAAACCGAGAGCAGGACTCACACCAAAAATGTGAGGACCAGACCTGAGCCTATAAATAGGACCAGTAGGGTCCTCATTTGATGCATCGGATCTGGGCCGCTGCCAGGATGCCTAAATGTGGTCTGATCCCGCCACTCTCACTTCACCTGTACCTCCTACTGTGATCAAGGAGACTGAGAAAATAAGGAAGGAGGAGTGAGAAAGACCACATGGTATGTCTTGGCATCCCTCATTCCTCATCTAGATCAACTCTGACAAGTCGTAGAAGACTGCATCATCTTCACTGAGTTGTGACCACCTTTATACATCATGCTCATGGAAGAACCTTCCCTCGCTCTTATTCTTCTTGTTTCTCACATCATGAGCGAGTAGTTCCTTTTTGCTGGGGTGCGGGGACTAGCCCCGTTGCCCATGCAATCATGTTCCTTTCTTAAACAATCCATGGCAATGTATATAACTTTTCATTTTGTTGTTAATCGTAATGTTTGTAGTTTGGTTACCTGCTTGCTTTCATCTTGTTCTTCCCTATGTTGTGAGAACTTCTATATGTAGGGTAGAATGTTGTTTAATGTGGTTGACTCCCAAACTAGAAATATAATGGGATTCCTTGAGGTCGTAAGTGTATGATTCGTGAGGGGACGGGCCATCTAGCCTACGGTGACACTTCTATTTGCCTAACGCTTATATAGGGGATCCACAACCTTAGTTGGATTTCTGTATCTTCTTTGTTAATCGTCGATGTTTTCTTGTATATTAATCACCTACTTGCATATTGATTAGCACGGTTGATTCCTTGAAGATAACTTCTGATAGGATTCCTTGAGGTCGTAAGTGTGTGATCTGTAAGGGGACAAGCCATCTAGCCTACGGTGACGCTTCTGTGTGCCTAACGCCTGTATAGGGGGCCCACAACCTTAGTTGGATATCTATATCTTTAAAGCTGTAAGTGTGTGATCTGGATGGTGATGAGACATCTGATGCCTAAGGTGATGCTTACGCGAACCCAACGCCTGTATGGGGGGTTTTGCAGCAGCTCAATTTGGATAGGTATATCTTTCATGGATGTTTGATGTTTGGATGTGTTTGCATGTGTAGTGGTGATGAAACCTGAGACCACCCCAGTGATTCCATATCATTAATCTAGATCCGACTTTAATTCTTCTCTTTACTTTCTTGCAATTAGTTTAATTAACCTCAAATCAACCAATTGTTCTAAACATTAGTCTTACTTGAATTAGACTTGACTAACAAAGATTCTTAAAAATGTTATCCTTTGGGATTTGATCCTTAACTATACTGTGATAAGACCCGTCTACTTGCAGGTGGTATTATTGCACAAGGTTTTGATAAAATCTCATGGATTTCAACCCTGAGTGATTTTGTTAGTGCGATAATATTCCACGTCAAATTCTGGCGCTATTGTCGGGGACAACGAAATCAGTTAAACAAATCTAGTTCTTTTGAGTCTAATTTAGGTTTTTTCTTTTTGTTTTGATAAAATCAATCATCTACTTGAATTTCACTCTACTCCATCAATATTACTTCATATCTTTTCATCTTGGGTACCATCAAGGACTAGTACATGCATCGTTAGAATAGTCTCGGTCTCTTTGCTAGCTTTGACCCTGAGATAGATCGGACATTTCATCGTCAGAACAGAGAAAACCAAGCAAGAATGGCTCAAGAGGAGGAAATAGCCTGAAGGGTAGCTCAAGCTATCAATGCACAGAGAGAAAGGCTCATGCAAGAAGCCAGAGCTGCAGTTCAAGAAGAAATCCTAGTAGCACAAGCGGCAGTACAAGCAGCAGAATTGTAGAAGGACCTGAGGGAGTTCTCAATCCCTAAAGTTGCTGATGTTCATCACCCAATTCAACCTCCTCCCATCAATGCTCCCAACTTTGAGATATGGGCGCAATGCATTACCTTGCTTCAAAACAGCCCATTCTATGGTAAACAAGGAGAAGATAATCAAGAACATCTTCTGAGGTTCATTGATCTATGTGCCATGACAAAGCAAAATGGTGTGTCTGATGATGCCATTAGACTCCGTCTTTTCAAGTATTTGCTTGCTGATAGAGATATAAGTTGGTATAACTCCCGACAATGCGAACCCATCACTACTTGGGAATAACTACAAAATGTTTTTCTGGAAAAATTCTACCATCCTCTCACCTATGAAATTAGGGGTCGAATAATAATGTTCACTCAAGCCCCTGGAGAAACCCTTGCTGAAGCATGGGAAAGATATAAAGACCTTCTACGTAAGTGTCCACACCATGGAATCCCTAAGAATCAACTTATTGAAATCTTCTACAGGGGTGTCGACGATGATATCAAGAGGTTTTTAGACTCCTCATCTGGAGGAAACTTCATTAGTCAGAGTTATGACAACACATGGAGGGTTTTCACCCTTGGAGCTGAAAATTAAGCTAATTGGGGTAGGTCTGTAGGTAAAGGAGTATTGAAGGTAGCTATGGATGAAGTTATTCTAGAATACAAGTCTATCGCTGAGACCCTCAAACTCTTAGTTGCCAAGGAAGACCATATCAAATCATACCTTGCTGCATTTGGAAGAGGACGTTCACCACCTCAACAACAAGAACAGATCAAGTCAGCTTCATTGTTCTATGAAGCATGTAAAGGTACCGATCATTCCACTTTAGCATGCAATGTTCTATATGATGTGGTTCTAAGCAATGCTTATGGACAAGTAGATAATGGTCAAATGGAAAATCTTAATGTTGTCAACACCATTCCTAGTCAAGGATACTACAATCCAAGTCAAAATAGGAACCATCCTGGTTTTCAATATGGAAATCCTTTATGAGCGGAAAACTCACGACAACTTGGTTCAAACAATCAATAACGTTGCCCACTAGGATTCCAGTATAATCAACAACAAAATTTTGGGAATCAAGGAAGCTTTAGGGGAAACTTTCAGAATAGGAACTATAACAATTACCAGAACAACTCTCAGTTCCAGAAACTCAACCAAGCCCCTTACCAGAACCAACAACAAGGGCAACAAGCCAGTCCCATCTCTCCAGATGACAAACTAACAGCCATTGGCAAGATGTTGTAGTCACAGCAGACTATGATAGCTAACCAACAAGCTCATCAGAAGGCTATTGAATCTCAACTAGCTCAACTTGCAGCTAGCATGAAGCCACCTGCTGGAGCCTTTGCTGGCCAACCAGAAAATAATCCTAAGCACCTTGAGCAACTGAAGGTTGTCACCTCCAGGTCCGAAAAAGACTATTCTGATCCTCATGTTAAGATGTCTGTGGTTATTACAGAAAAGGGTGAATCTGTAATTGAACAATATTCTACCACACCTGAGTCTCAACCAAAAGAAACAACAACTGCTGATAAGACAACCGAGCCAAGTTTTGAAAAACCTACTAGTGCAGAACTAGAAATACCAGAGCCAGAAGTACCAGTGTACAAGCCTCGTATACCTTTCCCAACTTGTTTAAGGCATACAAAGCTTGACACTCGATTCAACAAGCTCAAAGAAGTCATGAAGAAACTCCATGTTGATATACCCTTTCTTGATGTGCTGGCTGAGATACCATCCTGGACAAAGTACTTGAAGTCACTTCTCACTAGGAAATATATAACTAAAGAATATGAGACAGTCAAGTTAGCAAAAACTACTTCAGACATCATCCAAAGTAAGATGCCCAAGAAGTAGAAAGATCTAGGAACTTTTGGGATTCCATGCCATATCAGTGATTCTTCATGTAAGAAAGGATTGGAAGACCTTGGTGCAAGCATCTCTATCATGCCACTCAGCCTTTGTAAGAGGCTAGGGTTTTCTAAACTTCTCCCAACCGGCATGACCATACAACTTGTGGATAACAATGTGACTCTACCCCTAGGAATCATTGAGGATGTCCCTGTCAAGGTAGGCAAAGATTCTTATGTTTTGTGTGACTTTTTCATCATGGATATAAAAGAAGATACTAGATACCCACTCATCTTTGGATGACCACTCCTCGCTACTACAAGAGCCCTGATTGATGTTGAGGCAAGAACCTTCCTGCTCATACTAGGTAAAGAAACACTTGAATTCAAAGTATTTGAAAGTATGCGAAGACCAAGTATGCAAAATGAAGTCTACTTGATCAAGTGCATAGAGCATATGACACTGCTTACTCAAGAGGATTATGAACCAGATGATCCTTTAGAAGTGGATCTAACAATCCCATCTTCTAATGATTCCATTGATGAAAAAATAAAAGATTGTGATCTCCAACTCAACACTGCCAAAGAAGATCCTGAAGCTAAATTTGAGGACTCAAAGTTGTGGATATTACTGAAGACTTATGTGAGAAACCACAAGCTCCTAAAATGAAACCCTTACCCAAGGGATTGAAATATGTGTTTCTAGATGATCATAGGTCTACCCAATTATCATAAATTTAGACCTAACGGCAGAACACGAAGATAAACTTTTGACGAAATTGAAGGAAAGAAGAAAAGCTATCAGCTACAAGATGAGTGATCTCACTGGGGTCAGTCAAGCACTTTGTATGCATAGAATCCCCATGATGGAATACCACAAGCCTACCATCAAACATCAAATAAAACTTAATCCTAACATGAAGGAAGTAGTCTGCTGTGAAGTCATTAAATTGCTCACTGCTAGAATCATTTATCCTATTTTTGACTCGCCATGGGTAAGTCCCATGCATGTTGTCCCGAAAAAGGGTGGAACTACAGTGATACGCAATGAAGACAATGAACTCATCCCCAATAGAATAGTTACTGGGTGGAGGATGTGTATTGATTACAGGAAGTTGAACAAGGCAATTCAAAAGGATAATTTCCCAATGTCTTTCCTTGATCAAGTCTTAGAACGATTAGCTCACCAAGAGTATTTCTGTTATCTTGATGGTTATTATGGATTCTATCAAATACCTACACATCCAGATGACCAAGAGAAAACAACCTTTACTTTCCCATTTGGAACATATGCCTTCAGAAGGATGACGTTCGGTCTCTACAACGCACCTGCAACTTTCCAACGTTGCATGGCAGCTATATTCGCTGCTCTAACTGAGACTATCATGGAAGTCTTTATGGATGCTTTTTCTATATATGGATATTCTTACGACTCATTCCTAAAGCACCTCTCCCTCGTCCTTAACCGGTGTGAAGAAGAACATCTTGTGTTGAATTGGGAGAAGTGTCACTTTATGGTAAAAGAAGGGATTGTCCTTGGTCATAGAGTAAGCAACTGAGGTATCGAGGTAGATAGAGAAAAAATTGAAGTGATTTCCAAACTTGCCATCCGAACAAGTGTAAGAGAGGTTCGTGCATTCTTAGGTCATCCGGGCTTTTACAGATGATTCATAAAGGATTTTTCCGAGATAACCAAGCCGATGACAAATTTGTTGCTAAAGGATGTTGAATTTCACTTTGATGAAGAATGTGTCAAAAGTTTTAATAACCTGAAACTTGCTCTTACAACAACACCCATCATTAGAGCTCCCAATTGGGATCACCCATTTGAAATTATGTGTGATGCTAGTGATTATGTTATGGGTGTTGTTTTAGGACAATGTATAGAAAAGAAACATTATGTGATCTACTATGCATCCAAGACCCTCGATGAAGCTCAGTGGAATTATGCAACTACCGAGAAAGAAATTCTCACAGTCGTGTATGCCTTTGACATGTTTAGATCCTACCTCATTGGTTCAAAAGTCATTGTCTACATAGATCATGCCACTATCTGTTACCTCCTAGCAAAGAAAGATGCTAAACCCAGGTTAATTAAATGGATTCTCTTATTGCCAGAATTTGTTCTGGAGATAAGAGATAAGAAAGGTACAGAGAATGTTGTAGCAGACCACCTCAGTCACATCCACACTCTGAATACCAAGAAGATCACGATTAATGATTCTCTTCTGAATGACCAACTGATGAAAGCTTCAGAAGCTACCCCTTGATACTCGAACTACGTGAACTACCTCACTGCTGGTGTCATCCACCCAAAATGCACCGGAAATGCACTAAAGAAATTTATGCATGATGTGAAGTAGTATCACTGGGATGAGCCATAACTCTTCATGCTCTGTGTTGATGGTCTTTTCAGACGTTGTATCACTGAAGAAGAAGCCAAACTCATTCTAGAGCAATGTCACTCAGGCCCAGTTGGAGGCCATATGAGTTCTAAGAAAACTGCTATAAAAGTCTTGCAATGTGGATTCTTTTGGACAACCATATCCAAAGACTCTTACAACTTTGTTCTATCATGTGACAAATGTCAAAGAACAGGTAACATTACGAAGAGAGATGAGATGCCACTAAACTTGTGGCAAGAAATCGAGATATTTAATGTTTGGGGTGTGGACTACATGTGTCCATTCCCATCTTCTTACGGATTTTCCTACATCCTAGTCACGGTTGATTATGTCTCAAAATGGGTTGAGGCTATGTCGATTGTCACTGGTGATTCCAAACTTGTCATCAAGATGTTCAAAGATGTTATCTTCCCCCAATTCAGTGTCCCACGCACTGTGATATCCGATGGCAGTTCTCATTTTCTTCAAAAAAAGCTTTGAAGTATTACTGAGGAAATATGGTGTAACTCATAAGGTAGCCTCACCCTACCACCCACAAACAAGTGGACAGGTAGAGGTTTCTAACTGACAACTCAAGGCTATTTTGGAAAAGAGAATAGGCTGAAATTGAAAAGATTGGTCAGTGAAAATCAATGATGCATTGTGGGCCTATCGAACTGCTTTTAAGACTCCCCTTGGAACTACACCATTTTTTTTAATATATGGAAAGTCTTTCCACCTGCCTGTTGAACTCAAACACAAAGCATGGTGGGTAATAAAACAACTAAATTTTGATATGAAGAAAGTAGGCCAAGCCAGGATTCTGCAACTCTAGGAACTGGATGAACTCCAGATGACAACTTATGAAAATGCACGAATCTACAAAGATCGTACGAAACTTTGGCACGATGGTCATCTGAAAAGAAAGGATATACAAGTGGGAGACCAAGTTCTCCTGTTCAACTCAAGACTGAAGTTATTCCTAGGAAAACTCCATTCTCACTAGTATGGACCTTACATTGTCAAGAGCATCTACCCACATGGTGCTTTCTCTTTATGGAGTGAAAATTCAGGCACATTTGTGGCTAATGGTCAATGATTGAAGAGATATTTCACCTTTGCTGACATGCTCTGAAGTAATTTCAGATCTCACCAATCCAACATATCCACCATAAAAGTTGAAGGAATCAAGTCGAGCCATTGACGTAAAACAAAGGCGCTTGTCGGGAGGCAACCCGATCAATAAATTTGTATATAGTTTTTATTTTTGAATTAGGAATTTTTCTTAATTTTGTTCCTACTTTTTAGATAATTTTGCACCAAATAAAAATTGCATCGTGAGATGCTATCTTGAGTTATGATTTATCTTCATTTTTTAGATTTCTAGATGGAGGATGCAAGCTGATTGGAATGCAACCACATCTGGTGGTCTAACCAGCATGAATTTTCCCCTCCATCTCAGATTCAGAGTTTTCTCGGGATGAGAAAAATTATAAGTTCGGGGTGAAGGGTGGGTGGTATGTACTTTACTTTCCACCTTCACCCATCAACTTCAAACTTAAGATTTCATCGTTGCATTGTTTACCAAAATTTTCAACTAAAATTTTAAATAGTTTTCAAAAGAATTTGAATAGATATTTGATGAAGTTTTGACACTTTCTGTTTCAATAAAAACCATTGCCTAACTAGCTAGTTTCTCTCGATTCATTTTGAATCATTATACCCTCCTTATTCGAAGAAAATCCTAAAAAGGACCACTTTTTGAGACTAGCCTTTTGATTGAAATCGACTTGTAAAGCTTATGAATCCTAACAATATAATCCTTCTGCAAAAATGGCAAGTGTCTGTTGAACTGATAGGGATCAAACACATCATGCTTCCAACTAAATAGTGGAACAATAACATGGAATCTCCACTAGATCCTCATCAAGTCATTATTTGAGTAGAGTACGATAAAGAGAATGACCTGGTGCACTGAATTGTAAATCAAGTTGCATTCTGATCTGAACTCTCTTCTACACTTCTTCTATCATCTTCATACCCCTCCATTCATCAAAAAGAAACAAAAATAGCCAAAATAGTGCCAAACCCTAAGCTCGGGGTGGCATGCCACTTCCCTCTACGTTCGCTTCTTCCATACCCCATGCAAAGTAATAGGAGCGTACCATGAAGAAAAGATGCCAAAATGCACACAAATAAATACAATCTCGAGTCGAATAGAGGAGAGATTCACACCCCAAAAAATGCAATAAATGAAATTTCAAACCATATAATAAAAATATTGAGTCGAATAGAGAAGAGATTTAATTCTTCCTTCCATACCACCTTTCACTCCATTTTCTACATAAAGGCACAATGAATACCTCCACTACCCAGAAAAACACCAATGTTAGATCGGATGCACACTTGTCATTCTATGGGTATCGCTCGACTCGTACAAAACTCTTTGACACGCTTGTTGTTAGAAAAAGTGAGGAGGAAGTGATGTTGGGAAACAAACTCCAGAATGAAGATATGGTAAGACGTGTTCAGTGGTCTCAGGAAGTTGAGATGTGTAGTTATACTGAGTAGAAAGAAAACAATCATGATGTGAAGATGAGGCAACCACATGAGTGTATTCATTTGGTGACTGTTTCAGATTTTTTGTTACTAGAGGACGAGAAACATTTAAGTTCGAGGTATTTTGATGAATGCATATTCATCATAATATTCAATCACCATCTTGGGCTCATTTTGATTCAATCCATCTGATTTCTTCTCCTAACTATCACAATATGAAAAGTTACTTAATTGATGCAATTATCAATATTATTAACTAAGTTTATATCAATTTTATGCAGTTCATGATAAGGTTGTGCCATCAAGTGGCACCCACATCCTTTTAACCCTAATCCACCCTCAACATAATCATCACTACCCCTTACTTCATTTCATCTTTATCTCCATCAACCATCAACCATCATCCAAATCAAAACCTAATGAGTGGGACCCACCTTTCTCAACCCTAGATCTACCCTCACTCATCCTTGGTATTGACCAATGGGTTTTGACCAAATGATCTTGATCAAATGGTTTCATCCATTCGGTCTCATCTATATGGTTTAATCCTTTCAGTTTGGACATCTCTCAGTCCTAGTCATTCATCCAAGTGGTCATGATCCATTCGATTTCACCTCATTCGATCTCGGGCTTCCCTTCACCACATGATCACAGATCAACGGCTCCCATCCATCCGACCACACGGTCTTAGCCATCCTTTTCCTAAACGGTTTCATTTTTTTTCCTTCCATACAGTCTCAAGACCGTATGGGCTGCCTCATCTCAAGACCGTATGGATAGCATCGTACCAAGACCGGTTGCCACCATCGTGCTTTCACTAGCAACACCTCTGACCAGTCTTCTACACCTGCAATATGACCTACAGCTCGCTTCTATGGCATCGCCTTCCTCTCCTCCGTCTTCTTCTTCCTTTCGTCCCCTCTACAAACCCTAGCTTTGCAGTGCCTCTATCACCTGCCGCTAGGATCACCACATCACCTGCAACCTCATCTGCTCAACCTACCCACCTCACCGCCCACCTATGACAACCATCCATGGCACCCACGCCCTTCACCTCTACCTACAACTCTCGCTTCCCACCTCTCCATCGTGCCTCTTGCACAGTCTCTAGACCGGTTGGCCACCGCATGGTCTCAAGACCGTTCAGCCAATAGAGATCGATAGCCACAAATTGTTTGGATGTCTGCAAATCCTAAACTCACAGCACCATAGCCACTCTTCACCTCCGCCAGCGTCTCACAACACCTGCACCCTCAGCCACCGATCCGTGAAACTGTATGGACGATGAGAACCTGATCGTGAGACCGATCAGAGATGACCGCTTGAAGTCAGGAAGGTCCAAAACTATTTGGATGCAATTGGTCCTCGAGACTGTTAATCCAAGTAGAGACCGTGAGAACGAGAGAGTATGAATGATTACTGCAGACCAACCAAACTGTTTGGAGCCACTGATCCTAAGACCGATTGCTTCCCTAAAGCACAAGACCGATAGAATCCTATCGGTTTCCCAATATCGGTTATGGTAGCAAACTGCAAAGGCAGAAATCATAATCCCAAGACTGATCAAATGCAAAGACTGGTTGGATATCATAGGACTGAAGACCATATGGATCCATATCTAAGACCGTTTGGAGATAAAAGCACAAGACCGTTTGGACATACATACTAAATCGTTTGGGTAAAAGTTACCAAACCGATTGGACCAAACTGAGAGGAGGACTCACACCAAAAATTTGAGGACCAGACCCAAGCCTATAAATAGGACGGAAGGGTCCTCATTTGATGCATCAGATCTAGGATGCCGCCAGGCTTCCTAAACGTTGGCCCGATCCCACCATTGTCACTTCACATGTTCCTCCTGTTGCGATCAAGGAGACCGAGAAAAGAAGGAAGGTGGAGTGAGTAAGACTGCTCGATCTATCTTGGCGTCCCTCGTTCCTCATCTAGATCTGCTCCGACATGACGTAGAGGACCACATCATCTTCACCGAGCTGTGACCAACTTCTACATCATGCTCATGGAAGAACCTTCCCTCTCTCTTATTCTTCTTGTTTCTCGCATCATGAGTGAGTAGTTCCTTTTCACTGGGGTGTGGGGACTAGCCCTGCTGCCCATGCAAGCATGTTCCTTTGTTAAACAAGCCATGGCAATGTATATAACTTTTCATTTCGTTGTTAATTGTTAATGTCTGTAATTTGATTACCTTATTGCTTTCATCTTGTTCTTCCATATGTTGTGAGAACTTCTATATGTAGGGTAGAATGTCATTTAACAATGTTGACTCTCAAATTAGAAATAGAATGGGATTCCTTGAGGTCATAAGTGTATGATCCGTGAGGGAACGAGCCATCTAGCCTATAGTGACACTTCTGTATGCATAACTCCTGTATAGGGGGTCCACAACCTAAGTTGGATTTATGTATCTTCTTTATTAATCGTCGATGTTTGCTTGTAGATTAATCGCCTTCTTACTTATTGATTAGCACGGTTGACTCCTTGACGAGAACTTATGATAGGATTCCTTGAGGTCGTAAGTGTGTGATCCATAAGGGGACGAGCCATCTAGCCTACAATGGCGCTTCTGTGTGCCTAATGCCTGTATAGGGGGGCCACAACCTTAGTTGGATGTCTATATCTTCGAAGCCGTAAGTGTGTGATCTGGATGGTGACAAGACATATGATGCCTAAAGTGATGCTTACACGAGCCTAATGCCCGTATGGGGGGTTTTGCAGCAGCTCTATTTGGATAGTTATATCTTGCCTGGATGTTTGATGTTTGATGTTTGGATGTGTTTGCATGTATAGTGGTGGTGAAACCCGAGACCGCCCCATCAATTCCATATCACTAATCTAGATCCGACTTTAATTCTGCTCTTTACTTTCTTACAATTAGTTTAATTAACCTAAAATCAACCAATCATTCTAAACATTAGTCTTACTTTAATTAGACTCGACTAACAAAGATTCTTAAAAATGTTGTCCTTTGGGATTCGATCCTTAACTATACTGTGATAAGACCCATCTGCTTGCGAGTGGTATTATTGCACAAGGTTTTGGTAAAAGCTCAGGGATTTCAACCCTGAGTGAATTTGTTAGTGTGATAATATTCCACGTCAGGAATATGATGTATATCCATTAGAATCATGTTGTAAATCACTTGTAATGATTGTATGGCTTGTAATTAAGCTTAGAAAAAGTTAGGAGCACTTGATGGATTTTGAAAATACCTAGGTTCAGTTGAGTTACAAACTCGATCAATCGTTGTACTAGACAAAACTTATTTAAGTGATCAATCGAGTTTCATCCAGGTGGAACTCAATGGATTCTTCAAATCTACTTTGTCAAATAGTGCAATCGATCAAGTTTTGTACACACAAAACTCGATCGGTCGCACTCTATGGAAAGTACAGAAAAAATATTTCTAGTTGTTGGAGTGTTGAAAATTTTGAAATAAATATTTTTTGCAACACCCCAAATGGCTAGTATTCATCCTTAAGTGTTTCTACTAGCTAGGAGGCATCCCCAACTATAAATAGGACCCATTAGGCTTCATCCCATGGTTAGCCAACCACTATGAAGGTCCCTATATTATAGTTGAGTGCATCCTACAACATCCTCTCTCTGTGTAAGCTTAATCACTTGCTACATCCATTAGAGTGAGTAGGAGATTCGTAAGACTGCTAGTCTTACATGTATATCTTGTAAGTCTCTCAGTTCCATCACCTATCAATCTCTCATGTCAACCATGAAGATGAAGATTAAGATTCTCTCTCTTAGATAAGAGAGGTGAAAAAGAAGAAGGGAAGGAGCCCCTTGGAGGAAGCTTCTCCTTGGAGAAGGTGAAGTCAAAGACATAAGATCCAAGAAGAGTGGATAATTCCTCAAAGGCGGAAGACTTGTGTAAGAGTGTGTAAGTCCTTGGCAAAGGCATAACACTCAGTGCAAAGTGGGTAAGTCCTTGGTGAGGTATAAGACTCTTAGTTGGATAAATAAGTCCTTTAGAAGGTTTTTGTCTCCCTTCTCCTTAAAGGGAAAGTTGGGTATCCTTGTCCCATAAAAGGAATGTCATATGTTGTAACTCTTATAAGTGAATATAAGGAGGGAGACATGTCTTAGAAATACTAGACGGTGACCTCTCTAGGTAGTGTGGGCTGACAATCTCCTAGTTTGGAGATTGGAACCACTCTACATAGCTTGTGTTCTTGTGTTTCTTTCAATCACTCTCATCCTTGCTATGTATGTTTAGTTGCACTCAAATTCCTAATTAGCAACCTTATCTTGTGATATATCTTGAAGGTCTAATGAATTTTGTTTACCTACATTTTATCTCTATTCAAACACCCCCAAGAGAAAATCACCCATCCTAAATCCGACACTCTTATCATACATATGATCTCATTGTTCAAGTCCGTAACTTGAAGACATATGTCATCGAGCATCATTATTCTTTAGACATTTATTATGTTACATCATTATTTTATAACGAAATGAAACAGAGTCTACCTCTTATTATTATCAAGTCAATTACATCATGCCACGTTACAACCATCTCATGATTGACTCTTTGGACACACATACCAACACTTGGCTCCACCCAAACAACTCTAAGACAACACACCCTAGCCACACGGCATGTCACCTTGGTCCATGTTGGCGGTCCCATCTCCGTCATCACCATCACCCGCCACACACGCCATCACTCCAAGCTACTTCTCCATTGTTGGTCCACTCTATATCACTGGCAGTCACTACACATGCCATAGCTCTGAGACCCTTCTTCATAGGTGGTGCTTTTGGCTCCATGATCACCTTTGATCCACACGACTTTATCATTGACTAAACAACATCATCCCCTTACTCGATTGATGTCTGTAGTTGGTTCCATTGTAGAAAAAAAAACCATTAGGGTCTTGCCATCTTTATGGCCATTGTTGTTGTCTTATCGATCATCTTGCCATCTCCCTAGCCGTTGTTGATTGTTTATTGTCTACCTTGGCATCTTTTTGTGCTCTGGTGATTAATTGCAACTAATTGCATTAAAGAACATGGGTGTGGCTCTGGCCAGTAGTGGTTTAACACAACAAACAGTTGATTTATGTAGTGTAATCTATTATTTTGAATATTCCAACATGAACCTCTCAACTTAATTGGGTGAAACTTGTGTTGGTTTCTACTGTCTAATCTATAATTTTGGCTATTCAACACAAACTTCTTGATCAAAAGTTGATACTTACTAGTTGTTGCCACCTTAGTCTGTAACTTATCTTGATTTTGGTACATCATGAATTCTTGGTAACCACATTCTTACTTTCATATTTTTATTCATTATATTTTATTCATTATGCCTCTGTAATGTGAAGCACACATATAGACATCGTTCATGTATTTGGGATGTATACAGTAGTTATACATATGTAGTTTTCCTATTATTAATAAGAAAATGGCATGGTTTATTCTAATTGGTCCTTAACCGAAGACCCTAGGCTACAGACTTTACATGGTGATTTGCATAGTGTTTTATAAACAAATGGATTTCCTTGTATTAACCGTACAATGATTTATAATAAAATGGATCGTCACAAGTTTATTTTTGTTTATCTCATCCTGAAAAATTTAAGCTAGTAAATATACTCTTTTAGTTTGTTTGAAGTTCTACATATATTGAATAATTTAAAAAATGTTGATATATTTGACATGTGATTGCAGTATTATTTGACGTATAATGATCGTTGCTTCAACCAAGAAGATATCAATGATGTTCAAAATGAGTCCAAAATGAGTGCATGGTCCAAAATGATTATACATAAAATTTATTGCAAGATTTTTATAAAGTTTTGACATTACTTATTTTCAATTATGTGATTATGACATTTAAAAGGTATAATTTCTTGATTGTTATAATATGTTTTGAAATAGGTAGTTCATCAATCAAATTGGTTAGATAGGGATGGTAAAACTCTAATCAAATACAAGCACTAATGATATGTTGTAATAAGCTTGGTATTACAACAAACAACGCATGTTGTGTAAACCATCACTATTAAAATGGGTGTATCTACCTCCATTACAATAGGAATGTCTAGAAGACTACAACTTATGTCAATTGTTGTCTAGAACACATATATTACCCCTATTACAACATGTGTGTTTAGTGAAATATAATTTGCAACACCTGTTGTATATAATGCATATATTATAACAGGCGCAACACTTGTTTTATAAAACATCCCTATTATAATGCGGGTATTTTATTGAACTACAACATGTGTCAACTGTTGTATAAACATATCTATTCCAACAAATGCACGACTATTGTATAAAGCACTCGTATTACAATATTTGTATTTAGTGGATTAAAACATGCATCAATTGTTGTATAAAATATATATATTACAACATGTACAACACATGTTGTATAAAGCACCCTCATAAGACAACACGATCTAATACAACAGTTGAGAGATGTTGTGGGAAAAAAAGAACCGTTGTAGTAAGCCTTTTTGGTAGTAGTGAGTCTTTATTTTGAAGTAACAGAATAGTATTGTATTCAAGAGGTACTTCAAAGTATCACATATGTGAGATAGGAAACTTCCTTCCTCCTTTTATATGGATCTTTTCCTATTATTTTGTTGGGGAGCTAAATGACTACGTATCTATATGGCTAGGCAACCCATGTGAGTTTGAATGCGGTTGGCAAGCTCTGATTGTCTCCAATAAATATACCAAGTTTCAAATTACAAAGACAAGAATTTCTTAATTACCACCCTCACATGTATTTGGCCTCCGCCACGAGCTTTAGGAGACAGAGTGGGAAAAATATTTCCCTGTTAATCTCATATATTTACACCGCTATCATCTATTGCAATGTTCTGAAAAAAATATAAAAAAATTGTTTGTCTCTTTCTCCTCTACTTTCAAATTGTTGCTTGTCTCTTTGATTTCTTTGCCATCCTCAGGTGGAACAATGATCAAAATCCATTTATCCACTGTTGTGACTTGCGATAGCACGTCGACAAACCGCTATTGCATCGTGACACAATAGCCCCATTCATGATCTATTGCACCAACATTCCTCGTCATGTACACATTACGCACGCCTCAGCACCATTAAGTGTGGGTAATCTCTATTGTTTTTACAGTTGATTGTGTTTATACCCAATTTTCACACAACAAGATGCAAATGCAGTTTTACAATCAAGCCATGTAGAAAAAACTGTATGAGCGCAATTGAGATTTTGAGAAGGTTGTGAGATAGTTCACGTGCAACACATAATCTTCCAATGAAGGTAAAATCCGGCGACACTACATAACAATAATCTGAAAGTAGAGTCATTTGAATTTGCTCGAGTATCAATTAATCTTTAGAAAATCACAACAATTTTTGTTTTGGTATTTATAACAATAAAATAACACACTATAAAGTCATAAAAAATTGTGATCGTATACAGACCAGAATAAGTAGCCACGGTATGCTAGTATCCCACAATTAATTGATTTGGGAAAAAAATTGATTTTAGTATCATAAAAGGCCATATATTGTCAATTACTGTTAAATACGGTAATAATGGATCTTCAAAACAATGAGCCTATAGCATTATTATATAATAATATTTTTAATGTTTTACGTCGTTGCGGTGTTATAGGTACGCTGATAACGTAAATGTATAACTTTTCTGATCTGCGTTGAGGATTTTATTGCGACTAATATTGTTACCTGACAATAAGTTAAGTGCACGGGGAGGAGGTACGAATCTAGTGGGCTATCTGATGCCGCGATTCAATAACAGCAATAATTGTTACTTTCTAAGACCTCCAGCCTTGCGGAGTGGGAGGACTGCCCATTGGATGCGTTCGGCCGGCTTATGGAATTTGTCTTAGCAACTAGGTAGGAGGTGAGGTGACGTGCTCTGGCCATTGACCATCGTTCCTGTTTGGTGGGAACAAGGCGGTGTGGAATCTATGGACACGCACGCGTGACTCCGCCGCATGGGATTGGGAAGAATGGGATTTGGGGATATCCAAGCAAGGGATATTCATTTTGAAACAATAGAATATGCCGCCGCTCATGGTTTTATCTTTGTGCAGCGTTCACTGTGGGCTGCGCATGCCAACGGATGTGAGTGTTTTAGGTGTTTGGCAGTGCAATGGAAAGTTGGATTAAAACTGGACGGACGATTGAGGTCTATTAGTTCATTTTGGTCGCCCGTTCGATATTCAAATCAAATTTATGTATATCATCTTATGAAATTCTTTTCTGACTGTAAGCATACTGAAATCAAACTAAGCTTCCGCAAATATTTTATTTGTACAGGATTTTATTGTCCAACAGAGATTAATGTTCACAATCTCACATACATGTGAAAAGGACTAAAACCGTACTGAAACCAATTTGATTTCCGAACAACAGCTTATCAAGGTGATCTTGGCTACAACCGTCCTTCAACCAGATCAACTCAGTCCGAGTTTTAGATTGTAATATGTTTTAAACTCCCTCGCCCCCACTTTTTTTTTTTGACAGACCATTTCTTCCTTATTCCAAGAGATTATACCACCCTACTTTATTAATCTTGTTCAATGTATTACACGAATGACTATCTCTGCTAAGTTCCTCTTCTAGGAACATTTCGGGCACTACTCTAGGTTTATGTTTGGGTCGAGTTGCTTCAGTCAGCATTTCTCCATTTTATCTGTCGGCTTGTTCGCCCCACCGCCCTGAAGTTCCAACGTGCACTCTCTGAACTTGCTTCTCTTTTTTCCTTATGCTTTCAATATTTTATGATGTCTTCACTTAGCTTAGATATTAGTTAGTCAAAATTAACATATTTGTACTTTAAGACTACAATGAAAAGATTAACTATGGTCAAGATCGGGTTTTATTAAGATGGGCTATCACACGATATTATTGGTAAATCACGATGTGGAGCACACAAGGACTTGCTCCATCCTGTAGGTTGAACCCTAGGGCAAATGTCCAAGAACTGGTGATTGTTTCGGTGATGGAGTACACCAAGCTCATCATTGAGAGTGATTTTCAGTGTTACAGAAGGTGGAGTCATTCTAAGGGCCCAAACAACCCCAATAGCAAATTTAAAGCTGAAAGGTGGAAGTCCACTACGGGGGTTGCGTTTGAAATAAGCGAGGGTGAGGTACAGTGTACAACTAGAACGTAAATATAAAAGTAAATAATATAATATATTCTTTCCGAAAATGTAAAGCGCATGCAACCACATATGAATGACCTCATCGATCGGCTAATCTGTGGCTAGTTAGCCTTTTCTTTTTGTGGTTAGTTAGCCTTCTGTTCAAGTTTTGGCGTGTGCGTAATAACGACTGCTGGAAACTTGCTCTACTTTATGGTTACCAGTGTGAATAGAGACAGGCATGGCTCCCCTCTCTCCGGACATGACGGGTGGTCGAGATTAGAGTTGCAAATTGGGGGCAACTTACTTCTCATTGTGGTAGCAGCTAGCCAACTTGCACCGATCATTCCAGTCTACTACCAGGAACCTTCATTTGACAAAAACCAAAACAGATAAGCCAAGTGGGGCACAATGTTGTTTGTTTATTGACGACACATTGACTGCCGACAGCAGCGTGATCGATTGTTTTTGTGGTGCACAGATACCCTCATTTTCGTCGCGGTTGCCATTCAATTCATCATCAGTCGCTTATTATCTTAGGTCTACAGGATTGCTTCGTCGTCAATCAGTGCTCAGTAAGGAATTCTAAAGTTCGTTTCCATGAAATATCAATGTGTACAGCAATTGCTGTTAGACCAGCAACCAAAACAACGGCAGGACTGAGAAACTCTCTTGACTACGGCCGATATAAATTTCCGCCAGTAAACGGGCCGATGAAATTAAGGTGCCTACAGCACTGTAAATTTATGGGTCGAGCCCGAACGACCAAAGAAAGAAACTATGCTCAGTGGGATGGTGTTTCAGAGTGCATGTAACCGTGCAGCAATTGGACCGACCGCCTATCCTATAGCCACAAGCTTTCAGCTATGTGCATCCTTTTAAAAATAAAGAGAATGAATAAATAATGGATCCGTGCTAGTGCCCACCTTCTCACGACAGGAAAATGAACTATTATTCAATATATTTTTTCTCATATGCCCCTTCAATTTTCTCAAATTAAAAAATTACCCTGTTTTTTTTCCTAATTTCAATCACCCTCTCACCATTTTCCCTGATTCTAACTTGCACCCTCTTATCCTCTTCCCGTCACATGCTGTGACGAAAGAGGAGGATGCGTTTTGTTTTCTTTCATCGCAATGTGTTCTCTAATGTCCATTTGTTATTTATTAATCAAACTATATTATTGATAATTTGTAATATGTCAGCTTGTACATTACATTTAAGTTTTATAAAGTATATGCTTATGGGGAAAATATTATAATTAATAATGCTTATGTTGGTAGTATGGATGGCAAAGACACCCAACTCAACTGAACGTGGCTCGACTAGAACCAACTCAAGGTTTTGGGTCAGGTCCAATCGAGCATAATTTAGTCTGGGTAGAGCTAGGTCTAGTTCATGTAGGGTAAGGTTGTGTCTAGTGGTGGGTCCAGTTGTGTCAAATTCCAGGTTTGCCACATTTTTTATTTTTTTTTCTTCTTCTGATATTTACTATAAAATAGATTCTATTATGAAATATGTATTTGTCAAATTTGGATTTGGATATCTCAAAATCAGACAACTTGAAATCATTTTAAATTTGGAAATCAACATCCAAATCTATGATCGATCTAGATTATCAAAATCTAAGTTTGAATTGGTTCAAGTTTAGCAGTTCAAATGTTCAATTGATGTCCCTAAAACTAAAATACAACTCTAAATTCATAGTAAACTCACATGGTATATTTATGAATAAGTACCCCTCTAGGTACCAACTAGGGATTATATAGGGTTGTATTACACAAAACTTGAACTTTATTGACTAGATTAAAACTATATTGACTAGATTAAAACTCGATCGGTGTGAGCATAACCCGAACAATATGAAGAGATTTTAGTTTAAATATTAGAAGAAAAGATAAAACAAATAATGTTCCAAAACCAAAAGTCATCCCAGCTCAAATTGAGACGCAATCTGACTTGGCCCGAACTACACTTGACCTGAACAGACCTAGATCAAATAAAAGTTAAAATTTTACCCAAACTAAACAGACTTGGAACCCGAACACATCTAAAAACTTAGATTCCAATCGGGTCGGGTTACTTTGGTCGGGCCAAGTTAGATTTTTCACCATTCCTACTGCCAACAAATGTATGCAATTAATAACTTAGACCCAGATTTATTTTATATTATTAATAGAATGTATGAGTTAGTATATACTAACTATCAATATTATAATTTAACAAATTCATTACATTATAGTAAGTGGAAAAGAATGAATGTACTACAAACAAAAAAAAATGTTCTCCTTTTCTCATCACATCATGTGATGGATAGAGGATGAGAGGAAGTTTGTTAGAATTCAGAAAATATAAAGGGGTTATGTTGAGAATACGCACATGAATGATATATTTAGGTATTTTAACAAAAATAAAATCTTATTATTATTATTTTTTCTTTAAATATAAACAAAATTCAGAATATATATGATCTATTAATGCAACTCTTTACAAATTGTTCTGAGATATGGATATATTTATTGTGGGCCACACCAAAATTCTTAGTGAAAACTTAATCCTCTAAGTGTCATATTACATACCGCCTAGGTCACCATTCGCACCAACACCATTGTAGGCCGACATGAAGAGAGTACATAATAAATGATAATTGGCATGCATGCATGCACTTTTTTGACAACTCTTATCAGGATAAATTTTTGGTTAATGGATTTCATAATATTATCTAGGAGATCAACAAAATTATGCAATAATAACAACTATGGTTTCTATCCTTAATAAATTTTCAAGAGTGTGAATTATTATTATACAAAACCTATATGGACATTAGTTTCATAAAGAAACTAAATACACCACTTGTAATATAAGTTTGTCAATCTTGACTTTATAATCCTATCAAATTTCAAATGTTTGGAGTCCCATTCCAATTATCTCTATTCTCTTCATTACCATTGCTCTCTATATATCTTTGTCATTCTCTAGAATGTGGCAAACAAAGCAACTGCCAATCCATCCATACACAAATTCTAATGCAAAGCTCACCACGGTAGTAAATGTATTACAACACCAAATGTCATAATGCCCCTTCCAATTCTTATGGTCATTATTATTCTCAGTGACATATCCCTATATAGATGTACATGTGCGTGCGCGCGTGCGCGCGCACACACACACAGATATATTGAAACGTCTATTTCGAGAAAACAAGATTAACTAATGCGGACACGTTCACTAAGCATCGGATTACCAGAAATCACTAAAAATTTTAAACTTCTTACGAAGAGATCCTTTAAAGGTAAAGCTTTCTCATAAAGCAACATGATAAGTTGTTTACAACTGATCCATCAGTAAAACTCTGTAAGGCAAGATACAAAAGTCTCTAAGGACTGTACCAAAAACTCAAAATCACTAACTATTACTCTGAGGACTTGAGAGTACAGAGACGACATAAAGGACTCTAACACTATCTACACATGACATAGCAGCTAATGCCTCCACCTGAAGCTTCACTGCTGTCCTTGGTACTGCTGATGCTGCCCTTCACCTATTGAAGGATTTCTGCCTCCTCGCCCACGTCCACCTAAAGGTTGAAATCTACGGGGTGAGACAATTATAAAAATTGTCCCAGCGAGAGATATAACTCTTCTCCAGAAGCATAAATATTGCAGCATAAGAGAATAAATGTACACAAAGAAGTTATGTATATTTCAGAGTAGTTAAAACAATGTTTAACAGATTAAACTATTCTTTCTACAAAAAGCAATGCAACTATAAATTGATAAAAATAACATGTCACTTATCACATCACTAACTCCCTTCAGACTTGGATCATATATCCATTGCCTGGCATTATTATTTGGGAAAGGATGGCCTGTAGCCATACTCCTTCTCCCAAAGTGTTAGGATTCCAACTCCACAACATATCTGCATAACTTGTACATATGATATCAGACTTAACATTACTTATGTAATACAAGGGTTATTTACATTCATAACCCATTAGTTTGTAGTTAAGCTTTTCGTAGGATTATTCCGTAATAGAATTTCACATAGAAACACTTTGGTTTAGGTCATACCTCATATTTTTAATATTGGGATATCAATCCCTAACCATCTTATTAATATGAAATCTGGAATGTGGGAGTTCAAACCCCTGGACTAATCATAGCATTTGTTACCAAGTAACATCTCATTTTATTTGGTTATCTAAATAATATGACCTTTGAAGATCAACAAATCATATTACTCGTGGCTCATTCAACCTATCAAGCTCATATGTTATCACTTACCAGATAACATGACATTTAGTTATACTCTTGAATTATAGGTAACAAGTGTTCTTAATGCAATTAGAATTATAAATCTTACCTGGATCTGATCACATCTATATGAAACCTATCAAGCTTAGCTTTTATCAGTTATTCCATATACTCCCACATACTCTAAAGTATGTGATCCAAGAGTTCCCTCTGTAAAACATGTTTCACTATTATTTAAATTCTAACAATGATGGATCTATGATCAGGGCTCTACATGGTATGATTATACTTGATTATTAGGTACATATCAGTATTCTTTTAGCATCATACATGTTTCCAAACATTCAAGTACTAAACATGGCTATAACAGAAGAATACTAAATGTAAAAGTATAACTCATATCAGTTATCAACTGGATATCAATTCTTAATCATCTTATCACTATGATTCAAGAACATGGGTGCTCACACCCTTATATCATCATAACACTTGCTATAAAGTGCCATATCAGCATCAAGTCATCTATTAGCATGACCTTGATTGAAGCAATGTATTTACTTTTCACATATCATTACTCTAAAAGCTTATAATTGTTTTCAAGGAATATGACATCATAACTCATACCTGGCTATGATTACCTCATCATATCAACTTGTATGACTTATACAAATAAGGACATGCATATATAACAATGTCAGCACAATACCAAAACTTCTCAATTTCATAATAGGACACCACGGCCGTGCCACCTTGCACGGTCATGCAAAGTAAGACTACCACGGTCGTGCTCCCTTGCACGGTCATGCAAGCTAAGGCTACCACGGCCGTGCTCCCTTGCACGGTCGTGCTACATAAGATCATTCCATGATTCATATTTATATATATATATATGTATTCTAATCTTTCATTCTTTTAACTTGATTAGGTCACATCAACCCTTCAATCAAGTACATGCTACTATGGTTAACATAGTGTATCAAGCTATTAATCCTATAAACAATTAAGAATTCTCCCTTTAATTGGTTCTTAATCACTTAGGTATTATTAGGGTTTCAACCTTCACACCTTCATTGATTATCATTACTAATCATTATTGGATCAATATAACATTCATCATCTTAATTCTCAAGGATTCAATCACATTGGACCTCCACTTCATAAGGTATCCAATTGAATTAGGGTTTCCAATGTTGATTCCTTCAATCTTTGAATTCATGGAACCAATCATCAATTGTACCTATACTCATACCTTAATTGAGTTTAATAGGTAAACCCTCAAATGATTTGTCCCTCACTTGACCCTCAATTGACCATCAATTAGGGTTTAACTCAATTGAATTAGGGATTGGAATCAATAACCCTTCAACATATTTCAAAGTGGGACTAATTGATTTGAACCTATTGAACCATCATTACATTGGGACATGACCTGACCCCAAACGGTCTTGAGGTCGTTTGGATGACCTCCAAACGGTCTTGAGACCGTTTGCCCATCATATCATCAAAATCCAAGTCAACCAATTAAGGTTTGGATCATTGGATTGATCACCAAAACAACAATTGATTACATTCCAACTTAGTATCATTGGATCATCAATTACTTAACCATACTCACCCCTAGACCTCCAAACGGTCTTGGGTGACCTCCAAACGGTCTTGAGACCGTTTGGATGAGTTCCAAACGGTCTTGAGACCATTTGGCTCACCCAACCCTTGGATTCTAGTGAAAAATCATTAGGGTTTGAGCTATTGAGTTGATCGTCAAATCAGCAATTGATTGCCTTGTAATTGTGTACCTTTGGACCTTCAATTGGTCAACTATACTTGACCCCAGACCTCCAAACGGTCTTGAGTGACCTCCAAACGGTCTTGAGACCGTTTGGGTGATCCCCAAACGGTCTTGAGACCGTTTGGGCCAAACAACCCCAAACAATCAACTCAATTCAATGCAAATCCAACACTTAGTCTATTAGGGTTAACAACATATCTTTTGTCCTTCAAACACTTAACCATATCCAACCCTAGACCTCCAAACGGTCTTGGGTGACCTACAAACGGTCTTGAGACCGTTTGGGCAAGAAAACCCAAAAAGTCATATCAATCAAGTGGAAAATCAGCACTTAATCCAATTAGGTTTATCCAATTGTTTAGCCTTTAACTCATGATTCCTTGGGAGTTAACCGATAAAATTTGGTGTGTTATTAGACCACATCATTAGGAACAGTAATCCCAAACGGTCCATGCTTGGTCAACGCACTCAAACGGTTTGAGACCGTTTGCCCAAGAAGTTCAAGTTAAACAGATTGGAAAATCAGCACTTAATTCAATTTGATTTGCCTAATTGATTGGCCTTTAACCTACGATTCCTTTGGAGTTAACCCCTCAAATTTGGTGGGTCATTAGACTACATAATCATGAACAGAAATCCCAAACGGTCCACACTTGGTCAACGCCCTCAAATGGTCTTGGAGACCGTTTTCTCTAACTGACCTTGTGAAACCGTTTGCCCCTCAAACGGTTTTGCAAAACCCCCAAACGGTTTTGCAAACCGTTTGGCCAAGGGTGCAAGACCGTTTGCTAAAGTGACATAGGTATTCACGCCCCCCTTCTTCTACCTCCAGATCCAGGTCGGTTCCCCATGGTTTTAGATGCAAGAAAGCAAGGAAGGATGGGGGAAAGAAGAACAAGCTACTTTTGCAAGTACAAAGATATGCATAAGAAAGCAAAAGGTTTAGAGTTATAAAACCCGCCTTAAGGTCGTTCCTTGAGCTCCAAGCTTCCAATCTTCAAGTCTTCGATGGTGTCTTGAGCTCCACAGGTCGGCCAAGGGTGTTTCTCCAAGGAAAGGTTGGGAAAAGATGGCTAGAAAGAAGAAACAAGTAAGGAAGACCATAAAACCAACCTTGCACCATGAATTCCTCCATGAATTCGAGCAAGATGATGATCAAAGCTTACCTAGAACTGCTTGTCCGTTCTCCTCTTCTCCAGGGCTCTGTCCTAAGTCGGTCTAAGCAAAGGGAATAAGAAAGGAAGTGAAGGAAACGATCCTTGCTAAGTGAGAAAAGGTGTATATATACTTTAGGTGAAATTTCAACATAAGGACAACTTGTTTCTCCATTTCTCCTCTAGGTCATTCCCTTATTATAAACCACGTTTCTCCCTTCCATACTTAAGCAAAACTCATCTTAAACCCAAGGTCTAAAGGTGAAGAAAGCCAACTTCTTACTAAGTTGCACATATAGAAGGGTTATTAGACTTATAACTTGATCATTTAATTTATAAGGGTTATCATTCTTATTTAATTATTCAATTGAAGTGACCTCTTCATCATTCTTACTCTTAATTATGCCAAGAGTCATAAAAGATACTCTAGAAGGTGTATTTTACAATTTGCACCCCATATTTTGGGTAAATTGCACTTTACACCAAAACTAGAGTTTTAAGTACAAGGATTGCTCCACAAGCTGCATCTTGGTACCCAAGCTTGGAGAATCCATCATACTTTATCATATTCATTCTTATGATGTCTCAACACAAAAGGAACATCTTAACATGTGCAATTTGTAAGTTATCCCCTCAAATTTGGTAATTTGCACATAGGTCCCTGTATTACAAAACAATATTACAACATTGTTCAAAAGGGACAGAAATGAAATTATAGATTCTTCTAAAGCTTAATGACATATCAAGGGGGTAATCACAAGCCTCTAATCATATTTTAAGCAAAACATCTAGGGTTAGTTCATAACCCATGTCAGGGATGTTACAAATTATATCCCCCTAACAAGGATTTCGTCCTCGAAATCTCAGATAAAAGGAAGCAGATATTATTTAAGTATCATATCTTGCTAATCAACTAATTTGGAAACATTCACTGAGAAGGTTCACTAAGTAATTCGTCTTGGAGGATTTCACTAAGTAAATTTACTAAGGGTATTGTTTCAAAGGCTTTTACTGAAAGAGTTCGTTAAGTATATTCACTAAGTATATTCACTAAGTTTGCTCACTAAGTATTCACTGAGTAAGTTTACTGAGTATATTCACTAAGTATGTTCACTAAGTTTGCTCACTAAGTATTCACTGAGTAAGTTTACTGAGTATATTCACTAAGTACATTCACTAAGTTTGCTCACTAAGTATTCACTGAGTAAGTTTACTGAGTATATTCACTAAGTACATTCACTAAGTTTGCTCACTAAGTATTCACTGAGTAAGTTCACTGAGTATGTTCACTAAGTATGTTCACTGAGTATTCACTGAGTATATTCACTAAGTATGTTCATTGAGTATTCACTGAGTATATTCACTAAGTATGTTCACTGAGTATTCACTGAGTATATTCATTGAGTATGTTCACTAAGTATGTTCACTGAGTATTCACTGAGTATATTCACCGAGTATATTCACTAAGTACATTCACTAAGTTTGCTCACTAAGTATTCTCTGAGTAAGTTCACTGAGTATGTTCACTAAGTATGTTCACTGAGTATTCACTGAGTATGTTCACTGAGTATTCACTGAGTATATTCACTAAGTATGTTCACTGAGTATTCAGTGAGTATATTCACTGAGTATGTTCACTAAGTATGTTCGTTGAGTATTCACTGAGTATATTCACTGAGTATGTTCACTGAGTATTCACTGAGTATATTCACTGAGTATATTCACTAAGTATGTTCACTGAGTATTCACTGAGTATATTCACTGAGTATATTCACTGAGTATTCACTGAGTATATTCACTGAGTATAATCACTAAGTATGTTCACTGAGTATTCACTGAGTATATTCACTAAGTATGTTCACTGAGTATTCACTGAGTATATTCACTGAGTATGTTCACTAAGTATGTTCACTGAGTATTCACTGAGTATATTCACTGAGTATGTTCACTGAGTATTCACTGAGTATATTCACTGAGTATATTCACTAAGTATGTTCACTGAGTATTCACTGAGTATATTCACTGAGTATATTCACTGAGTATATTCACTGAGTATATTCACTAAGTATGTTCACTGAGTATTCACTGAGTATATTCACTGAGTATATTCACTAAGTATGTTCACTGAGTATATTCACTAAGTATGTTCACTGAGTATTCACTGAGTATATTCACTAAGTTTGTTCACTAAGTATGTTCACCAAGTATTCACTGAGTATATTCACTGAGTATGTTCACTGAGTATTCACTGAGTATATTCACTGAGTATGATCACTAAGTATTTACTGAGGAAGTTCACTAAGTATATTCACTAAGTATGTTTACAAAGTATGTTCACTAAGTATTCACTGAGGAAATTCACTGAGTATGATCACTAAGTATTCACTGAGGAAATTCACTGAGTATGATCACTAAGTATTCACTGAGGAAATTCACTAAGTATATTCACTAAGTATATTCACAAATTATGTTCACTAAGTATTCACTAAGATCCTCTCATTTAATTTTTCTTATACTCCTTAGATTGTTTCAAAATAATTACCTGATCAGAGTAATCAAAAGATAACAATCTAAGAGTTTCATACTTGCCTTATCTACAATAACCATATACCTGGCCAGGGTATATAAGTATTGAGATTAGGTAGTATGTATTTTACTTATCATCCTATTCTTTGCTTTTCATATCATTATACACGCAGAATTTATCACTCTAGGTTATTCTTCAGGTATCACATCTATATCTCATCCTTTTAATACACAGTTAAGGGAGATTATAAATTGTTTTAAAGAATATTGAGTAAGATATGAATTCTTGTCTTTCGTGTGTCCTTATAGGACTTAGTCAAGGAATTCAAAAGCAGCTAACTTCCATATTTTTAACACATAGAATCCTAATATGTAATAATAAAACAATACTTATTTCATCTGACCTGTATGGGATGTTTGTCCACGTCCTCTATTATTATATTGCCTCCCTTGTGGGCCTTGCAGACTCTGTCCTTGAGGTCGAGTCATTATTGCATTCCTGTCTGGACAATCCCTTGCCAGATGTCCCGGTTGTCTACATAAGTAACAGATCCTGGGTGCAAGGTGTCTATACGATCCAGTTACCGATGCTGAGGCTATGTCGGAGGGTCTTCTTGGAATACTACTATGGTCCCTATTTCCACTTGACACCCATTGTGTCTGGGTAGGGAATTCTGATATTGCCGTTGGTGTAGAAAATCTTGGCTTCTTAAAACTTTCAGGCCTTTGTTCTTGAGGCTGGGTGTACATCTTCTTACTACTTATCTGTTGTTTCACAGTTTCCGACCTCTCTATCCTTCTTACTGACTCCACAAAGGTGGCAAACCTTTCTCTGTTCTCCAAGGCAGACACAGGAGTGGCTAGTTCAGCATTCAATCCTTTCTCAAAACGCCGACTTCTTTCTTCATCACTAACTGCCATCTGTGGACAAAACCGTAGTAACTCCATGAACTTAGCTTCATATTCTCTAACGTTCATCAGTCCTTGTGTGATCTTCTCAAATTGAGAGATCTTCTCATCTAGATACGTCTTAGGGAAGTATCTATTGACGAATTCTCGTCGGAAAACCTCCCATCCTATTTCTTCACCTGGTCTCGTATCTTCCTCTATCATCCACCAATTACCAGCACTTCCTTTTAGGAGGTATACCGCATGCTTAACCTTTTCAGCTTCAGGAATATCAAGGATCCTGAAAGCCTTTTCCAGCTCTGTCAACCATAGATCAACATCTGCTGGATCAGATGTACCAACATAGTCTATGGCTCCCACCCGACGAAGTCTCTCGAAAGTCTTGCCGGTTCCATAACCTTCCTGATGGGCTGGTGCCCTAGATGCAGATGGTGGCACCCTATCTGCTATGTGTGTTATGGCTGCCAGAAACTTATCAAATAAAGCATAAGTAGCTGGATTTTCTATCTCAGTTGGGTCAAACTGGGGCTGTTCAGGTACATGCCCTTCCCTATTCTGGTCTCCTGTACCTCCTCCTGGTGCAGCAAAACTACCCTCATCGGCATGCTCTTCACGTGGTCCAAACATCTTCAAGTTCTTCTCCTCTTATGTGAGCAGAAGATACTATCAGATAATCTGGAAAACAATTAGAACAGACTCTACAATCTTAGTCCTATGTCTCTATAGACTCAGCGAACCTAGAGCTCTGATACCACTAATTGAAACGTCTATTTTGAGAAAACAAGATTAACTAATGCGGAAACGTTCACTAAGCATCGGATTACCAGAAATCACTAAAAATTTTAAACTTTTTACGAAGAGATCCTTTAAAGGTAAAGCTTTCTCATAAAGCAACATGATAAGTTGTTTACAACTGATCCATCAGTAAAACTCTGTAAGGCAAGATACAAAAGTCTCTAAGGACTGTACCAAAAACTCAAAAGCACTAACTATTACTCTGAGGACCTGAGAGTACAGAGACGACATAAAGGACTCTAACACTATCTACACATGACATAGTAGCTAATGCCTCCACCTGAAGCTTCACTGTTGTCCTTGGTACTGCTGATGCTGCCCTTCACCTATTGAAGGATTTCTACCTCCTCGCCCACGTCCACCTAAAGGTTGAAATCTACGGGGTGAGACAATTATAAAAATTGTCCCAGCGAGAGATATAACTCTTCGCCAGAAGCATAAATATTGCAGCATAAGAGAATAAATGTACACAAAGAAGTTATGTATATTTGAGAGTAGTTAAAACAATGTTTAACAGATTAAACTATTCTTTCTACAAAAAGCAATGCAACTATAAATTGATAAAAATAACATGTCACTTATCACATCACTAACTCCCTTTAGACTTGGATCATATATCCATTGCCTGGCATTATTATTTGGGAAAGGATGGTCTGTAGCCATACTCCTTCTCCCAAAGTGTTAGGATTCCAACTCCACAATATATCTGCATAACTTGTACATATGATATCAGGCTTAACATTACTTATGTAATACAAGGGTTATTTACGTTCATAACCCATTAGTCTGTAGTTAAGCTTTTCATAGGATTATTCCGTAATAGAATTTCACATAGAAACACTTTGGTTTAGGTCATACCTCATATTTTTAATATTGGGATATCAATCCCTAACCATCTTATTAATATGAAATCTGGAATGTGGGAGTTCAAACCCCTGGACTAATCATAGCATTTGTTACCAAGTAACATCTCATTTTATCTGGTTATCTAAATAATATGACCTTTGAAGATCAACAAATCATATTACTCGTGGCTCATTCAACCTATCAAGCTCATATGTTATCACTTACCAGATAACATGACATTTAGTTATACTCTTGAATTATAGGTAATAAGTGTTCTTAATGCAATTAGAATTATAAATCTTACCTGGATCTGATCACATCTATATGAAACCTGTCAAGCTTAACTTTTATCAGTTATTCCATATACTCCCACATACTCTAAAGTATGTGATCCAGGAGTTCCCTTTGTAAAACCTGTTTCACTATTATTTAAATTCTGACAATGATGGATCTATGATCAGGGCTCTACATGGTATGATTATACTTGATTATTAGGTACATATCAGTATTCTTTTAGCATCATACATGTTTCCAAACATTCAAGTACTAAACATGGCTATAACAGAAGAATACTAAATTTTCAAGTATAACTCATATCAGTTATCAACTGGATATCAGTTCTTAATCATCTTATCACTATGATTCAAGAACATGGGTGCTCACACCCTTATATCATCATAACACTTGCTATCAAGTGCCATATCAGCATCAAGTCATCTATTAGCATGACCTTGATTGAAGCAATGTATTTACTTTTCACATATCATTACTCTAAAAGGTTATAATTGTTTTCAAGGAATATGACATCATAACTCATACCTGGCTATGATTACCTCATCATATCAACTTGTATGACTTATACAAATAAGGACATGCATATATAACAATGTCAGCACAATACCAAAACTTCTCAATTTCATAATAGGACACCACGGCCGTGCCACCTTGCACGGTCATGCAAAGTAAGACTACCACGGTTGTGCTCCCTTGCACGGTCATGCAAGCTAAGGCTACCACGGCCGTGCTCCCTTGCATGGTCGTACTACATAAGATCATTCCACGATTCATATTTATATATATATATATAAATATATGTATTCTAATCTTTCATTCTTTTAACTTGATTAGGTCACATCAACCCTTCAATCAAGTACATGCTACTATGGTTAACATAGTGTATCAAGCTATTAATCCTATAAACAATTAAGAGTTCTCCCTTTAATTTGTTCTTAATCACTTAGGGATTATTAGGGTTTCAACCTTCACACCTTCATTTATTATCATTACTAATCATTATTGGATCAATAGAACATTCATCATCTTAATTCTCAAGGATTCAATCACATTGGACCTCCACTTCATAAGGTATCCAATTGAATTAGGGTTTCCAATGTTGATTCCTTCAATCTTTGAATTCATGGAACCAATCATCAATTGGACCTATACTCATACCTTAATTGAGTTTAATAGGTCAACCTTCAACTGATTTGTCCCTCACTTGACCCTCAATTGACCATCAATTAGGGTTTAACTCAATTGAATTAGGGATTGGAATCAATAACCCTTCTACATATTTCAAAGTGGGACTAATTGATTTGAACCTATTGAACCATCATTACATTGGGACATGACCTGACCCCAAACGGTCTTGAGGTCGTTTGGATGACCTCCAAACGGTCTTGAGACCGTTTGCCCATCATATCATCAAAATCCAAGTCAACCAATTAAGGTTTGGATCATTGGATTGATCACCAAAACAACAATTGATTACATTCCAACTTAGTATCATTGGATCATCAATTGCTTAACCATACTCACCCCTAGACCTCCAAACGGTCTTGGGTGACCTCCAAACGGTCTTGAGACCATTTGGATGAGTTCCAAACGGTCTTGAGACCGTTTGGCTCACCCAACCCTTGGATTCTAGTGAAAAATCATTAGGGTTTGAGCTATTGAGTTGATCGTCAAATCAGCAATTGATTGCCTTGTAATTGTGTACCTTTGGACCTTCAATTGGTCAACTATACTTGACCCCAGACCTCCAAACGGTCTTGAGTGACCTCCAAACGGTCTTGAGACCGTTTGGGTGATCCCCAAACGGTCTTGAGACCGTTTGGGCCAAACAACACCAAACAATCAACTCAATTCAATGCAAATCCAACACTTAGTCGATTAGGGTTAACACCATATCTTTTGTCCTTCAAAAACTTAACCATATCCAACCCTAGACCTCCAAACGGTCTTGGGTGACCTCCAAACGGTCTTGAGACCGTTTGGGTGATCCCCAAATGGTCTTGAGACCGTTTGGGCAAGAAAACCCAAAAAGTCATATCAATCAAGTTGAAAGGCAACACTTAAACCAATTAGGGTTTACATAATTGATTAGCCTTCAACTCACTATTCCTTTGGAGTTAATACCTCAAATTTGGAGGGTTATTAACTAACATGATTATGAACAGGAATCCCAAACGGTCAACGCTTGGTCAACGCCCTCAAACGGTCTTGAGACCGTTTGCCCAAAAAGTTCAATTAATCAAATTGGATAATCAGCACTTAATCCAATTAGGTTTATCCCATTGTTTAGCCTTTAACTCATGCTTTCTTGGGAGTTAACCTATAAAATTTGGTGTGTTGTTAGATCACATCATTAGTAACAGTAATCCCAAACGGTCCACGCTTGGTCAACGCACTCAAACGGTTTGAGACCGTTTGCCCAAGAAGTTCAAGTTAAACAGATTGGAAAATCAGCACTTAATTCAATTTGATTTGCCTAATTGATTGGCCTTTAACCTACGATTCATTTGGAGTTAACCCCTCAATTTTGGTGGGTCATTAGACTACATAATCATGAACAGAAATCCCAAACGGTCCACGCTTGGTCAACGCCCTCAAACGGTCTTGAAGATCGTTTTCTACAACCGACCTTGTGAAACCGTTTGCCCCTCAAACGGTTTTGCAAAACCCCCAAACGGTTTTGCAAACCGTTTGGCCAAGGGTGCAAGACCGTTTGCTAAAGTGACATAGGTATTCACGCCCCCCTTCTTCTACCTCCAGATCCAGGTCTGTTCCCCATGGTTTTAGATGCAAGAAAGCAAGGAAGGATGGGGGAAAGAAGAACAAGCTGCTTTTGCAAGTACAAAGATATGCATAAGAAAGCAAAAGGTTTAGAGTTATAAAACCCGCCTTAAGGTCGTTCCTTGAGCTCCAAGCTTCCAAGATTCAATTCTTTAATGGTGTCTTGAGCTCCACAGGTCGGACAAGGGTGTTTCTCCAAGGAAAGGTTGGGAAAAGATGGCTAGAAAGAAGAAACAAGTAAGGAAGACCATAAAACCAACCTTGCACCATGAATTCCTCCATGAATTCAAGCAAGATGATGATCAAAGCTTACCTAGAACTGCTTGGACGTTCTCCTCTTCTACAGGGCTCTGTCCTAAGTCGGTCTAAGCAAAGGGAATAAGAAAGGAAGTGAAGGAAACGATCCTTGCTAAGTGAGAAAAGGTGTATATATACTTTAGGTGAAATTTCAACATAAGGACAACTTGTTTCTCCATTTCTCCTCTAGGTCATTCCCTTATTATAAACCACGTTTCTCCCTTCCATACTTAAGCAAAACTCATCTTAAACCCAAGGTATAAAGGTGAAGAAAGCCAACTTCTTACTAAGTTGCACATATAGAAGGGTTATTAGACTTATAACTTGATCATTTAATTTATAAGGGTTATCATTCTTATTTAATTATTCAATTGAAGTGACATCTTCATCATTCTTACTCTTAATGATGCCAAGAGTAATAAAAGATACTCTAGAAGGTGTATTTTACAAGTTGAACCCCATATTTTGGGTAAATTGCACTTTACACCAAAACTAGAGTTTTAAGTACAAGGATTGCTCCACAAGCTGCATCTTGGTGCCCAAGCTTGGAGAATCCATCATACTTTATCATATTCATTCTTATGATGTCTAAACACCAAAGGAACATCTTAACATGTGCAATTTGTAAGTTAACCCCTCAAATTTGGTAATTTGCACATAGGTCCATGTATTACAAAACAATATTACAACATTGTTCAAAAGGGACATAAATGAAATTATAGATTCTTCTAAAGCTTAATGACATATCAAGGGGGTAATCACAAGCCTCTAATCATATTTTAAGCAAAACATCTAGGGTTAGTTCATAACCCAGGTCAGGGATGTTACATATATATATATATATATATATATATATATATATATATATTTGTGTGTGTAACTGTCAAAATCTTGCAACAACTACATTGATCCTTCTAGTCTGATGGGTTTATAATTTGTCTCCTTTCTTACTATATATTTGGATATCCCAATGGCTGGATGGAACTTGAAGATGTTGAATGTATTAACAAGCTCAAGTTTATGATTGGTAAATGCCTAGTTACTAAGATATCTATGACCGAAAGAGTTATTTTAATCAAGAGTTGTGCAATAGGCCTTATCAGATATTGGATGACACAGGGTGAGAGCACTCAATCCGCATTGAGAATAATGAATATATAGATGGTTGTTTTCATTTGGGGAGGTGTTGTTCATCCGACCATCTGCATGAGATTGGTCTTATCTCTAGATGAAGGGGACTCGACCATTATGATCTAAGTGAACTAGCCAATACTCAGAGAATTAAGAAATAACTTAAAGGAGAATCAAATGGCTAGTATGGATGCATAAATGGAGTTCAACTTGATAAAAAACCCTCTCACAAGTGGGATTTCTAAAAGAAATGTAGAATGGTGACTAATGTATGGGATCAGTTTAATGTCAGTGACACGAATGAAGCTATATGGATAGGTGTACACAAACTTTGCCAAAGGATGCCATAGCTAAGAACATTTAGCTCCAACTTCACAATCCTAGATGGAGCATAAGAGCCTCCCAATCCCATTAAGACTACCTTAAACCATGGATAAGGTAGGTAGATGGAACGCTAATGTGTTTGAGATACATTTTGGGGAGGATTGGCCAAAATAGAACATCCAACATGGACTTAATTTGAAACAAAGTATGATTGTGATTGATCAGAAGAGTAATGGTGCAAAAACTTTGATGTTATGGTGGATTACATGTTGCGTACATTACTTCTCGCATGAAAGAAAAGTACATAGACATGTTAAAACAAAATATGAGTGAATCTTATTTGCTAAACTTGAACATGAGATTCACTTAACAACAAAACATGGAAGGGTCAAGGCTGAATACCTAACTAGAGATATTTGAATCCTAGATAAAAACTTGTTAGTTAGGTTCAGGCCCTCACAATTGTTCCCTATGTGGAGGCTTTGTGAATAGAAGGTTATGGCCACCGATATCCCTAAAAAGAAAGATGTAAGAGTCTTGATCCTTTCATTCAAAAGATACACAAGTACGACCCAGGGATAATGCTTTACTCAAGGTCAAGGCCTTCAAGATAACATGTATTTTTTCATTCATATACCTTTTATATCATTGGATATAATATCGTGATTGTGCAATCAATAAATTTTAAAAAAAGCTGATCGGCCTCAAAAGTGAGTCAGAACATTGAATTTATAACCTGAATCGTTCGAGGATGCCCACAACTTTATTATAGGGTTGAAGTAGATATATGGGGTTGAACACAGGGACGTGGTGAAGTTTAGGATGCCACAGATTTTGTTCTTTAGTCAGACAAGCCAAAATGATAGTCGATGAAAATATGTGCTAGAACTACTCTAGTCGGTTGTAACAAAATAAAACAAAACAAAGAAAAGAAATGAAAACAAAACAGAGTCTGTGAGATTGTACTAATCAGAGAGAAGGAGTTTCCGACTATGTAACCACAAGCTAGGCAGTCTATGCACCCATTCTTGGGTGTAGACAACCCTCGAACACCTGAGTAAGCATCTTGAAACAAAACATAGCATGTACTGTCATGGCTGTTACTGTGGGTCGTCCCACTAGCTCTCACATAGCTTGAATAAACACATCTATGATTGTGCCATCAACCTCTCTCAAGGATGACACATCAACATCTCAACATATTATAGAGGCCCTCTCGGGTCTAGAATGTGCTGAGATGTTAGGAATAGACAACCATTGGATCGTCCTTGTACGGACCCTAACCTTTGTTTTGGGCTTACCCTGTTTGTTTTGCCTAAACCTGGTGCTTGGTTGCTTGCTAATCACCTTTAGTGGTGATTAGGGTTTGCTTGTGCTTTGTTGAGAGATGGAGGTGCTACATGCAAAATAACCTAAGTTAGGGTTGGAGAGCAAGTTTTTCACCTTGAGAGATGTCTTTCTCTCTCTTTGCTTCCTCTAGGGTTGAGAGGGAGGTTTGGGCTTGTTCCTTGAGTTGTCTTGGGCTTGGTTGACCTCTTTTGGGCCTTGTTTTCCCTTGTTTGGGCTTGACTTGCTTGGTTGAGCCATGTATCAGGCAAGGGTGCTTTGTATCGGCCATGGGGTATCGCCCATGGGGGTGTATCAGCCATGGATGGAGTGTGTCAGCCTTTGACCTTTGTTGACCTTCTGGCCTTAGTTGTGTCACCCTAGCTT
This sequence comes from Alisma plantago-aquatica, assembly GCA_963693085.1. Classification (NCBI taxonomy): domain Eukaryota; kingdom Viridiplantae; phylum Streptophyta; class Magnoliopsida; order Alismatales; family Alismataceae; genus Alisma; species Alisma plantago-aquatica. Next base: position 1,371,489,608 of record OY856412.1, on the reverse strand, counting down.
GGACATGTGGCCGACCCTTGGGGGAGTAGTGGCACGACATGTGCATGAGTTTTGCAAGGTGGTAAAATGTGTAGACAAGTGTCCCTTGGTAAGGTGAAACCTTGCCTTGGTCTAACCTTGACCCCCATATATATATGCCTTGCCTTTCTCTTCCTTAGAAACCCTTTTAGCTCTTTGTTGCTCCTCTCTTCCTTGGTGCACAATAAACCTCTCCCTTGCAACCTTAGTGGCCGATACCCTTGGAAGAGCTAAGGTTGGTGGCCTATCCCCTTGAAGGAGTTCCCTTCTTCTTTCTTTAGCTTGGTGGTCGAACCCTAGGTGAGTCTTGTTTCCTTGGTAAGCATCTTCCCTCTCTCCTTAGCATCTTCTTCTCCATCTTACCTACTCTTTGTCCATGGTGGTTATGCTTCTTGTTCCTTTTCTTGAGGTGGCCGAAGTGGTGAGCTTGGAGATAGGAGCTTGAAGCTTGGAGATTTGGAGCTTGAGGAGTTTGCTTAAGGCAGGTTACATAACTTCTAACCCTAGCTATACTACCTTCTCTATATGTTGCATGTTTCATATATGTGGATTGATCGGCCATTGCATGTTATGTTTCTTCCTCTAGAACATGTTGTTAATCTTATGGATTTAATGAGCATTATGTTGTTGATGTTGTTGATGGTTTATATGCCTTAACACCTAGTTGGCCGAACCATGGTTTTGGGTTTCCTTGTTGAGCAACACTCTTTTCTCTCCTTGGTCTAGAGAAGTGAGTTTGAGCTCTAGTTATGTAGGCAATACCCCTCTCTCATTTAAGTTGAGAGGTGAGCCTATATTCTAGTTGCTTGGGTGACACCCTCCTCTCACCATGGATTTGAGAGGTGAGATTTTGGATGGTTGATGACCTATGTTGAGGTGGATCCTTGTGGTTGCCCAATTTGAGATAGAGGTTGTGCAAAACCCCTTTCTCTTGGTTGTTGATAGGTGAGCCAATCTTCTTGATCAATTTGGGTTTGGAGCCCTTGTGCTTGAGGTTGAAGATGACCATGTTGGGATGTGCCTTGCATGATATTCCTTGGAGTAATGCTGCCCGATAACCTTCTTGTCTTGGGTTGTAACCTTGGCCGTTACACCTAGTTGGGTTTGGTTGGTGCCCGATATGGTTCCCTTGGTCGACACTTAGTGGAGATGGAGCTTGGGCATTATACCCTCTTGCCTTGTGTTGATCTTGGCCGATATGCTTTGTTGAGCCTTGGTGGCTTGATGCCCGATATGACTTGGTCGAGATGACCCTTGTCTTGGATGTGCTTTGACCGATGTGATGTCTAATAGTATTCTTGTGATGCCTGATATGATGGTTGTATAGAAAACCCTAGACGGTGCCTTAGGGGTGGCCGATATGTGTATCTTGACCTAGAGAGACTATAGTGAAAACTACTAGAGGGGGGGTGAATAGAGTTTTATAGATAATTTAACAATTATTGAACTCAAACAACCACAATGAAAATATTGGACAAGGAGACACAAGGTTTAGAGTGGTTCCAACTATAGCAAATACTATAGCCGTCAGTCCACTACCCGGTTGCTTACCCAACCGGGATTTGAAAAGAAATTTATTTTATTACCTCTCAAGGAATTTACATAAAATACAATCTCTTTTCCTAAACCCTTCAAGCAGCCTTCACCTAGAAGTAATCGCCAACCTTGAAGCAGCCTTCCCTTGAAGTAGATGCACCAACTCCCGTTGCACCAGCCTTCTGAAGTAGCTTCCCTTGCGATAGCCTTCTTGAAGTAGCTTGAAGTCCCCTTCTCCACCTGAGAAGTCAACCCTCTCCAATCCGCAGCCTCCAACCCTAGGAGTAGCAAGGAGAGTACAAAAGATAAAAAGGAACAAGAAAGGAAAAGGAAATTACAACTTATCCTTTAAACCCGAGGCTTGATATGCCTAGATAAAGCGTAAGATCTCCTAGCCAAGTATGTGAACTTGTGATTGCTGTGGGTAGGAGAATCTAGCCTATAGGACACGAGATTGAGCTAAGGAGAGTGTAGGCCAATGATCACAGTGCTCAAATTGCTTGCAAAAGATTGCTCAAGTATGCTCAAGTGTATTCTCAAGTGTAACAAGTGAATTCTAGTGTCCTATGGCTTGTCCTATTTATAGGAATGGCCTAAGTATGCTTAAGGACGTTCTAGACAACTTCTAGGGGTTTCTTAGTGCTTAACTAGCCGTTAGGTACAAAGTTGTTGCTTTAACAACGGCTAATTAATTTATTCTGCAGTTGCTGTCAGAGACCATCTCGGTCGACAAATGGTCGACCGAGACACCTACTCGGTCGAACTTTTGTCGACCGACAGGCTCTCTGGAACAAGTGATTTGCAACGTCTTTCTTCAACTACCAACTAACTTGTTTGTTGTGTCTAACGGCTACTTTGGATCTTTCTCGGTCGAGAAGATTGTCGACCGAGAGTGTCTCGGTCGAGGAGTTTGTCGACCGAGAATGATCCTGTTTCAAGGTTTCAATTTAAGCACTAATTATATGTGTGAGTGTGCAAAGGTGATTCTATTCAAATGGGATGACATGTCTAACTATGGTGTTTGGCTAGGGAAAATCTAACGCTTGATTTACATGCAAATCTAAGTACTTGTACATTATATATTTGTACAAGTTTTACAACATTGATTACATTGCATGAAAATATAACTAAGTAAGCTCTTGGATTTTCCCTTGCTACTTTGTCATCCTGCACACTCAAGTAGCTTGTTAGATTAATAAGAATGAAATGTTTGTCATCATCGAAACAAAGGGATTTTTAGATGTCCATTTAGCCAACAATCTCCCCCTTTTTGAAGATGACAAACATTTCCAAAATATGAAATAAGGAAATATAAAGCATGTGAGTTTCATACCTGAAAATTACCTTTTGTAGCATGTTATGAAACTCATTTATATTTTTGATTTTTATATTCTTTCTCCCCCTTTGTCATTTCAAAAAGATATCCAAGTTGAATATTTTATTTTTCTTCTCCCCCTTAATATTATGCTCCCCCTTAAATAGATATCCATGGATTTTTGCCTAATTTATCCACACTTTGTTTCTCAATCATTTGCAAAGGATGTTAAGCCTTGAAATGATATGAGATTCCCTTAAGCGTATGATGAATGTATATTTATTTCTCATTTATCAAAGGATGTTAAGCCCTAAATTAAATGAGAATCCTCTAATCTTAGAGTACATAAAAATGTCTCCATCCAAATGCAAGGGATGTTAAGCCCTGTTTTGGGTAGAGAGTTCCTTCAAGTACAAGATACCATTTTCAATAAATTCATAAATTTCTTGAAAATTTTCAGCTACACATGGTGGTTACAATGTTTTTGTAAGCTTCTTCAATCAAATGGTCAAAGTTTTTATGATCTCCCCCTTAGTCTTATGCTTTGCTCACCCTTAGATAGATATCTCAAATGAAAGTTTGAGTACTAAGCAAATATATAAAATGTTGTAGATGATCTCCATGATTTAACAAAGATGTGTGCAATTTATGTCAGTCTGGAAAACAGAAACCCGGTCGGTCGACAATTGCTCGACCGACAGTGTTCTCGGTCGACTAGTTGCTCGACCGAGGATGTTTCTGGAGAACTGTTTTGTCATTTGTCAATTTAGCCACAATTTTAATAGTTGCCTATTTTAATTATTACTTCCCTTATTTGTTATGCTCTACAATAATGAACTTATAATCCATATTTTTGAAGATGTCTCATATGCTTAAAAAAAATAACCATTTGAATCAAGCAAAGATGGCAAACTTCATTCAATAGCATGGAAAATATTACAATCATATAGAAATGACCAATTTATTACAATCATTGTCATTACAACTAGTACAACTTCAACACTTCACTGGAAAGATTTAAGAATTACATCGATGTCCGGATCTTTCCCAAGGAACGGCTCGGCTCCATAATATTTGACCAGAGTTTGCCAATCCAAAGCACCTGTCGTAGTTAACGCATATGCTTCCAGAAATGTGGGAACTCGGTCAAATCGGAAGTGAGCAGCTATATCTTGCAATTGCATAGAGGAAAATTGAGTATGTGCAAGATCCATTGATGGTGGAAGTGGAGTTTGATAGTAGTTGTATGAAGGGTTAAATGGGTTGAGCATGCCAGGATTTAAGGAATGCGGATATTCATCGGTTTGGCTCGGAGAAAGATTTTGCATTCTTTGATTTAAGTATGTCATGGCATGGTGGGTATAGTTGAGTTGGTTACTAAGATGATATTGGGAGCCGACAAGATAAGTGAGAGTATTTTGAATGGGATCAACAGAAAGATTAGTAGGAGGAGGGGGTGGTGGTATATCTTGATGTGATGATTCTCCTTCTACTCTTGCCCTTTTATGACCAAAGTCAATCCCCATCTTCTCTACGGCATTCTTACTTATCTTTGGTGGTCTACGCTCCCATGTATACCCCATATCTTCAATTTGTAACTTAAGACAATGTTGAGTGATCTGGCATACAAAATCGGCATACGGTGGATTGCCAGAAAACTCAAGCATGTTTTTAAGTATTATGCGAATGAAGTTTATAGGAATTTCTTTTATGATAGCATAAATTAGACACATGCGGAAAATAGGGACCTCAGATTTATTGGCTCTAGGATGTATGTTTGTGGAAACAATGAGGTTTACTATCCTACATGCAGGTTTCAGGTTTATTGCATAATAGTTCCCCTATCTTCATGACAAGTGGTATTGGTTTGAAATATGGCTCTTTTTATATCACTAAGGCTAGTGGAGTGGTCATCATGGGATAATAAATTTAGTGGATTGCTGGTGGTAAGGTCAAGGAAATCTTGGTATTCATCTATATCAATTTCTAGCATATCAAGAATATCCCCTTCGGTAAATTTAAAACTACGCCCATTGACCATGGTGTAGAAGAATGTGGTTTCATTTTCGGTGTGAGATAAGAGATTGGCATAGAATTCGTTGACTACCTTAGTGGAATAGGAAGGAAAAGAAGGATTGATGAAGTCCTTCAGCTTTTGCACTCCAAAGAGATTCTCCAGATTGACTATGTTGATGAAGTCCATAGCTTCGACCGGGCGTCGGGGAAGAGGAGCTTTAGAGGAAAGCCGTAGATATCGATCTCCAGCATCTCCGTCGACGAAGGCGATGTCGTTGATGATTGTCAGTGGCGGAGTGGCTTCCTGATCTTCTCTTCTTTTTCTTTCGGCGACTTTCTTCTTCCCACGGGCAGCTGAGGATGAGGCCATTTGTGTTTCTTGAGTGTGGAGAAGAAGCAAGGAAGATTGGAGGATAAGAATGCTGAAGGGTTGCACGAAAATGCACTAGAGATGGACTATGGAGGCAAGGAAATGCAAGTGTGAGTAAGTGACTCATTTTTGCTCCTATTTATAGCATTCCAGCGACCTGGTCGGTCGACGATTCGTCGACCGAGCGTCCGCAACGGTCAAGTTGCAGACGCGCCACTTGGTTCCCCAACGGTAAAAAAAACGGTCATAACGGTCGGTTTACAACGGTCGTATCCAACAGCTATTTCTCGGTCGAGCACTTGTCGACCGACGTTGTCTTGGTCGAGCATTTGTCGACCGACAGTTCGTCCGATATTGAGTCTGTTTAGTATTTTTCGGTCGAGAGAGATGGGCTGACCGAGAGGTTCTCGGTCGACGAATTCGTCGACCGACAGACTTACTGAGTACAATTTTTAAAGCTGATTTTTAAATGCAAATGGTAGATCATTTTTGTAGAGCATATATATGGATATTCTAAGGGAGTAATATTGGGATAATTTAAGGCTTTAAATGATAACAAATGATTTAATTTTCAAGAAAAATTTATATTAAGATTAGGTCCAAAGAGAGAATTTCCAAAATAAGCAATTTTTTGTCGAAGCTTATTTTAGGTCGCCCTTGACTACGACCATAGCGCCCCTTAGTCAAGTTTTATTTTGACCAAGAGGCAAAGTTTGCAGATATTTTTCAGATTTGAATATATTGAGTCTAATATCTGCATAAAATTTAAATATCAAGTTGAAGCATACTACTTAATTTGAGACATAGTTATTTCAAAAATACTGAGTTAGAGATTTTGTTGCAAGCAATAACATATAACTGATAAGTTATTTTGCTGGCTTGCAAACAATTTTCTATGCGCACCCAATGATGAAAGCATGGTATAAAGCATACAATGATAATTCCATTTTATAATTAGTATATGTATAGGCCAGAAAATACTTTTACGAAAAATCATATCAAAATAGGAATTTTCTTTTCATTTGACTTAGACTTTAAATCATCTAGGGAACAAACTAATATTAATTTCATTTACATTTGTAATTATGTAGAGTTGAGATAGACATAGAAATATGCAACTAATGTCTTTGGTCATATCTCAACTTGATTTTGTTCATTTAGTTTGGAGGTTTTGGAATCCAAACTAATTCTACATCTTTTCTCTTATAAGGACATGAAAATGAATAGTGAACAAGGCGCAAATAGTAATGACAACATATTGAGTCAACTTCATATCTTTTTCTATGGTTGTGTCCTATGTTGTCATTGGGTGAGGATGTCCTTTTAGGTACATATATAGATTGGGTTTGTGACTTTCTCTGACTAGGTTGTTGATGAGATTTTTCTTTAGGCTTGTAACCTAGTCCCCTTCTCCCAATTTGTTGATAGGGATTATCTAGAATTTGATCAAGAATGCCATGGTTATTCAAACTACGAACTTGTTGTTGTAGCTTGGCAATCTCATCCATTCTTTTCTTAATGTCTATTTTTGCTTGGTCTAGATTTGATGACAATAAATTTCTTTCTTTAACAATAGTGTCATAATCTATATGGGTGCATAATAATGGTTGTTTCTGAAGATCGTTTACTTGAGTCTGTAAGTTTGAATTTTCAACAGAAAGGAGCTTGCAATCGGCTTCCATAGATTTTAACTTAAGATCAAAAAATTTATTTCCCTCTTTAAGATTCTCATTTTCAGATGCAAGAGCAAGAAGTTTAACATTTAGATCATCATTTTCCTTATTTGATTTCTTTAATTTCTTTTTGCACTCAACATATTTATTATGTGTTTCTTCAATAATAGCAACTAGTTCTTCTTTAGATAAATCAAAAAGACTTACCTCTTCTTCTTCTTCTTCTTCACTAGTTGTAGCAATAAAGCATTCTTTGTGCTTATCCTCTTCCTTTGATCTCCATGGGCATCCGGTTGTTTTGTGGTTTGTTCCTAAACACCAATTGCAGCATGTAGTGGTTTCGTCCAAGCACTTTTCACCATTTCCCTCCATTCTTCAAGACCTGGTTAGGGTTCCTTGAAGCCTGCTCTGATACCAATTGAAAACTACTAGAGGGGGGGGGGTGAATAGAGTTTTATAGATAATTTAACAATTATTGAACTCAAACAACCACAATGAAAATATTGGACAAGGAGACACAAGGTTTAGAGTGGTTCCAACTATAGCAAATACTATAGCCGTCAGTCCACTACCCGGTTGCTTACCCAACTGGGATTTGAAAAGAAATTTATTTTATTACCTCTCAAGGAATTTACATAAAATACAATCTCTTTTCCTAAACCCTTCAAGCAGCCTTCACCTAGAAGTAATCGCCAACCTTGAAGCAGCCTTCCCTTGAAGTAGATGCACCAACTCCCGTTGCACCAGCCTTCTGAAGTAGCTTCCCTTATGATAGCCTTCTTGAAGTAGCTTGAAGTCCCCTTCTCCACCTGAGAAGTCAACCCTCTCCAATCTGCAGCCTCCAACCCTAGGAGTAGCAAGGAGAGTACAAAAGATAAAAAGGAACAAGAAAGGAAAAGGAAATTACAACTTATCCTTTAAGCCCGAGGCTTGATATGCCTAGATCAAGCGTAAGATCTCCTAGCCAAGTATGTGAACTTGTGATTGCTGTGGGTAGGAGAATCTAGCCTATAGGACACGAGATTGAGCTAAGGAGAGTGTAGGCCAATGATCACAGTGCTCAAATTGCTTGCAAAAGATTGCTCAAGTATGCTCAAGTGTATTCTCAAGTGTAACAAGTGAATTCTAGTGTCCTATGGCTTGTCCTATTTATAGGAATGGCCTAAGTATGCTTAAGGACGTTCTAGACAACTTCTAGGGGTTTCTTAGTGCTTAACTAGCCGTTAGGTACAAAGTTGTTGCTTTAACAATGGCTAATTAATTTATTCTGCAGTTGCTGTCAGAGACCATCTCGGTCGACAAATGGTCGACCGAGACACCTACTCGGTCGAACTTTTGTCGACCGACAGGCTCTCTGGAACAAGTGATTTGCAACGTCTTTCTTCAACTACCAACTAACTTGTTTGTTGTGTCTAACGGCTACTTTGGATCTTTCTCGGTCGAGAAGATTGTCGACCGAGAGTGTCTCGGTCGAGGAGTTTGTCGACCGAGAATGATCCTGTTTCAAGGTTTCAATTTAAGCACTAATTATATGTGTGAGTGTGCAAAGGTGATTCTATTCAAATGGGATGACATGTCTAACTATGGTGTTTGGCTAGGGAAAATCTAACGCTTGATTTACATGCAAATCTAAGTACTTGTACATTATATATTTGTACAAGTTTTACAACATTGATTACATTGCATGAAAATATAACTAAGTAAGCTCTTGGATTTTCCCTTGCTACTTTGTCATCCTGCACACTCAAGTAGCTTGTTAGATTAATAAGAATGAAATGTTTGTCATCATCGAAACAAAGGGATTTTTAGATGTCCATTTAGCCAACAATCTCCCCCTTTTTGAAGATGACAAACATTTCCAAAATATGAAATAAGGAAATATAAAGCATGTGAGTTTCATACCTGAAAATTACCTTTTGTAGCATGTTATGAAACTCATTTATATTTTTGATTTTTATATTCTTTCTCCCCCTTTGTCATTTCAAAAAGATATCCAAGTTGAATATTTTATTTTTCTTCTCCCCCTTAATATTATGCTCCCCCTTAAATAGATATCCATGGATTTTTGCCTAATTTATCCACACTTTGTTTCTCAATCATTTGCAAAGGATGTTAAGCCTTGAAATGATATGAGATTCCCTTAAGCGTATGATGAATGTATATTTATTTCTCATTTATCAAAGGATGTTAAGCCCTAAATTAAATGAGAATCCTCTAATCTTAGAATACATAAAAATGTCTCCATCCAAATGCAAGGGATGTTAAGCCCTGTTTTGGGTAGAGAGTTCCTTCAAGTACAAGATACCATTTTCAATAAATTCATAAATTTCTTGAAAATTTTCAGCTACACATGGTGGTTACAATGTTTTTGTAAGCTTCTTCAATCAAATGGTCAAAGTTTTTATGATCTCCCCCTTAGTCTTATGCTTTGCTCACCCTTAGATAGATATCTCAAATGAAAGTTTGAGTACTAAGCAAATATATAAAATGTTGTAGATGATCTCCATGATTTAACAAAGATGTGTGCAATTTATGTCAGTCTGGAAAACAGAAACCCGGTCGGTCGACAATTGCTCGACCGACAGTGTTCTCGGTCGACTAGTTGCTCGACCGAGGATGTTTCTGGAGAACTGTTTTGTCATTTGTCAATTTAGCCACAATTTTAATAGTTGCCTATTTTAATTATTACTTCCCTTATTTGTTATGCTCTACAATAATGAACTTATAATCCATATTTTTGAAGATGTCTCATATGCTTAAAAAAAATAACCATTTGAATCAAGCAAAGATGGCAAACTTCATTCAATAGCATGGAAAATATTACAATCATATAGAAATGACCAATTTATTACAATCATTGTCATTACAACTAGTACAACTTCAACACTTCACTGGAAAGATTTAAGAATTACATCGATGTCCGGATCTTTCCCAAGGAACGGCTCGGCTCCATAATATTTGACCAGAGTTTGCCAATCCAAAGCACCTGTCGTAGTTAACGCATATGCTTCCAGAAATGTGGGAACTCGGTCAAATCGGAAGTGAGCAGCTATATCTTGCAATTGCATAGAGGAAAATTGAGTATGTGCAAGATCCATTGATGGTGGAAGTGGAGTTTGATAGTAGTTGTATGAAGGGTTAAATGGGTTGAGCATGCCAGGATTTAAGGAATGCGGATATTCATCGGTTTGGCTCGGAGAAAGATTTTGCATTCTTTGATTTAAGTATGTCATGGCATGGTGGGTATAGTTGAGTTGGTTACTAAGATGATATTGGGAGCCGACAAGATAAGTGAGAGTATTTTGAATGGGATCAACAGAAAGATTAGTAGGAGGAGGGGGTGGTGGTATATCTTGATGTGATGATTCTCCTTCTACTCTTGCCCTTTTATGACCAAAGTCAATCCCCATCTTCTCTACGGCATTCTTACTTATCTTTGGTGGTCTACGCTCCCATGTATACCCCATATCTTCAATTTGTAACTTAAGACAATGTTGAGTGATCTGGCATACAAAATCGGCATACGGTGGATTGCCAGAAAACTCAAGCATGTTTTTAAGTATTATGCGAATGAAGTTTATAGGAATTTCTTTTATGATAGCATAAATTAGACACATGCGGAAAATAGGGACCTCAGATTTATTGGCTCTAGGATGTATGTTTGTGGAAACAATGAGGTTTACTATCCTACATGCAGGTTTCAGGTTTATTGCATAATAGTTCCCCTATCTTCATGACAAGTGGTATTGGTTTGAAATATGGCTCTTTTTATATCACTAAGGCTAGTGGAGTGGTCATCATGGGATAATAAATTTAGTGGATTGCTGGTGGTAAGGTCAAGGAAATCTTGGTATTCATCTATATCAATTTCTAGCATATCAAGAATATCCCCTTCGGTAAATTTAAAACTACGCCCATTGACCATGGTGTAGAAGAATGTGGTTTCATTTTCGGTGTGAGATAAGAGATTGGCATAGAATTCGTTGACTACCTTAGTGGAATAGGAAGGAAAAGAAGGATTGATGAAGTCCTTCAGCTTTTGCACTCCAAAGAGATTCTCCAGATTGACTATGTTGATGAAGTCCATAGCTTCGACCGGGCGTCGGGGAAGAGGAGCTTTAGAGGAAAGCCGTAGATATCGATCTCCAGCATCTCCGTCGACGAAGGCGATGTCGTTGATGATCGTCAGTGGCGGAGTGGCTTCCTGATCTTCTCTTCTTTTTCTTTCGGCGACTTTCTTCTTCCCACGGGCAGCTGAGGATGAGGCCATTTGTGTTTCTTGAGTGTGGAGAAGAAGCAAGGAAGATTGGAGGATAAGAATGCTGAAGGGTTGCACGAAAATGCACTAGAGATGGACTATGGAGGCAAGGAAATGCAAGTGTGAGTAAGTGACTCATTTTTGCTCCTATTTATAGCATTCCAGCGACCTGGTCGGTCGACGATTCGTCGACCGAGCGTCCGCAACGGTCAAGTTGCAGACGCGCCACTTGGTTCCCCAACGGTAAAAAAAACGGTCATAACGGTCGGTTTACAACGGTCGTATCCAACAGCTATTTCTCGGTCGAGCACTTGTCGACCGACGTTGTCTTGGTCGAGCATTTGTCGACCGACAGTTCGTCCGATATTGAGTCTGTTTAGTATTTTTCGGTCGAGAGAGATGGGCTGACCGAGAGGTTCTCGGTCGACGAATTCGTCGACCGACAGACTTACTGAGTACAATTTTTAAAGCTGATTTTTAAATGCAAATGGTAGATCATTTTTGTAGAGCATATATATGGATATTCTAAGGGAGTAATATTGGGATAATTTAAGGCTTTAAATGATAACAAATGATTTAATTTTCAAGAAAAATTTATATTAAGATTAGGTCCAAAGAGAGAATTTCCAAAATAAGCAATTTTTTGTCGAAGCTTATTTTAGGTCGCCCTTGACTACGACCATAGCGCCCCTTAGTCAAGTTTTATTTTGACCAAGAGGCAAAGTTTGCAGATATTTTTCAGATTTGAATATATTGAGTCTAATATCTGCATAAAATTTAAATATCAAGTTGAAGCATACTACTTAATTTGAGACATAGTTATTTCAAAAATACTGAGTTAGAGATTTTGTTGCAAGCAATAACATATAACTGATAAGTTATTTTGCTGGCTTGCAAACAATTTTCTATGCGCACCCAATGATGAAAGCATGGTATAAAGCATACAATGATAATTCCATTTTATAATTAGTATATGTATAGGCCAGAAAATACTTTTACGAAAAATCATATCAAAATAGGAATTTTCTTTTCATTTGACTTAGACTTTAAATCATCTAGGGAACAAACTAATATTAATTTCATTTACATTTGTAATTATGTAGAGTTGAGATAGACATAGAAATATGCAACTAATGTCTTTGGTCATATCTCAACTTGATTTTGTTCATTTAGTTTGGAGGTTTTGGAATCCAAACTAATTCTACATCTTTTCTCTTATAAGGACATGAAAATGAATAGTGAACAAGGCGCAAATAGTAATGACAACATATTGAGTCAACTTCATATCTTTTTCTATGGTTGTGTCCTATGTTGTCATTGGGTGAGGATGTCCTTTTAGGTACATATATAGATTGGGTTTGTGACTTTCTCTGACTAGGTTGTTGATGAGATTTTTCTTTAGGCTTGTAACCTAGTCCCCTTCTCCCAATTTGTTGATAGGGATTATCTAGAATTTGATCAAGAATGCCATGGTTATTCAAACTACGAACTTGTTGTTGTAGCTTGGCAATCTCATCCATTCTTTTCTTAATGTCTATTTTTGCTTGGTCTAGATTTGATGACAATAAATTTCTTTCTTTAACAATAGTGTCATAATCTATATGGGTGCATAATAATGGTTGTTTCTGAAGATCGTTTACTTGAGTCTGTAAGTTTGAATTTTCAACAGAAAGGAGCTTGCAATCGGCTTCCATAGATTTTAACTTAAGATCAAAAAATTTATTTCCCTCTTTAAGATTCTCATTTTCAGATGCAAGAGCAAGAAGTTTAACATTTAGATCATCATTTTCCTTATTTGATTTCTTTAATTTCTTTTTGCACTCAACATATTTATTATGTGTTTCTTCAATAATAGCAACTAGTTCTTCTTTAGATAAATCAAAAAGACTTACCTCTTCTTCTTCTTCTTCTTCACTAGTTGTAGCAATAAAGCATTCTTTGTGCTTATCCTCTTCCTTTGATCTCCATGGGCATCCGGTTGTTTTGTGGTTTGTTCCTAAACACCAATTGCAGCATGTAGTGGTTTCGTCCAAGCACTTTTCACCATTTCCCTCCATTCTTCAAGACCTGGTTAGGGTTCCTTGAAGCCTGCTCTGATACCAATTGAAAACTACTAGAGGGGGGGGGGTGAATAGAGTTTTATAGATAATTTAACAATTATTGAACTCAAACAACCACAATGAAAATATTGGACAAGGAGACACAAGGTTTAGAGTGGTTCCAACTATAGCAAATACTATAGCCGTCAGTCCACTACCCGGTTGCTTACCCAACTGGGATTTGAAAAGAAATTTATTTTATTACCTCTCAAGGAATTTACATAAAATACAATCTCTTTTCCTAAACCCTTCAAGCAGCCTTCACCTAGAAGTAATCGCCAACCTTGAAGCAGCCTTCCCTTGAAGTAGATGCACCAACTCCCGTTGCACCAGCCTTCTGAAGTAGCTTCCCTTATGATAGCCTTCTTGAAGTAGCTTGAAGTCCCCTTCTCCACCTGAGAAGTCAACCCTCTCCAATCTGCAGCCTCCAACCCTAGGAGTAGCAAGGAGAGTACAAAAGATAAAAAGGAACAAGAAAGGAAAAGGAAATTACAACTTATCCTTTAAGCCCGAGGCTTGATATGCCTAGATCAAGCGTAAGATCTCCTAGCCAAGTATGTGAACTTGTGATTGCTGTGGGTAGGAGAATCTAGCCTATAGGACACGAGATTGAGCTAAGGAGAGTGTAGGCCAATGATCACAGTGCTCAAATTGCTTGCAAAAGATTGCTCAAGTATGCTCAAGTGTATTCTCAAGTGTAACAAGTGAATTCTAGTGTCCTATGGCTTGTCCTATTTATAGGAATGGCCTAAGTATGCTTAAGGACGTTCTAGACAACTTCTAGGGGTTTCTTAGTGCTTAACTAGCCGTTAGGTACAAAGTTGTTGCTTTAACAATGGCTAATTAATTTATTCTGCAGTTGCTGTCAGAGACCATCTCGGTCGACAAATGGTCGACCGAGACACCTACTCGGTCGAACTTTTGTCGACCGACAGGCTCTCTGGAACAAGTGATTTGCAACGTCTTTCTTCAACTACCAACTAACTTGTTTGTTGTGTCTAACGGCTACTTTGGATCTTTCTCGGTCGAGAAGATTGTCGACCGAGAGTGTCTCGGTCGAGGAGTTTGTCGACCGAGAATGATCCTGTTTCAAGGTTTCAATTTAAGCACTAATTATATGTGTGAGTGTGCAAAGGTGATTCTATTCAAATGGGATGACATGTCTAACTATGGTGTTTGGCTAGGGAAAATCTAACGCTTGATTTACATGCAAATCTAAGTACTTGTACATTATATATTTGTACAAGTTTTACAACATTGATTACATTGCATGAAAATATAACTAAGTAAGCTCTTGGATTTTCCCTTGCTACTTTGTCATCCTGCACACTCAAGTAGCTTGTTAGATTAATAAGAATGAAATGTTTGTCATCATCGAAACAAAGGGATTTTTAGATGTCCATTTAGCCAACATATAGGTCTGTTCCGAACATGGGGTTGTATTGCCCGACACACCCCTAATGGAGTTGGTAGAGGTGCTGCCAGTGGTCCATGCACGATATGGCACCTTGGGCGATAGGGTGCCCTGGTTGATATGAAGGACTCTTGGACGATATGGAGAAGGTTGGACGATGGGGTGCCTTGGGCGCTATGCCTTCGGCCGGTATGGTCTTTGCTAATGGTTAGCTGATAGAGAAACCCTAACCCTAACCCTGATCTTTGTGCACGATAGGCTTTTGGCCGATAGCATCTGCTGATGCACGATACACTCTACCCAACACCATGAGTTGGTGAGTCCTTGTTGCACGATAGTTGATGTTGGGGTTGGCTGTTATGGTGGTGAGCTTGCTTAGGGTTGGGAAACCCTAGCCGCTACACCCTTTGGTGAGGGTTTTCACTGGTCGCCATACCTATAGTGAGGGTTACAAGAGTTTTGGTAAGGGTTCTGATAGCTCAAAATGTATATGGCTAATAATGACAACACAAGTGATATGATGTAATCACCTTGAATCTTGCAAATATGATGATGAGATATAATGATGGGTTGTGAACCAGGAAGCTTGGAAGCATATGATGTTGCTTCACATGATGATGTGACTCATGCCCATGGTCACATGTATAAGGAATAATACCAAAAAAATAATACCATGAATGATAAAACTATGAATTCTACATCTTATGTGTAATATACTCATGGATGTTGCTTTATACTTGATAGCATGAGAATCCTATCAATCCATGATGGCTTTAGTTATCCCTTTACTCTGAGGTCCTCGGGGGTGTTTGACAATGTTTCGCAACGTCTTGCAGTTGTAATTTTGTATATCCTACTGCTGGCCATATGTGGCATGTTATGTATGTATAAACAGGTGTTGAACTCTGGTGTTGACTATACAACTGGTTTTGATAAGACTGTGGACTTATAACAAGGCTTGTGAATGTTTATATAACATGTCTTTCTGTAGGATGTTGATGCAAAAGTACTCTCATGTATGCTTTCCGCAATTGGTTTTAATTAACCCGTGTTTTCGGTAATATGTGGTTCCACACGTTTTCGCATGTCATCTCATTGTCGGTGTGATGGAGGGGTGTCATAAGTTGGTTTGGTATCAGAGCTCTAGGTTCGCTAAGTCTACAGGGATCTAGGACTAGGTTTGCGTCTGTTCTTGTGAGTTTTTCCAGATTTTCTTACATAACCTTCTGCTCTCAGCGGAAGATAAAGCTTAAAGATGTCTGGGAACCATGAAGAACATGCTGCTGAGAGCAGCTATGCTGCATCAGTTGTTGGAGCAGTAGGGCAGGCACATGGAGATCGGGTGCCTGAGGTCCCCTAACTTGACCCAACCATTCTCAAAAATCCTACCTACCAATAGCTTATGGGGTAGATGATGGCTACGATGAATCACATGGTGGAAAGGTTGCCAGTGCCTCAGCCAAGGGCATAGGCTCCCCATGGTGAAGCATCAGGTATTGGGAAGACCTTTGAGCAGCTTTTCCGAGTCAGAGCTTTGGATTATGCTGGGACGGCTGATCCAGTGGATGCAGATTTGTGGCTGACAGGTCTTGAGAAGGCCTTCCGGATCCTCGACATCCCCGTATATGACAAAGTCAAGCACGTTGTCTACCTTTTGAAGGGTAGTGCTGGCCACTGGTGGGCCATTGAGGAGGAGAAGCGACCCGATGAGGAGATCGGTTGGGAGATCTTCCAGCGAGAGTTTGTCAGCAGATACTTTTCGAAGACCTATCTGAACGAGAAGATCAACCAATTTGAACATCTATGCTAAGGTTCGATGAGCATCACCGAGTATGAAGCCAAGTTCATGGACTTGCTGAGGTTTTGTCCTCACATGGCGGTGACAAATGATGGGCGAATCAGGCAGTTTGAGAAAGGTTTAAGTGCTGAGCTGCCGACACCTGCTGTTGCTTTAGAGAATCGGGAGTGGTTTTCCACGTTTGTGGAATCCGTTCACAGGATTGAAAGATCTGTTAAGGAGAAAAGGGAGTCCATGACCAGGAAAAGTTCTGCTCAGTTCCAGGGACAGAGGTCTGGTGGCTTCAAGAAGCTAAGATTTTTAGCACCTTCTGCAATGCAGAATTCTCGTACACCATCTCAGTGGTCTCCAAGTAAGGGAAGAGGTTATGTTTCTTCGGCATCGAAGGTGCATAGTACAACTTTTGTGGTAGTGACAGGGCCATCTAGACCGCAGACAGAAGGAAGGTCATGTTATCACTGTGGACAGACTGGGCATTTAAAGTCAAATTGCCCAAGAAGAGACATTGAAGTAACACAATAGCTGAGACAGAGTCAACAAGGATCAGACAGACAACAGCCCAGTGATAGTAGAGGGTGAGGACGCGGTCAAGCGTCACAAGTAGAGTTGTCTACTCAAGGAAGCAGAGGACGTGGACAACAAGCAACGACTCGATTCTATGCTATGAGTCAACCGGAGGCGATAGTCAACCCGCGAGTGGTGACAGGTCATATGGAGTTATTTCATTCTGATTTGTCTTCTTCTTGCTTCATATCTGTTTTGGTTGACCCCGGTGCTACACACTCTTTTATCGCACATAGTCTACTTGCTAGCTGTCCTTTACCTGTTAGTTGTAAGAATGATAGCTTGTTGTTAGAAACCCCTCTTGATGGTTCCTCAGTACTTTGAGAAGACTGTCCATCTTGTGTCTTATCTTTTTTGGGACACAATATACAAGTGAATCTTATACCACTTGATATGCATGGATTCGATGTAATCCTTGGGATGGATACCTTAGAGAGGTATAAGGTTGTGTTGGACTATGGTTCCAAGCAGGCAGTGTTTGATGACAACGGAGAGAGGTGGATCTTCCAAGAGATAGGAAGATTCTTCTGAGGTGTCTAGTGTCAGCGATGGTGGCAGAGAAGTTGTTGCAGCAAGGTTGTAGAGAATTCTTAGCTCACGTTGTTGATACCAAGGCAAAAGGTCCCAGCCTTGAGGAGGTAACGGTTGTCCGAGAGTTTGCAGATGTGTTTCCTGATGAGTTCCTCAATGTTCCCCCACCTCGAGAGATTGATTTTGAGATCAATCCGGTACCAAGAACACAACCAGTTGCACAGACGCCATATAGGATGGCTCCAACAGAGATGGCAGAGTTGAAGAAGCAGTTACAAGAGTTGTTGGAGTAAGGTCTCATCCAATCGAGCACATCACCTTGGGGTGGTCCAGTGTTGTTCGTTAAGAAGATGGAGGGGTCGATGCAGTTATGTATAGATTACCTGCAGTTGAACACACTCATGATCAAGAATAAGTACTCGTTTCCGAGTATAGATGATCTGTTCGATCAGTTGCATGGTGCTACAGTGTTCTCAAAGATCGACCTACTGTCTAGATATCACCAGTTGAGGATTAAGGTGGATGACATACCTAAGTCAGCATTTAGGACGAGGTATGGTCACTTTGAGTTTGCGGTAATTCCGTTTAGGCTAACCAATGTACCTGGTGCTTTCATGGACCTGATGAACCGAGTGTTCCGCCCATTCTTAGATCAGTTTGTTGTAGTCTTTATAGACGACATTTTGATCTATAGTCAGGACAGGCAAGAGCATGTGCGACATCTTCGACAAGCATTGACTCTTCTTCACCAACATCAGTTGTATGCCAAGTTCAACAAATGTGAGTTCTGGTTGAAGGAAGTGACATTCTTGGGTCACGTGATATCTGCAGAAGGAGTCCGGGTGGACCCTAAGAAGGTGGAGTTAGTTGTGGGTTGGGAGCAACCAAAGACGTCGACAGAAGTTCGTAGTTTTCTGGGTTTGGCCGGATACTACTGGAGGTTTATCAAGGACTTCAGTGCGATCGCGTTGCCAATGACAAAGCTTACCAGGAAGGATGTACCTTTCATTTGGGATGATCGTTGTCAGCAAGATTTCCAAAGTTTGAAGGAGAAGCTGACTAGTGCCCCAGTGCTAGTGCTTCCAGAACCTGGGAAGGGCTATATTGTTTTCTGCGATGCTTCCAAGAAAGGCTTAGGTTGTGTGTTGTTGCTGGAAGATCATGTGGTTTCTTTTTCTTCACGACAGCTTAAGAAACATGAGGAGAACTGTTACACCCCGATCTCACAATTTCCTCAAATCATGAGATTAGGGCATAAGATAGGATTTATATGTAACACATAGAACACCCTTAACTTTTTCTTTTCTTAAAAACTCTTGTTTCTTCGCATTGAACCACCTAAAACATCTTAACAAGAGAATTTGAACATTTCCTTTACTAATCAAACTTTAATATTAAAGATACATGTATAAGCATTCATGATGTCTTACACACATTATGTACATGAAACTTGCTAAATACAATACATATCACAAGAGGAACAACATTACACATCGTATTTACAAATCTCTCTCTTATCTCTTACTGAGGACCTAGAGTGACAAGGACCGACTGACTTCACTAATCTCATACTTGACTCCTGTGGCAGGTCTACACTGATGCTCTGACCATCTTCAAATCCACGCGGTTAACCCTAAAAATGTTTGAGTAGAGGGGTGAGCCTACTCGCTCAGTGAATGAGTACTTCATGGAAACAGACTAATGCAATAATGTGATTACAGATATAATTTG
Organism: Alisma plantago-aquatica; assembly: GCA_963693085.1. Lineage (NCBI taxonomy): Eukaryota > Viridiplantae > Streptophyta > Magnoliopsida > Alismatales > Alismataceae > Alisma > Alisma plantago-aquatica. The sequence continues at coordinate 1,371,470,285 of OY856412.1, read as the reverse complement.
AGTAAATGATATGAAATTTAACAACAATAAATACTACACTGAGCAGTTCTAAAACAATATAATTGAAATAATAAAGAATGTAAATATTGCATCCAAAAAATAGCTACTAGAAGACTATGCTCTAGTCTTCCTTAACTCTTTCATTTTGTAAAGAACTCTGTGAACCTATATGATCATATTTTAGATTATGCCCTGATCTATGCAGTGTACTCTGCATAGAGACTCGCAGTGCACTATGAACACACCGTACAAGACTTAGCGACACACCCGAGAAATGCTAAGTCTGACGCCAGCCCTGTTCTGCTACAGGACCACAGGCTCTCCGGCCTACAGGCTCTCTGGCCTCAATGCACTACTCCGAGTGCTCTAGACTCCTCCTCTAACCTGAGTACACAGGCGGAGAGTCTCACTGGGTTACCACCGTGACTCCGCACGGATTAATGTTGAATAACCCCTATTTCTCCAGTGCCACCGTGACTCCGCACGGATTATTGTTGAACACTGCCTCTCTTTCCTCGTGCCACCATGACTCCGCACGGTTGATGTTGGACACGAGTTTCACCCCTAAGAAGCAGATCTCTCAAAGGGGTTCTACGGTGTTCAGGGCACCTAAGTCTAACATTAACATTATAGGTACATTTTAAACAGAAATCATAATTCATTTAACATTTCTCACAAGGCTCACACGGCCTGCCATATCATATCATAAGAAGCATCATAACTCATGTATTCAACATATATCATGTCTCAGTAACATCCCTTTCTAGGGCATGTCATATCTCATCACCTGCAATTTATGAGATATGTATTGAAAATAAGAAGCCATGCAGTATGCAGATATCAACTCAGAGAGAACAAGCATATAAAGTTAAATGCACTAGAAACATACAATTCAACAATTAAGCATCACCACATCTCATATCGAAACCTTTCATATCACCTTAACATGATTCATTGAACACCCTATCCTTAGGGTTTAATTTGCCTTATTCATTCATTACATGCCAACACCCTACTCTTAGGGTTTCATTTGCCTCATTCACCTTTTCATTTGCCTCATTCACTTGTCAAATGGCTTTCATAATGATCTCATAAGATATAAGCATTCACTAAATAAAGATTGTTTCCAACAAATCATATACAATCTATATAGATATGAAACCACGGAGACTTAACTAAATTTAGATTTTCCATACCATTTACTGATATTTCATGTATCAAGAATAAAATTCAATTAAATAACCCATGAGATACATCCTAACCACTTATAGGATCACTAGTCCGTTTCAATAAGGTTGAAACACTAGTGATGTCTCAATTAGGTTAAACCCTAATTACATCATTTGATATAAATCTGAAAAGCATTCTCACTAGGAAGTGTTGTATACATTTATGATATGAATCTACCATTTAAGAATCATTCAAACAGAGAAGGAATCCATATCATATCAATTTACAACAATCTTAAATCAAACGGACATTTCAGGATTTAGAATTACATGCTAAGCATTTAGGGATTTGGATGCTATAATCAAATTCGTGCATTACACTGTTTGAAGGAAGAACCCACTCACCCTAAGGTGTGAAAACACCCAAAACCACAGCTCAACTCAGGGGATCTCGAATTCCTATCAAATCCCTAGCAAATCTCCCAATTCTTCTTCCATTCAACTCGGGAACCTTGAAAATGAGGGATTATGAAGAAAGGGTGAGAAAAAAGGGAATTTCGACATCATCTTGGATCAAATCAGAGCATGGATGGAATCTTTACATGAGAGAGAAGATCCACCATAAAAGTCTATGCAAAGAATCCAAACTTACTTGATTTCACCCTTCCTGGAATCGCAAAACCCTAATTCAGCAATTCCTCCTCGTTCTCCACTCAAGCCCTAACTCTCCCTCTCTCTCTAGATTTTTGTTTCTCTGGTATGGATGACGAAGAATGTGTGGTCGATCATATAAGTCAATTGAGCTGCTTGGGTCAATTGCATATTGACCCAACACTTAACTTTAATTATATTGGCTGAATATTCAGTTATACAAAAGTTACTGTAATTCGTTTATTTTAGAGATCAAACATTCTCCATAAATTATGGGAATTTAGCACGTTGTTTATAATTAATCTATAAAGCTTCAGTTAAAATTTGAGATCATTTGGAGTTACCAATAAATAATTAAAAATAGAGCAGTGCACTGCTATATTGCAGTCTGCAGAATATTCGGCCGAGTTTGTCCTGCACAAAACTCGACCGACACCCTTACTATAGGGATTCAAAAGTCATCCAAAAATTATTCTAATTTAACAGAGTGTCTAAAACTGTGTTTTTCAAGCACAGTTAAAATTTGATATCAATTGGATATACCAATAAAAAGATAAAATTCAATTACCACACTGCTGTATAATTCTGAAATTGTGATCGGCCGAGTTTGAAACTCGACCGATAAACAGGTCAGAACCTTCTTAAAAAATTCTGATATTTACCAATATTGTTCACATTTTATATATCCAAATAATATACAAATTTGAAGTAAATCAGAGTTACACATAAAATACTAAAAATCATTTAGTGAGACATTCTACTTATCAAATTCTGTATTCATGTTTCATCAAAACCCTATTTGGGCCGATTAGGGTTTATGCTTCTCAAACCCTAATTCTCAAGACAAAAGAACATTTAGACTTCTTATCATAGTTAAAACATCCTAATTGTGTTATTGTCATTAATTAGATTTCAAGAATGATTATTCTAATTAATCTTTGCGATTGTCTAGATAAACCCTAGTTTACCAATTAAGCTCAGATGGGGTCGTAACAAGAACTATCTGACACATGATTTGGAATTGGTAGCGGTGGTCCATGTGTTAAATATTTGGAGACACGATCTTTATGGGGAAGTGTGTCAGATCTTTACAGATCACAAGAACTTGAATTATATCTTTTCGCAGAATGAGCTGAATACGCGACAACATCATTGGATGGAGCTAATCAATGATTATGATTGCACCATTGAGTATCATCCTAGTAAGGCAAATGTGGTTGCTGATGTGCTTAGCAGAAAGTCTTCTTCTCTCTCTATGAAGAAGGCACAATTGAGTTCCTTGGTATGTCATAGGCGAGATATGTTTGTCTCCTTACGACAAATGAATGTACAGTTGGAAGTTTCCTTGTTGGCACAACTATTGGCATAGATGCAAGTCAAGCCTACGCTGAGACAATAGATCAAAGATGCACAACAGACAAATGATACAATGCATTTGATCAGGTCAGAGCTTGGCAGCAAAAAGCGTGATGGGTTCCATGAGTCTGATGATGGACTAGTTTGTTATCAGGGTAGAATGGTGGTCCCCGATGTCGATAATCTAAGGAAGCTAGTTCTAGAGGAATCACACACATCGATGTATGCTATGCATCCTGGAGTCACCAAGATGTATCATAATATGAAGGACATGTATTGGTGGTCTGGCTTGAAGAAGGATGTAGCTGAGTTTGTGGCTAAGTGTGCAATATGTCATAAAGTTAAAGATGAGCATCAAAAGCTGACTAGTACGTTGCAACCCATGCCGATACCATAATGGAAATGGGATCATATAACCATGGATTTCGTAGTTGGTCTACCAAAGATTGCTACGAATCATGATTCCATTTGGGTAATAGTGGACAGGTTGACAAAATCTTCTCATTTCATACCGGTAAAAACAACCTATACAACAGAGAAGCTTGCTCAGGTATATGTAGATGAGATAGTGTGGTTGCACGGTGTACCAGCAACAATAGTCTCCAACAGAGGTCCCCAATTCACAAGTCATTTCTGGGAACAGTTGCACAAAGCGTTGGGAACGCAGTTGAGGTTTAGTATCGCTTTCCACCCTCAGACGGATGGACAGTCTGAAAGGACTATTCAGACTTTGGAGGATCTTCTTTGAGCTTGTGTTTTGTAGTTCCTAGGTAGTTGGGACATGCATCTCAGTTTGATAGAGTTTGCTTATAACAACAGTTACTAGCGGAGCATTGACATGGCTCCTTATGAGGCTCTATATGGAAGGAAGTGCAGATCCTCTTTATGCTGGTATGAGCCTGGTGAGTATCAGCTTTTGGGTCCGGAGTTAGTGCAGTAGACACCAGAAAAGATCAAAGTGATACAATAACAGTTGAAGACGGAACAGGACAGATAGAAGTATTATGCAGACAATCGCCGATGACCCTTAGAGTTTCAAGTGGGAGACAATCTGTATCTCAAGGTCTCACCTTGGAAAGGCATGCTAAGGTTTGGCCAGAAAGGTAAACTGGCACCTAGGTATATGGGGCCATACCCGGTAATAGCACATGTTGGCAAGGTATATTACAAGTTAGAGTTGCCGCCAGAGTTGCACAGGTTGCATCTAGTGTTCCATGTCAGTATGCTGAAGAAAAGTCATCCAGATACAGGGATAGTGATACAACCAGTTGAGGTTGAGCATGATGAAGACGTGACCTATGAGGAGGGTCTGGTGGCGATCCTTGACAGAAGAGTAAAGAAGTTGAAGAGGAAGGACCTGGTTCTTGTGAAGGTCCTTTGGCATCATTGTGGTGTTGAGGAATCCATGTGGGAGATTCGCGAAGAGATGAGGAGAAAGTATCCCCCATTTTTCTCTTCAGATTTTGGGGACAAAATCCCTTTGTAGAGGTTTATGGCTTGTAAGGACCCTGACCTTTGTTTTGGTCTTACCCTTTTTGTTTTGCCTAAACTTGGTGCTTGGTTGTTTTCTAATCACCTTTATTGGTGATTAGGGTTTGCTTGTGCATCGTTGAGAGCTGGAGGTGCTACTTGCAAAATAACCTAAGTTAGGGTTGGAGAGCAAGTTTGTCACCTTGAGAGATGGCTTTCTCTCTCTTTGCTTCCTCCAGGGTTGAGAGGGAGGTTTGAGCTCGTGCCTTGAGTTGTCTTGGGCTTGGTTGAGCTCTTTTGGGCCTTGTTTTCCCTTGTTTGGGCCTTGCCATGCTTGGTTGAGCCCTATATCGGGAAAGGGTGCTTTGTATCGGACATGGAGTATCACCCATGGGGGTGTATCGGCCATGGATGGAGTGTGTCGACCTTTGACCTTTATTGACCTTCTTTCCTTGGTTATGTCACCCTAGCTTGGACATGTAGCCGACCCTTAGGGGAGTAGTGGCATGGCATGTGCATGTGTTTTGCAAGGTGGTAAAATGTGTGGACAAGTGTCCCTTGGTAAGGTGACACCTTTCCTTGGTCTAACCTTGACCCGCATCTATATATGCCTTGCCTTTCTCTTCCTTAGGAACCCTTTTATCTCTTTGTTGCTCCTCTCTTCCTTGGTGCACGATACACCTCTCCCTTGCAACCTTAGTGGCTGATACCCTTGGAAGAGATAAGGTTGGAGGCTGATCCCCTTGAAGGAGTTCCCTTCTTCTTCCTTTAGCTTGGTGGTCGAACCCTAGGTGGGTCTTGTTTCCTTGGTAAGCATCTTCCCTCTCTCCTTATAATCTTCTTCTCCATCTTGCCTACTCTTCAGCCATGGTGGTTATGCTTCTTGTTCCTTTTCTTGAGGTAGCTGAAGTGGTGAGCTTGGAGATAGGAGCTTGAAGCTTGGAGCTTTGGAGCTTGAGGAGTTTTCTTAAGGTGGGTTACATAACTTATAACCTTAGCTATACTACCTTCTCTATATGTTGCATGTTTCATATATGTTGATTGATCGGCCATTGCATGTTATGTTTCTTGCTCTAGAACATGTTGTTAATCTTATGGATTTAATGAGCATGATGTTGATGATGTTGTTGATGGTTTATATGCCTTTACACCTAGTTGGCCAAACCATGGTTTTGGGTTTCCTTATTGAGCAACACTCTTTTCTCTCCTTTGTCTAGAGAAGTGAGTTTGAGCTCTAGTGATGTAGGCAATACCCCTCTCTCGTTTAAGTTGAGAGGTGAGTTTATATTCTAGTTGCTTGGGTGACACCCTCCTCTCACCATGGTTTTGAGAGGTGATCTTTTGGATGGATGATGACTGATGTTGAGGTGGATCCTTGTAGTTTCCCAATTTGTGATAGAGGTTGTGAGAAACCCCTCTCTCTTGATTGTTGAGAGGTGAGCCGATCTTCTTGATCAATTACCATTTGGAGCCCTTGTGCTTGAGGTTGAAGATGACCATGTTGGGATGTGCCTTGCACGATATGCCTTGGAGTAATGCTGCCCGATAACCTTCTTGTCTTGGGTTGTAACCTTGGCCGTTACACCTAGTTGGGTTTGGTTGGTTCTCGATATGGTTCCCTTGGTCGACACTTAGTGGATATGGAGCTTGGGCGTTATACCCTCTTTCCTTGTGTTGATCTTGGCTGATATGCTTTGTTGAGCCTTGGTGGCTTGATGCTCGGTATGCCTTGGCCGAGATGACCCTTGTCTTGGATGTGTTTGACCAATGTGATGTCTAATAGTATTCTTGTGATGCCTGGTATGATGGTTGTATAGAAAACCATAGACGGTGCCTTAGGGATGGCGGATATGAGTAGCTTGACCTAGAGAGATGATAGGTCTGTGTCGGACATGGGGTTGTGTTGCCTGACACACCCCTAGTGGAGTTGGTAGAGGTGATGTCAGCTGGTCCATACATGATATGGAACCTTGGGCGATAGGGTGCCCTAGTTGATATGAAGGACTCTTGGACAATATGGAGAAGTTTGGATGATGGGGTGCCTTGGGCACTATGCCTTCAGCCGATATGGTCTTTGCTGATGGTTAGCCGATAGAGAAACCCTAACCCTAACCCTGATCTTTGTGCACGATAGGCTTTTGGCCGATAACATCTGTTGATGCACGATACACTCTGCCCGACACCATGAGTTGGTGAGTCCTTGTTGCATGATAGTTGATGTCGGGGTTGGCCGTTATGGTGGTGAGCTTGCTTAGGGTTGGGAAACCCTAGACGTTACACCCTTTGGTGAGGGTTGGCACTACTCACCATACCTTTAGTGAGGGTTACAGAAGTTTTGGTAAGGGTTCTGATAGCTCAGAATGTATATGGCTAATAATGACAACACAAGTGATATGATGTAATCACCTTGAATCGTGCAAATATGATGAGGAGATATAATGATGGGTTGTGAACTAGTAAGCTTGGAAGCATATGATGTTGCTTCACATGATGATGTGATGCATGCCCATGGTCACAGGTATAAGGCATAATATATGTTCATGATTGATAATAATACCATGAATGATAAAACTATGAATTCTACAACTTATGTGTAATATACTCATGGATGTTGCATTATACTTGATAGGATGATAATCCTGTTAATCCATGATGGTTTCAATTATCCCTGTACTCTCAGGTCCTCGGGGGTGTTTGACGATGTTTCGTGACGTCTTGCAGTTGTAATTTTGTATATCCTGCTGCTGGCCATACGTGGCCTGTTATGTATGTATAAATAGGTGTTGAACTCTGGTGCTGACTGTACAACTAGTTTCGATAAGGATGTGGACTTATAAGAAGACTTGTGAATGTTTATATAACATGTCTTTCTACAGGATGTTGATGCAAAAGTACTCTCATGTATGCTTTCCGCAATTGGTTTTATATAACCTATGTTTTCGGTAATATGTGGTTCCACATGTTTTCGCATGTCATCTCATTGTCGGTGTGATGGTGGGGTGTCATAAGTTGGTTTGGTATCAGAGCTCTAGGTTTGCTGAGTCTACATGGATCTATGACTAGGTTTGCGTCTGTTCTTTTGATTTTTTCCAGATTTTCTTACATAACCTTCTGCTCTCAGCGGAAGATAAAGCTTAAAGATGTCTGGGAACCATGAAGCGATGCTTCATCAGTTGATGGAGTAGGAGGGCAGGAACATGGAGATCGGGAGCCTGAGTTCCCCCAACTTGACCCAACCATTCTTGAAAATCCTGCCTACCAATAGCTTAGGGGGCAGATGATGGCTATGATGAATCACATGGTGGAAAGGTCACCAGTGTCTCAACCAAGAGCACATGCTCCCCATGGTGAAGCATCGGGTATTGGGAAGACCTTTGAGCGGCTTTGCTGAGTCGGAGCTTCAGATTATGATGGGACGACTGATCCATCAGATGCAGATCTGTGGTTGACAGGTCTTGAGAAGCCGTCCAGATCCTTGACATCCCTGAAGCAGGCAAAGTCAAGCACGCTGTCTACCTTCTAAAGGGTAGTGTTGGCCACTGGTGGGCCATTGAGGAGGAGAAGCGACCCGGTGAGGAGATCGGTTAGGAGGTCTTCTGACGAGAGTTTGTCAGTAGATACTTTCTGAAGATGTATCTGGATGAGAAGATCAACCAGTTTGATCATCTATGCCAAGGTTTGATGAGCATCACCTAATATGAAGCCAAGTTCATGGACTTGCTGAGGTTTTATCCTCACATGGTGGTGACAGATGATGAGCGGATCAGGCGGTTTGAGAAAGGTTTAAGTGTTGAGCTATTGACACCTGCTGCTGCTTTAGAGAATCAGGAGCGGTTTGCCACGTTCGTGGAATCTGTCAGTAGGATTGAACGATCTGTTAAGGAGAAAAGGGAGTCCATGACCAGGAAAAGGTCTGCTTAGTTCCAGGGACAGAGGTCTGGTGGCTTCAAGAAGCCAAGGTTTTAGCACCTTCCACAATGTAGAATTGTCGTACACCATCTCAGTGGTCTCCACGTAAGGGAAGATGTTATGTTTCTTCGCCATCGAAGGTGCATAGTACAACTTCTGTGGCAGTGACAGGGCCATATAGACCGCAAACAGAAGGAAGGTCATGTTATCACTATGGACAAAATGGGCATTTAAAGTCAAATTGCCAAAGAAGAGACGTTGAAGTAACACAATAGCTGAGATAGAGTCAACAAGGATCAGATAGACAACATGCCAGTAGTAGCAGAGGGCGAGGATGCGGTCAAGCGTCGCAAGCGGGATCGTCTGCTCAAGGAAGCTGAGGACGTGGAAAACAAGCAACGGCTCAATTCTATGCTATGAGTCAGCTGGAGGCGATAGTCAACCCGCGAGTGGTGACAGGTCATATAGAGTTATTTCATTTTGATTTGTCTTCTTCTTGCTTCATATATGTTTTGGTTGACCCCGGTGCTACACACTCTTTTATCACATTATTTGTAAGAAAGATAGCTTGTTGTTAGAAACCCCTCTTGATGGTTCCTCGATACTTCGAGAAGAGTGTCCATCTTGTGTCTTATATTTTTCGGGACACAGTATAAAAGTGAATCTTATACCACTTGATATGCATGGATTCGATGTAATCCTTGGGATGCATACCTTAGAGAGGTTGTAACATCCCAGGATTTGAGGCCTCGGATAAGTTGATCTTAAAAGGAATGATTGGACTACCCATATCACCAAGGTGCACCTCCTTTTCCGGGAGCCCATCACTAAAGAACTCCATAGTTAAGCGTGCTCAGCTTGGAGTAGTACTAGGATGGGTGACCAGTCGGGAAATTGATCCTGGCTTGCGCGTCAGTGTGGACAAAGTGCGCAATTAAGGCTAGTGGTGGTCTGTGGGGCCAGTCGTCATTCCTCAAACTCTACTAGAGCCTTGGGCAGTGGGCCCGGGTGTTACAAATGGTATCAGAGCCATAACCCCTCCAGTAGGTGGGGCCCACATGGGCATGTGGCATGCCAGTCTTGAGCCGTGCGGTCCAGGCAAGTTGGAAAGGGCTATCCGTAGAGACGAGATGGAGCCGCCCTTGCGCTGGTAGCCGTGGACGGGAGCTGGGTGTCCATGGGCCATTGTGGGTCTGCACTGAAATGGGGTCAGATTATGAGGCCATATAGTTGAGACTTGACGAGGACGTCAAGAGTCTAAGTGGGGGAGATTGTAACATCCCAGGATTTGAGGCCTCGGATAAGTTGATCTTAAAAGGAATGATTGGACTACCCATATCACCAAGGTGCACCTCCTTTTCCGGGAGCCCATCACTAAAGAACTCCATAGTTAAGCGTGCTCAGCTTGGAGTAGTACTAGGATGGGTGACCAGTCGGGAAGTTGATCCTGGCTTGCGTGTCAGTGTGGACAAAGTGCACAGTTAAGGCTAGTGGTGGTCTGTGGGGCCAGTCGTCATTCCTTAAACTCTACTAGAGCCTTGGGAAGTGGGCCCGGGTGTTACAAACCAGCAATTGCTGATCGATGTTTTGTTTGTCGACGTTTTAGGTAATATCCTGAAAAACACAAACAGTAAAGTGGCACATCGTGAAATTAAGAAATAAAGTGCAAGGAGGATTAGATAAAGTATTTCAAGCTGTGGATGGTTAGATTTCCAAGTTTTATAAAGGTAAGTAAAAGTTTTAATTTTTGTACCCAATTCCAGTTTAGTTAGTAGAATTTTATAATTATTGTTGATTATATGCTGAACCTTAGATCCTGTAAATTGATTAATGGCTCTGACCTTCGTGTCTCCCTTAATTGGGGGTTACCGAGAGGTGGGGTCATTACAATTGGTATCAGAGCCATAACCCCTCCAGTAGGTGGGACCCACATGGGCATGTGGCATGCCAGTCTTGTGCTGTGCGGTCCAGGCAAGTTGGAAAGGGCTATCCGTAGAGACGAGATGGAGCCGCCCTTGCGCTGGTAGCCGTGGATGGGAGCTGGGTGTCCATGGGCCATTGTGGGTCTACACTGAAATGGGGTCAGATTATGAGGCCATATAGTTGAGACTTGACGAGGACGTAAAGAGTCTAAGTGGGGGAGATTGTAACATCCCAGGATTTGAGGCCTCAGATAAGTTGATCTTAAAAGGAATGATTGGACTACCCATATCACCAAGGTGCACCTCCTTTTCTGGGAGCCCATCACTAAAGAACTCCATAGTTAAGCGTGCTCAGCTTGGAGTAGTACTAGGATGGGTGACCAGTCGGGAAGTTGATCCTGGCTTGCACGTCAGTGTGGACAAAGTGCACAGTTAAGGCTAGTGGTGGTCTGTGGGGCCAGTCGTCATTCCTCAAACTCTACTAGAGCCTTGGGCAGTGGGCCCGGGTGTTACAGAGGTATAAGGTTGCGTTGGACTATGGTTCGAAGTTGGCAGTGTTTGATGACAATAGAGAGAGGTGGATCTTCCAAGGAGATAGGAAGATTCTTCCGACGTGTCTAGTATCAGAGATGGTGGCAGAGAAGTTGCTGCGGTAAGGTTGTAGAGCATTCTTAGCTCACGTTGTGGATACCTAGGAGAAAGGTCCCAACCTTGAGGAGGTAACGGTTGTCTGAGAGTTTGCATATGTGTTTCGTGATGAGTTCCCCGGTGTTCCCCCACCTTGAGAGATTGATTTTGAGATCAATCAACACAGCCAGTTGCACAGACGCCATATAGGATGGCTCCAGCAGAGATGGAAGAGTTGAAGAAGCAGTTACAGGAGTTGTTGGAGAAAGGTTTCATCTGACCGAGCATGTTGCCTTGGGGTGCTCCAGTGCTATTCATTAAGAAGAAGGACGGGTTGATGCAGTTATGTATAGATTACCGAGAGTTGAATAAAGTCACGATCAAGAATAAGCACCCGTTGCCGAGGATAGATGATCTCTTCGATCAGTTGTGTGGCGCTACAGTGTTCTCAAAGATCGACCTACGGTCTGGATATCACCAGTTGAGGATTAAGGAGGATGACACACCTAAGTCAGCGTTTAGGATGAGGTATAAGGTTGCGTTGGACTATGGTTCGAAGTTGGCAGTGTTTGATGACAATGGAGAGAGGTGGATCTTCCAAGGAGATAGGAAGATTCTTCCGACGTGTCTAGTATCAGAGATGGTGGAAGAGAAGTTGCTGCGGTAAGGTTGTAGAGCATTCTTAACTCACGTTGTGGATACCAAGGAGAAAGGTTCCAACCTTGAGGAGGTAATGGTTGTCTGAGAGTTTGCATATGTGTTTCCTGATGAGTTCCCTGGTGTCCCCCCACCTTGAGAGATTGATTTTGAGATCAATCAACACAGCCAGTTGCACAGACGCCATATAGGATGGCTCCAGCAGAGATGGAAGAGTTGAAGAAGCAGTTACAGGAGTTGTTGGAGAAAGGTTTCATCTGACCGAGCACGTTGCCTTGGGGTGCTCCAGTGCTATTCATTAAGAAGAAGGACGGGTCGATGCAGTTATGTATAGATTACCGACAGTTGAATAAAGTCACGATCAAGAATAAGCACCCGTTGCCGAGGATAGATGATCTCTTCGATCAGTGGTGTGGCGCTACAGTGTTCTCAAAGATCGACCTACGGTCTGGATATCACCAGTTGAGGATTAAGGCGGATGACACACCTAAGTCAGCGTTTAGGATGAGGTATAAGGTTGCGTTGGACTATGGTTCGAAGTTGGTAGTGTTTGATGACAATGGAGAGAGGTGGATCTTCCAAGGAGATAGGAAGATTCTTTCGACGTGTCTAGTATCAGAGATGGTGGCAGAGAAGTTGCTGCGGTAAGGTTGTAGAGCATTCTTAACTCACGTTGTGGATACCAAGGAGAAAGGTTCCAACCTTGAGGAGGTAACGGTTGTCTGAGAGTTTGCATATGTGTTTCCTGATGAGTTCCCTGGTGTCCCCCCACCTTGAGAGATTGATTTTGAGATCAATCAACACAGCCAGTTGCACAGACGCCATATAGGATGGCTCCAACAGAGATGGAAGAGTTGAAGAAGCAGTTACATGAGTTGTTGGAGAAAGGTTTCATCTGACCGAGCACGTTGCCTTGGGGTGCTCCAGTGCTATTCATTAAGAAGAAGGACGGGTCAATGCAGTTATGTATAGATTACCGGCAGTTCAACAAAGTCACGATCAAGAATAAGTACCCGTTGCTGATGATAGATGATCTGTTCGATCAGTTGTATGGCGCTACAGTGTTCTCAAAGATCGACCTACGGTCTGGATATCACCAGTTGAGGATTAAGGTGGATGACATACCAAAGTCATCATTTAGGACGAGGTATGGTCACTTTGAGTTTGTGGTTCTGCCGTTTGGGCTAACCAATGCACCTGTTGCTTTCATGGACCGGATGAAACGAGTGTTCCGCCCGTTCTTAGATCAGTTTTTTGTAGTCTTTATAGATGACATTTTGATCTATTGTCAGGACAAGAAAGAGCATGAGTGACATCTTCGACAAGTGTTGACTCTTCTTCACCAACATCAGTTGTATGCCAAGTTCAGCAAATGTGAGTTATAGTTGAAGGAAGTGACATTCTTGGGTCATGTGATATCTGCAGAAGGAGTCCGGGTGGACCCTAAGAAGGTGGAGTTAGTTGTAGGTTGGCAGCAGCCAAAGATGCCGATAGAAGTTTGTAGTTTTCTAGGTTTGGTCAGATGCTACCAGAGGTTTATCAAGGACTTTAGTGTGATCATGTTGTCGATGACAAAGCTGACCAGGAAGGATGTACCTTTTGTTTGGGATGATCGTTGTCAGGAAGCTTTCCAAAGTTTGAAGGAGAAGCTGACTAGCGCCCCAGTGCTAGTGCTGCCAGAACCTAGGAAGGGATATGTTGTTTTCTGTGATGCTTCCAAGAAAGGCTTAGGTTGTGTACTGATGCAGGAAGATCATGTGGTTTCTTTTGCTTTGCGACAGCTTAAGAAACATGAGGAGAACTATCCAACACATGATTTGGAATCGGCAGCGGTGGTTCATGCGTTAAAGATTTGGAGACACTATCTTTATGGGGAAGTGTGTCAGATCTTTACAAATCACAAGAACTTGAAGTTATCTTTTCGTAGAATGAGCTGAATATGTGACAAGAGCACCATGGAGGCTCTCTCTCTTGGCTATGGAGGTCAAACTCCAAGGTTAAACTGGGTGGCTGCAACCTACCAGTCTCTAGAATTCCCCCCTCCCCTGGCTTAGATCCAGAGTGGGGTATTTATAGGCAATGGATCAGATCTAATTTGCACAGACCGCGGGGCACTTCCCAATTGCATGGGTTGCGGTTCTTTGCACTTGGCCTAGTCGCGGAAGTGCAAACCGCAATCGTAGTTAGGGGGTTTGGAGGTCGCGGTGTAGGACACCAACTGGGGTGAAGTTGAGATGGCGTCGAGATGCGATTATCTATTGCAGATCAGGGCAATGGAGGTTGCGGTTTGACAGCTGGGATCGAGGTGAAGTTGTTGGATTTGAAGGTGTTGCGGGTCAAAGTGGTGATGATGCAGGCATTGTTGATGGAAGGTCCAGACCGCGGATGGCGTCGGGGTGGTTACAGTTACTTGTTGCTGATGGAGGTCATGTTTCATACAAAAGAAAGATAGGTCACAGAGTGGGAACCGCGGCCACAGTTTAGGAAAGAAATAACTGCGACCGCGGTTATGTGGGAGGGGGTGGTTGCGGGTGTGAAGGAGATCGTGGGCTGTGTTGTGCTTGATCATGATAGGAGTGGAGGATGCTGGTGGCGTAAATGTGCATGGCTGTCGTGAGGTGAAGAGGTGCAAATGTAAGAGGAGAGTGTTGATTGTGGGTTTGGCAGTTGAGAAGGCTGTGATCCAGGAGTCCTCTGGTCGTGATGTAAACGGGCTGGAGATGGTGCTACTGGAGGAGACCACGGGCAGGAGAAATGGAGGCGTTGTACTGGGCAGGTGGTAGAGAGGGGCGTGATGTCATCGACTGCACTGACTGTGGGTTGAGATGATGTCGATCGCGGCCACGGTCTACTACTGTTGGAAAGCCGGAGGTCGAGGCTATGTGGGGAAGATGCTGAGGTAGCAGTGGCGACGTTGCGCGAGGTATAGATGATGCTTGTTGGCGGTTGGTGAAGAGATGATGGCCGAGGCGTTAACGCTGGAGATCGCGGATGCAGCCGGAGGAGACCGCAATCATGGCTGAGGAGTTGGTGAGGTCACGGTCTAGTGTTAGTGAAGACCGCTGACAACTGGATGAGCGGAGAGGAAACTGTGGGTGAGAGAGGAGAGAAATAATCGTGATCGCGGTTATGTGGGAGGGGGTTGCGGTCTGGTGTTGTGCAGAAACTAATGTGTCTGCGGTTTAGGGTTGAGGGAGGAAGAGAAGAATAGGGAAGTAGCCAGCAGCATAATGAACCAAAAGGACCGACTCCATTAGTATATGGGCCTGAAGATTTAGCCCATATACTCCAATTTAGCCTGCATAATTAGAATAAAATCCAATTAAAATAGAAATTAAATCAATTAGGTTAAGTGAGGGTGTATAAGGAGGCTTAGGCAAAAGAAGCAATTAATCAGATAAAAACTGAGCCCAAGATGGTGACTCAGACAAAGATGAAAACGTATTTATCATTAGAAAATATAGCAAATAACACAGTTTCATTGGGCCTCGGAGAGAGAGAAAACATGGAGAAAGTTGCCATCACAAGTTCGATGCCTGCTTGTCCCAAAATTGGCTAGATTGGCTACTTTATTAGCTAGCTAGTTACTTTATCTATGTAAAGATAAAAAGAACTAAAACATAAGCATTTGAGGGCATATTAAGGCCAAAGTGACACAAAACCATAGATAAATAGCACAAAGAATATGCGCTAATTTGGGTGTTATCAAAAGCACACAACAAGTGCAAAGATTCAATTGCATATTTTTATAACATTTTCCAAACACATACAAAACATTTCACAGACAACTCAAAGCATACACCAACGAGTCTTGTTCCTTCAAAAATGTATTTTTTTGACCATCCATGTTAAAATGTTACATTTGCTTCACAAATAATACAATGAAAAGCAAAATAGAAGTTTGAAATAACATTTAGTATATGTTGTCTTATACATTTTATGATTGATGACTTTGTTGTTGATGATTTGGTTGCTTCTACCAAGAGGGTTGTGTCTATTTCCATTACAATTTGTACCAGGATGAACTATCTTGAATATCCTAAATGAACAAGCATAAAATTTGGTTCACCTAACATTGTTTTTTGGAACACTTAAAAGTTGAAGTAACTTTTGGGGTTAAAATATTATTGACATACCTAATTACAAGAAGGTTGATGACAAAATATATTTAATCACTGATATTTGTAGAAAAGGAGCTAATACAACAAGTAACATGCACTAATATCATATATACAAGTACCAAATCAATACCATAACTCATAAAAATACAAAATATGTTTGCAACAAACCACATATATGAATAATAAAAAAATTCAATCAAATATAGAGAATTTCCTAGTTAACAAGGAGTATTAACATTTATATATACATTTTTGATAACATTTACATACTAAAAAATAGTGTAAGTCACTTGTAATCTCAGCGGTGCAGGGTATTGAAGAAGAAGAGCATAAAGATAGTAATAGTTAAACATTTTTGTGTTAGCGGGGTAAAAATTCTTTCTGTAGGAAACACATCCTTGAACTTTTTTAAGTAGTAAGAATACTTGTGCAATCAAATAACAAAATGTAGGAAATAATGTATTAAAAAGAAATCATATAGAAAGTGGAAAAATAAGAGTTGACTGATCTAGCTTTACAAGTTTGAATTGTATATTTTAGAAAAATATATAGAACATGCCAACTCCTTATACATTTGTTTTTGTTTGGGCCTTGAAATCATTTGACCTGAACCTAAAATAGTAATAAGAATTTAAGAACACCACACGAACAAAACAATTAACATGTGTCCAGCGAACCAACTTTTTCATCTACTATAATGGTCATATAATGGTGAAAATTTGAAGTGCACGAAGATTGATGACCAGATGCATAAAATTAAAACATGATAAGAAGGTGGTATTTTGTGAGTGTATTGTTGTAGTGCATGAAGATTGATGACTACATACATAAAATCAAACACTACAAATAATCCAAACATTCATAGCCACACCATTACCAAAACATGATAAGAAGGTGGTGTTATCCTTAATTTTATATAACAAAACATTTCATGAGAATATGTAAAACCTTTTATTAATTAATTTGTTTTAACTCATTGCTAGTGTGAATCGAGTACATATTGTTTTGACTATTTCCTTGTACAAGATCAAATGCATACACAAATTGAAAATATTTAAAAGTGAAGAAAATTATGTGGGATGTGATACCCTCACCCAAAAGATACATTTATAAGATGTGGATGAGAAATAAAATACCTTAAAAGTAATCTTATTTGGAAGAAGGAGTTGGAAAAGTGAAAAAAGGTTTGTAGTGAGAAATATATGTTTATTAAAATGAATGTGAGGCTGACTAGAATGTATGGCATTTGGAAAATTGAAAAAAAGGATGAACGGTTTGTTGGGTGCAGGGAATTTGGAATGGAAATTGAGAAGTGTAATGGGAGAAGAAAAACAATAGAGGGATAGCTCTGCGGACTTGGAAATTCCTCTACTTTTTACCTTTTTTTAGAATTTGTAACTAAAAAATATTTATCAAAACCATAACCCTATAATAGCTACCATAACCCTCTCCTTTTGGTTAATTACATATTTACTCTTGTCTCATTTTATACACACATCAATTAAAGATATAGTTTAATAGAGTTTATAACATGTTATAAACCTTTTGTCGTTAATATAATTTTGAAAATTTAGTTTTATGGTTTAATTTTTTTTGAGATTATCTGTAATTTTGGTGATTTTTTCTTAAATTTCATATAAGGATTGCTTGAAGGCCAATAAAAAATATTTTCACTTTAGGAAATTTTTGTTTTGAATATTCTATAATAGTACTATGAGAGAAAAATAAAAAAAATCCTAAAACTTTAAGTTAGTTTAGACTTTACTAAGTGGTTGATATATTAATTGTAATGCCCAATCCTTTTAGCCAAGGCTCTAGTAGAATTTCAAAAGTGACGACTAACCCCATAGACTACCATTGACCTTAACTACGTGCTTTGTCCTCAAAAACACATAAATCGGGATTAACTTTTCGATTGGCCACCCATCCTAGTACTAATCTGAGCCTAGCATACTTTTAATTATAGAGTTCTTAGTGATGGGCTCCCTAAAAATGAGGTGCACCTTGGTGATATGCATTGTCTAGCCATTTATTTTAAGATCATTTTATCTGATGCCTCAAATCCTGAGATGTTACAATCTCATCTACTTATCCTTTTGATGTCCTCATCAAGGCTCAACTATATCGTCTCATATACCTATTGGAGGGAAATTGGTGTAGGGAAATATGGCTACAGAAGTGGCATTAGAAAAAAAATTTATAGCCATATTCCCCATAAACTAGAGCATTGTGTCAACATCTATAAGATGGAAAGGATGGGTTCAAGGATATACCCAGTCCTGGAGCAAGTCCAGCGACATCTCCTCATCATTGTAGATGTACAACTATCTTCAGGTTGCATTGGGACTCATCTGCTGCACCCCCAGGTCTACACCACAAACAGTTGGTTGACATCATCCTTCTAGCGGTAGACAATGACCTCCAAGACTCTATGGAAGTCCACATAGGCATCCTAGATCTCTTGTCATCCTAGTAAAATAGATAGGAAGGATTTTGCCCTCCCATTAGTTTACTAATCACCAATTTTCTCTCCCACAATTATTTGTCCCTTGATATCCCTCCCTTTAGTGGGTAGGACTTTCTCGGACTCTTTATTGGTTACCACAACTAGAGAGGACAATAATTCTCAAAAGAAATTGAGTTGTGTTTTGGAAATCCCCCAGTACCCCTTTATTTATAGGAGGGGTTAGGGTCTAGGTTCCCAATCTATGTGGGAGTTGAAAGGACTAGAAGATCTTGAATTTACACAACCTGCAAGCACCAAATCAGTTAGTTGGCAACTGAACCGATCAATTCACACGCAAACCAGTTGGTTCACCCTACGAATTGGTCATTTTTGTATGTTCCCCAATCACATATAAATTTGGAAATTCATTTCTAAGTAATGTTCAACATAAATTTCTTGAACCAATCAAAATGAGTAAGTGAAACAATCAAATTTTCTCATGAATTTAGGAAAGTCACCAGAACGTTTAGTTGGAATGATCGAGTCGATCGGTTCACTAAGTGAATCAATCGTCTCACCCAACCTGAGCTGATTGGTTCACGCAGTAAGCTGATTGGTTGGTGCCCTAATTCATGCACAACTCAGTCAATTCCATATCCAATCAACCTGACACTCCCACCAGATGTTTCATCACATGAGTTGATCGGTTGGGAGTCCAGTCAGTCAATTTTTTACTTGAATTGAAAACCTAAATACTTTAGCAATCAATACAATCATCATTCAAGATCAAACTCCTCTTCTAGGTCCTGACTTATGTGTGTGACCCTATAGGTCCCATATTATATTTGTGAGGATTGTCCATAACATCTTATGTCATCACAAGCAATGAGCGGTGCCTAATCACACATAAATGCTAACCTAGTAAATTGAAAGTTGGAGAACAACTTCAACCTGCAATTTGTGTATGGTGTTACAATATTTGTATAGCTCCTTTGCCACTGATATCTATATTGAACTCGGGGCAAGGAGTAGTCATCCACTTCAACATTCAACCTTGTTCCTGGAACCAGAGTAGATTGTCTGAGATATATATAAACTGAATATCACATATTGACTCACATGTGCATGGCCATGCTTTTCTCAGTCTCGCTAATCAAGAGGCCTTGGATATCATACTCATGTAGGAGAGACAAATCCAATCTATATCATTCACAATCAGTCCCCATTTTTCACATCACCCCATCATCACCCTTCTAACAACCCTTATTCAAGATTATGTTTGATGATGTCAAAGCATACCAAATGACATGTGATGAGCGTAGTCACTTCAGGTTGAAAAAGCACAACCACCATCACCAAAACTATGAGAGCTTACTAAGACTACCATGTTAGTTGCTTCTATGTGTCAGTCTCATGGTGTGTATTCCTGATACACTGTTCTCTAACATGTATCTATGTACTTGGTTTAATATTGTCATATCATGACTAATGAGATTATGTCATCAACCAACTCATACTATGATCTTATGTGTTATTGATGTCTATATACCTTCTACATTAACAACTGATCAGGGACATAATGATAATGTATATACTCTTAACATCCATATGATCCCATTGTTCAAGTCACAAACTTGAAGACATACGTCATTGAGTAATATCATGCTCTAGACATTTATAATGTTACATCATTATCTCATAGCTGTATAAAATAGAATAAATTAAAAGATTGCCTTTTATTTATAAGCAAATTATTTACATATTATGCCATTACAATCATCATATGATTGACTCTCTTGGAATACATACCAACAATTGGCTCTGATACAATTTTGACACTCGGGCCCACTGTCCAAGACTCTAGTAGATTTTCAGGAATGCCGATAGGCCCCACAGACAATCACTAACTTAAACTGTGTACTTTGTCCTCAATCACACACAATCCAGGATCAACTTCTTAACTGGTCCCTCATCCTAGTACTACATTGGGTCAATCACGTTAACCGCAAAGCTCTTAGTGATGGGCTCCCTAAATAGGAGGTACACCTCGGTGATATTAGTAATCTAATAATTCCTTTTAAGATTATTTTATCTAAGGACTTGATGCGATGATTTTGAGTCGCATTTGTAAACATATTTTACTTGTGTTTCATGCATTTATTGGTCATTTTGGTGGTTAATATTGCATAATTCATTTACTTCAGTCTATGTCTTTCTCAGTGTCAAATCTCCCTTATTTTAGTATTTTGAGCATAAATGACTACGATAATATGTTTTATTTCGTCTTATGTGGTTTTGTGTTGCAATTTCAGGAAAAACGAATATCTGCTGTTGTCGATACCATCGACAGTGGTCGATACCATCGACAAGACCACAGGTTGCCAGCCGCAAGGAGCATCACAGAGTCGATACTATCGATAGGAGAGTCGATGGTATCGATTTACAATCAGGTTGTTGGCGAGAAGAGAGTCGATACTATCGACCTCGAAGTCGATACTATCGACAAGTGGAGCTGTAGCGATGGAAAAGGACAAAAACTGACGCCTTAGGGTGTCGATACAATCGACCCTCGTTGATGGTATCGAGTCAGCATCAGTCACGACGAAGAAAAGAAAAGTAGACCAGCCGATATCGTGCAAGGTCGATACCATCGACTCGCGTCGATGGTATCGACACCGTCAGATACAAGTTTGTTTTAGATTGATCTAAATCCGACAGCTGTGGTATTTTTATGACCTAACCCAGGGATTATACCTAATGACGGCGGCCAAGAGCAATCTATCACATCATTAGCCACTGCACACGTCCCGAGAAGGTGTGGAGAGAAGAACGGAGCCCAGAAGCACGCCCCAGCCGTTCCGGAGGCCGAAGAAGACGTTCTCCACCGCCGAAAGGTTGTAGATCGCGTATTCCACGCCGAGGAATGCTTGGATCTCCTCCGTTCAGGGGTTTCATTTCTTATTCACGTTTTTCTCCATGTGTCCCTTTTTCTCTACCATGTTTTGCTTTGAGATGAACATGCAAGGCTAATCCCCTTTGTCTTTAGGACCGGGAGTAGCCCGGGGAAGCATTGTATGACATTTTTAACGTAGTAATTCATCATTTATCTCTTAAATCCCTGGTATGAATTCATTTTCTCAATTATATTGTTATGCTTGATCACCATAATAATAATCTAATGCCCTTAATTGCTTTGAAAGAAGAATTAACGGTTGAAAAGAGATGAAATTCAAATTAATTAACAAATCCCTTAAACAAGGTGGTGTAAGGTTATTGGTGGATACCCAGAGGTAGATTCTAATGCACCTAGTTTAGGGTATATGTTACTACGACGGTGGAACCGACCTAGACATAGGTTGTGAATTGTACCACGACAGTAGGCAATTCTGACTACAGACCACTACCCGGAAAGAGAGATAAATTTGAGTTGCTATATGGAAATTCATACAATGATAACCCGTGGTGAAACCGTAATCTTGGAGATCTCCACTTGAATTGATTAAACTAAATCTTTAATCGATTGTTTTTTTTTGTTCTATTTCATTTTCTTTTAATTTTACAACAACTTTGAACCATTTTAACCGGCTTAGCTGATCGCGAACAGTTAGTAGTAGTCTACCGATAGTTCAGTGTCCCTGAGTTTGACTCGGGCCTCACAAAGGCCTTTACTACATTGACGCATACACTTGCGTTCTACGCACGGAAAAAGTATGTCAAGTTTTTGGCACCATAGTCGGGGACACGACAATTGTCGGCACTACAAGTGCTGCAAGTGGCCATTCTAGGCCACTTTTTTATTTTTATTATTTTGAAATCATTTCCAAAATTCATAGTATATCTTTCCAATTTTTGTAATCGTCTGGCACAGTACTGAACTGAAATTTTCATTTTGTAGGTACTGTGCATGGTGCAGACGCATAGCACCGACTACACGCAACAGGCACCAGAGGTTCCACAGCCGGGACCTTACGATGAGGAGGATTACAATCAAGACCACTTGGAAGAAATAGATTCCGAATCTGAACAAGAAGAAATGGCATAGGAACAAACAATATGGGAGAAGATCAAGGCTTCTTCTTCATCTGCGTCAAAGGGGCCAATTAAGAAGCAGGCGATCAACATTCCGACTTATAAGATTGATCCTGCATTAATCAACTTAGTCAAGTCAAATGCATTCCATGGGTTAAAGAATGAAGACCCAATCACTCATATAAGCCAATTCGTGGAGAATTGTGACATGATTAAATTGATAGATTTCCACAGGAGACGCTCTACCTAAAGCTGTTCCCGAGTTCTCTGGAAGGAAATGCACGAGAATGGTTGCACAATCTTGACGATGAATATGTGGAATCATGGAACCACATGGTGGAGGTATTCTTTGAAAGGTTCCTCCCGCCTGAGAAGACTAATGACATGATCATGAAAATCCACAATTTCACCCAGAAGGCAGGAGAGACCTACTCTGAGACCTGGGAAAGGTTTCAGATCATGCTTAGGAGGTGCCCGCATCACGGGCTTGACAAGGAGACACAGGTCAAAATCTTCTATTTTGCTCTCTCCGAGCATGATAGAAGTAACTTAGATTCCGCAGGCTCAGGATTCTTTTTGAACAACACAGACACGAGGTGTTGGGAAATTTTGAAGAACATGGCCAAGAAGCAATCCTAGGGTGACAGGGACGCCATAGAGCACGTTCGAGTTGCGGGGGAGTCAAAGGCCATCAAAGAGATGAATGAGAAGATGTACTTTATAGCAAAGAAACTACTTGCAAAAGAAGATACGAAATCTGAGGATGAAGCTCAAATCAAATTCATGCGCCAATAGCAGGGTTACAGAAATAACGATTACTCATGGAGGAAGGACAAGAAATTCTCATGGAAGGATCCGAATAACTTTTTGCAGGACCCCGATGTAAAACCCCAGTCAGTGGCGGAGGATAAGAGCACGGAGTTGCTCAACTAAGTGATAAAGCATAACCAAGAACTTATGAACACCTTTTGTAAGGACCCAGACCTGCGTTTAGGGTTTACCCTGTTTGTTTTGCTTGATATTGGTGCTTTGGTACTTGCTAATCACCTTTAGTGGTGATTAGGGTTTGGTTGTGCTTTGTTGAGAGTTCGAGGGGCTACTTGCAAATAACCCAAGTTTAGGGTTTTGTGGGCAAGTTTGCCATCTTGTGAGGTGTTTTTCCTCTTTGCTTCCTCTAGGGTTGAGAGGAAGGCTTGGGCTTGTTGTTTGAGTCCTTTGGGCCTGAGTTGAGCTTGTTTGGGCCTTGGAGTTCCTTGTTTGGGCTTGCTTGAGCCTTGTGTCGCCCAGTTGCTTGGTGTGTCGCCCAGTAGCTCTTGTTGTGTCACCCAGATGGCTTGGCTTGGTTGATGGACACATGGTGCACATCTTGGACAAGTGCCTTATGGCTTGCATGAGAGGTGTCTTGAGTTGGTGGACATGTGTCCCTTGGGTGGGCGACACATAGCATGGTTGTACCTTGGTTTCTCCTCCCCTTCTTCCTATATAGGTAGCTCTTCTCCTTGCCTTAGTCTCCTTTGGTCCTTTGGTCTCCCCTCCACCCTTGGTGCACGATATCCCTCTCCATCTTGCTTGTGTTGGCCGATACACTTCCTTGGAGCTGAAGTGGTGGCCGATACACCTTCCTGGAGCAGCCTGGTGGACGATAGATTCGGACCTTGGAGTGCATCTTCTCCCTTGAAGCTTGGAGCTTAAGGCGGGTTGCATAGTTTCTAACCCTAACTCTTTTACCTCTAGCTTTGATCTTGTTATATGTTAGTAGTCTAGCTTAGTTCCTTGCTTGTACATCTTGCTTATGTACCTTAGTGGCCGATATCCCTCTCTAGGGTTTAGGGTTCCTTATATACCTTGCTTTTTAGGGTTTGTGCTCTTTGTGTTGGAGGTTGAAGATGACCCAGGGTTGGGCGATACCCCTTCCTTGTGGGTGTGTTGGGCGACACACTTGCCCTTAAGTTGAACGATATGGTGATCTAGGGTTTGAGTTCCTTGTGTTGGAGGTCGATAGTGACCTAGGTTGGGCGATAGGGTGCTCTCTCTGGTGGCCGATATGGTTCCTTGGTGGATGATATGTTGTGTCCTTGAGGTTGGCCGATACACTTGCCCTTAAGTTGAACGATAGGGTGAGCTAGGGTTTGTTGGCCGATATGATGAGTACCTTGGAGATGAACGATACCCTTCCTCTTGTTGGCCGATATGGATGTCCTTGTGTTGGATGATAGAGTGGGTGCTCTTGTGTCGAGTTATCTCCTTGTCCATGTGATGGACTATAGGGTCATGTAGTGCCATGAGTGTTAGGGTTGGGCGATAAGCCTTGGGCCATGATGGGCGATACCCTAATGGCCGATAGCCCTAATGGCCGACACCATGGTGGCCGATAGCCCTAATGGCCGACACCATGGTGGGTGATACCCTAATTGCCGATAGCCATGTTGGGCGATACCCTACCCTATGTGCAGGATGTGTGAGGGCTGATAGGGTTAGTAGTGAGTGTTGGCCGATAGGGTTAGTAGTGGGTGATGGCCGATAGGGATAGTGTGGTAGTCGATACCCTTGTTGGGTGATAGGCTTTAGATGAGGGTTGTGAGGCTATAGTGAGGGTATGAGTTTCTTTGGTGACGGTCCCTCAGGTGATGGAAGTGGTTAGCTATGCACCAATAAAACGATGGTGGTGTTTGTGATATCAACAATGTAATATGTAGCCTTGCAAACAATAAGGATGCTAATGATAGTAATGTATATGATGTTAGCCCTCATGTAATTGATGCATGATGTGACCCTTATGCTTAATTGTTAATGATAAAGAAGATGATGATAACTACTCTAGTAGTTTGTTTAATGATAATAATGTTGGTAATAATGATGCTAAGTGACAGTTACAATAAAGGTTGCTTCATGATAAAGATGACAATAGTTGATGACATAGTAATGACCTTGTTAATAATAGTGTTGGTTCTGTAAACACAACATGATCTCTATATACCCTGATTGTTTGTACAATCTCAATATAAGGGTAAGTATCAATATGGTTGTTTAATGATGTACTTAACATACTTGATTACCAAATAACTGTCATATTGATAAGAAGATTATCTTGAATGATATTTCATGATAGTGAGCATCTTCCTTATGTTGAATCTTCAATTATACTACACCCTAACCTTGCAGGTGATGTTTTAGCCATAAGAAGGCTATGAAATTTATGAGTATCATTACTTGATAATTATCCTATGAGGCTGTATGTAGGATATGTTTGTCCCATGATGATGAGGTGAGCCTTAAGAGACAACGGCAGTGCATGATGAAGGGTTGAGACCCTGTGGTATGTGATGATCCTTGAGATGGATCTGGATGGTTGGCAAGAGGCCAAGTGATAACATGTGATGTTGGATCCTTAAGATGGATCAGGTTGATATGAATAGATCATAATATAATGTTCTTTACTTTCTGTTATATCTTTGCATGTTATACAAATTGGTTGAATCTTGCAATCCATCTAAAAGATACTAATTAAGCACAGTGAAATACATCATGTAGTTTGCCCTGGCCATAGATCCATCATCATCAGGACTTGGTGATGGTGAAACAGGTTTTCCTACGGGTTAACCTGGAAGCGCATATTATTAAATATGTGTAGGTTGCTCCTAGCCTGAAAATGAGGAGGTAAGAGTGTAACTTCGGTTGCAGACTCAGATATGTGTGTAGAGCATGGTGAAAAGGCCCATGGATCAGGATATGTGATGTAGGGAGCATGAATGCGTTCATGGCTCAGAGCACGGTGATCAGGCCCGTGGCTCAGTTTTACTAGCGCCGTGACCTGTACCAAGGCGGGCTAGAGAATGGGTAGCCTATGGAGCTAACCCTGTGGCTTAGACCACTTCAGCATGTGACTGCGGTCCTGCTTGTGTTGTACTCATGTACTGACCATGAGGTGGGAGGTCGTGGAGTCCGACTCTTCCATTGACCTTGTATGGCACCGTCTTGGGTTTCGTAACCGAAGGTTGGATTTGAACGGTACGGTTCAAATCCTCAGGGCATAATAAAATGTAATACATCTGTTTATAATTTACTAGTCATATCAAATACGAAACATTGGTTGAGGCCTTGTTTGTGTAATATTCCGTTATACCTTGCAGGTCATGTGGTAATCTACCTTATCTTGATAATCAGGTTATATGGCATTATACCCTGTTCTAATAATCCTGTTACATGTTGATATATCTCATCTTGATAGTCATGTTCCTTTGAAAGACATCTGGTTTTACGCTTTAGTACAGCTGGTATGCTTGCCGGTAAGAATGATCTTGCTATATATATAACTGCTTCTGATATATCTGCTGATGTTATAATTGCTGTTATGGTTTATCTTGCTGAGGTTCTATGGTTGCGGTGGGGAGCTATGTTTCCCGCTGGGACAATTGTTCAATTGTCTCACTCCGCTGGTTTACACCCTTTTTTAGGTGGTCAAGGTAGACGTGGTCGTGGTTGTGGTGTTGCGGGCGAGTAGCTTGAGGAACAATAGAAGGCAAGCGTTGGACATGCTGCTGTTTTGGATGTTTTGTAGTAGAGTCTAGAGTCATCCCTGTACTCTTATGTCCTTGGCAGTGTTTTGATGATGTTTCACGAAGATCGTTCGATGATATCTGTATATCCTGCTGTTGGCCGGATGTGGGCCTTTATGTATATATATGAACAGGTGGTGAACTCATGTGATGGATGGACAGCTGTTCCTGAGCTGTGGACACGTGTCAGATCTTGTGTATGTACACATTTATATGACATGTTTCTGTGCAGGATGAGGACTGGAAAGTAATAGTTTCACAGTTTATCAGTTTTCCGCAATCGGTTTTAATTAACCAGTGTTTTTGATAATCTGTGGTTATGGTGTTTTCTGCACGTTTTTGCGTAACACCTCGTTATCTGTGTGATAATGGGATGTGTTGCCACAAAGCTTGGTATCAGAGCTTTAGGTTCGCTGAGTCTACAGGGATCTAGGACTAGGTTGAGTCTGTTCTTATGAGTTTTCCAGGTTATCTTACAAAAATCTTCTGCCCTCAGCAGAAGAAAAGCTAAGATGTCTAGAAACCACGAAGAACATGCTCCTGAGCATAGTGATGCTGCATCGATTGATGGAGCAGATGGATGGGCACATGAAGATCGGGTGCCTGAGGTCCCCCAACCAGACCCAGCCATACTTGAACACCCTGCCTACCAACAGCTTATGGGGCAGTTAATGGCTACGATGAATCTCATGGTTGAGCGATTACCAGTGCCTCATCCGTGAGCACAGGTTCCCCATGGAGAAGCATCGGGTATTGGGAAGACCTTTGAGCGGCTTCGCCGAGTCGAAGCTTCGGATTATGTTGGAACGGCTGATCCAGCGGATGCAGATCTGTGGTTGACGAGTCTTGAAAAGGCTTTTCGGATCCTCGACATCCCCGAAGCAGACAAAGTAAAGCATGTTGTCTACCTTTTGAAGGGTAGTGCTGGTCACTGGTGGACCATCGAGGAAGAGAAGCGGCCTGGTGAGGTGATCTGTTGGGAAGTGTTTCGGCGCGAGTTCGTCACCAGATACTTTCCGAAGATGTACCTGGATGAGAAGATCAGTCAGTTTGAGAAGTTGCGGCAAGGAACGATGAACATCACCGAGTATGAAGCTAAGTTTATGGATCTGTTGAGGTTCTGTCCTCACATGGCGGCGATAGATGATGAACGGATCAGACGTTTCGAGAAGGGTTTGAGTGCTGAGTTGACAACCCCTGTGTCTGCGCTGGAAAACCGAGAGCGGTTTGCTACGTTTGTGGAATCAGTTCGACAGATCGAGAGGACAGTAAGGGAGAAAAGAGAGTCGGTGTCTCTTAAAAGACCTGCTCAGTTTCAAGGACGAAGGTTTGGTGGCTTCAAGAAACTCAGGTTTTCAGCACCGTCAGTGATGAGAAGTGCTGGTGTACCATCTCAGTGGTCTCCAAGTAAGGGAAAAGGTTATGTTTCTTCACCATCTAAGGCGCACAGCTCAGCTTCGGTGGCAGTGACAGGGCCATCTAGGCCACGAGTTGACAATAGAGCATGTCATCTCTGTGGACAAGTCGGGCATTGGAAGTTCAATTGCCCGAATAGAGATGTTGAAGTGACGCAGCAACCGAGGCAGAGTTTCCAGAAGTCTGAGAGACCACAACCCAGTGGTAGCAGAGGACGAGGACGCGGTCAAGCGTCTCAAGCTAGATCGTCTTCTCAAGGGAGCAGAGGTCGTGGACAGCAAGCTACGGCTCGATTCTATGCCATGAATCAGCCGGAGGCGATAGTCAACCCGCGAGTGGTGACAGGTCAGATGGAGTTATTTCATTCTGATATGTCTTCTTCTTGCTTTATATCTGTTCTAGTTGACCCGGGTGCTACACACTCTTTTATCGCCTATGGTATGCTTGAAAACTGTCATCTACATGTTAGTTGTAAGAAGGATAGCTTGTTGTTAGAAACCCCTCTTGATGGTTCCTCTTTGCTTCAAGAAGGGTGTCCATCTTGTGTTTTGTCTTTTTCGGGACACATCATTCAGGTGGATCTCATACCACTTGATATGCATGGTTTCGATGTTATCCTTGGGATGGATACCTTAGAGAAGTATAAGGTTGTCTTGGACTGTGGTTCCAAGCAGGCGGTGTTTGATGTTGCTGGAGAGAAGTGGATCTTCCAGGGAGATAGGCAGATTCTTCCGATGTGTCTGGTGTCAGCTATGGTGGCAGATAGGTTGTTGCGACAAGGATGTGAGGCGTTCTTAGCTCACGTTGTGGATACCGTTGTGGATACCAAGGCAAAAGGCCTTAACCTTGAAGAAGTGTCAGTGGTCCGAGAGTTTGCAGATGTGTTTCCCGAGGAGTTTCCTGGTGTTCCTCCACCCTGAGAGATCGATTTTGAGATCAATCTGGTTCCGGGAACGCAGCCGATTGCACAAACACCTTATAGGATGGCTCCAGCAGAGATGGTAGAGTTGAAGAAGCAGTTACAAGAGTTGTTGGAGAAAGGTTTCATCAGACCGAGCACGTCACCTTGGGGTGCTCCCGTGTTGTTCGTTAAGAAGAAGGATGGTTCGATGCGGTTGTGTATAGACTACCGACAATTGAACAAGGTCACGATTAAGAATAAGTACCCGTTGCCGAGGATAGATGACCTGTTCGATCAGTTGCGTTGTGCTACAGTGTTTTCGAAGATCGATTTACGGTCTGGATATCATCAGTTGAGGATAAATGCGGATGACATACCAAAGTCATCCTTTAGGACGAGGTATGGTCATTTTGAGTTTGTGGTTATGCCGTTTGGATTAACCAATGCACCTGCTGCTTTCATGGACCTGATGAACAGAGTGTTTCGTCCGTTCTTAGATCAGTTTGTTGTAGTTTTTATAGATGACATCTTGATCTATAGTCGGAACCGGCTAGAGCATGAGCAACATCTTCGTCAAGCGTTGACTCTCCTTCGTCAACATCAGTTGTATGCTAAGTTTAGTAAGTGTGAGTTCTGGTTGGATGAAGTGACTTTCTTAGGTCATGTGATATCTGCTGAAGGAGTCAAAGTAGATCCGAAGAAAGTGGAATCCGTTGCGGATTGGGAACAGCCAAAGACGCCGACGGAAGTTCGTAGTTTCCTTGCCCTAGCAGGATACTACCGGAGGTTTATCAAGGACTTCAGTTCGATAGCTCTACCGATGATGAAGTTGACCAGGAAGGATGTACCTTTTGTTTGGAATGATCGATGTCAGCAAGCTTTCCAAAGTTTGAAGGAAAAGCTAACCAGTGCTCCAGTGTTGATCTTGCCAGAATCTAGAAAAGGCTATGTTGTTTTCTGTGATGCGTCCAAGAAAGGTTTGGGTTGTGTGCTGATGCAGGAAGATCATGTGGTTTCTTTTGCTTCGCGACAGCTTAAGAAACACGAGGAGAACTATCCGACCCATTACTTGGAGCTGGCAGCAGTGGTTCATGCGTTAAAGATTTGGAGACACTATCTTTATGGGGAAGTGTGTCAGATCTTTACAGATCACAAGAATCTGAAGTACATCTTCTCACAGCAAGAGTTGAACATGCGACAGCGTCGGTGGATGGAGTTGATCAATGATTATGATTGCACTATCGAGTATCATCCTGGTAAGGTGAATGTGGTAGCAGACGCGCTTAGCAGAAAGTCTTCTACTCCCAAGAAGGCACAGATGAGTTCTTTGGTATGCCATAGGCGGGACATGTTAGTCTCCTTACGGCAGATGAACGTACAGATGGAGGTTTCCTCGTTAGCTGGACTTTTAGCACAAATGCAAATCAAGCCCACATTGAGACAGCAGATCAAGGATGCACAACAAATGGATGATACAATACAGCTAATCAAATCAGAGTTTGGCAGCGAAAAGCGTGATGGGTTCCATGACTCCGAGGATGGAGTGGTTTGCTATCATAATAGGATGGTGGTTCCAGATGCTGATAATCTGAGGAAGTTGGTGCTCGAGGAAGCACACACGTTGATGTATGCTATGCATCCAGGCGTCACCAAAATGTATCATAGTCTAAAGGACTTATATTGGTGGCCCGGCCTGAAGAAAGATGTAGCTGAGTTTGTGGCTAGGTGTGCGGTGTGTCACCAAGTCAAGGTTGAGCATCAAAAGCCGGCAGGTACGTTGCAACCTTTGCCTATACCACAGTGGAAATGGGATCATATAACCATGGATTTCGTAGTTGGTCTACCCAGGACAACTAGGAATCATGATTCCATTTGGGTGATAGTGGACAGATTAACGAAGTCTGCCCATTTCATACCTGTGAAGACCACGTATACAGCTGAAAAGCTCGCTCAAGTATATGTGGATGAAATAGTTCGTTTGCATGGTGTGCCAGCAACGATAGTTTCTGATAGAGGTCCTTAGTTTACAAGTCATTTTTGGGAATAGTTGCACAGGGCGAGGGGAACGCAGTTGAAGTTCAGTACCGCTTTCCACCCGCAGATAGATGGACAGTCTGAGAGGACTATTCAGACTTTGGAGGATCTTCTTCGTGCTTGTGTTTTGCAGTTCCTAGGCAGTTGGGACGTACATCTCAGTTTGATAGAGTTTGCCTACAACAATAGCTATCAGCGGAGCATTGACATGGCTCCCTATGAGGCTTTGTATGGGAGGAAGTGCAGATCTCCTTTGTGTTGGTATGAATCATGTGAATATCAGCTTTTGGGCCCTGAGTTAGTACAGCAAACGACAGAAAAGATCAAGGTGATACAACAACAGTTGAAAGCGGCACAAGACAGGCAGAAGTCTTATGCAGACAATCGCCGATGACCCTTGGAGTTCCAGGTGGGAGACAAGGTGTATCTTAAAGTCTCTCTGTGGAAAGGTGTGCTGAGGTTTGGCCGGAAGGGTAAGCTAGCTCCCAGATATATGGGGCCTTACTCAGTCTTAGCACGTGTTGGCAAGGTGGCTTACGAGTTAGAGTTGCCTCCAGAGTTGCACATGTTACATCCAGTGTTCCATGTCAGTATGATGAAGAAAAGTCATCCATATACAGGAACAGTGATACAACCAGTTGAAGTTGAGCTTGACAAAGATGTGACTTATGAAGAGGGTCCTATGATGATCCTTGACAGAAGAGTCAAGAAGTTGAAGAGAAAGGATCTGGTTCTTGTGAAGGTCCTTTGGCATCATCGTGGTGTTGAGGAAGCCACGTGGGAGCTTGAGGAAGAGATGAGGAGGAAGTATCCCTCGCTTTTCTCTTCGGATTTCGGGGACGAAATCCTTTTGTAGAGGTTTAAGGCTGTAAGGACCCTGACATGCGTTTAGGGTTTACCCTGTTTGTTTTGCTTGATCTTGGTGCTTTGGTGCTTGCTAATCACCTTTAGTGGTGATTAGGGTTTGGTTGTGCTTTGTTGAGAGTTCGAAGGGCTACTTGCAAATAACCCAAGTTTAGGGTTTTGTGGGCAAGTTTGCCATCATGTGAGGTGTTTTTCCTCTTTGCTTCCTCTAGGGTTGAGAGGAAGGCTTGGGCTTGTTGTTTGAGTCCTTTGGGCCTGAGTTGAGCTTGTTTGGGCCTTGGAGTTCCTTGTTTGGGCTTGCTTGAGCCTTGTGTCGCCCAGTTGCTTGGTGTGTCGCCCAGTAGCTCTTATTGTGTTACCCAGATGGCTTGGCTTGGTTGATGGACACATGGTGCACATCTTGGACAAGTGCCTTATGGCTTGCATGAGAGGTGGCTTGAGTTGGTGGACATGTGTCCCTTGGGTGGGCGACACATAGCATGGTTGTACCTTGGTTTCTCCTCCCCTTCTTCCTATATAGGTAGCTCTTCTCCTTGCCTTAGTCTCCTTTGGTCCTTTGGTCTCCCCTCCACCCTTGGTGCACGATATCCCTCTCCATCTTGCTTGTGTTGGCCGATACACTTCCTTGGAGCTGAAGTGGTGGCCGATACACCTTCCTGGAGCAGCCTGGTGGATGATAGCTTTGGACCTTGGAGTGCATCTTCTCCCTTGAAGCTTGGAGCTTAAGGCGGGTTGCATAGTTTCTAACTGTGACGTCCCCAGATTTTCACTTCTCCAAACCCTATTGGGAATGAGAGGTCAGAATCCGAGAACATCATCCAATCATATCAGAGAGCGATGTGGAAGCATAATGCGCATACATGAACATACAACCATAACATTCTCAACATTCAACATGTAAATTTATACAACATGAATTTATTACACAATGGTTTACAATTACATATTGAATGAAAGTTCTACAATCTAAGGACATGTATGCTAAACTAGGATCTACACAATAGGTACAACCTGAACAGCTGCTCACTCCCATCTTTTTCTTCCCATGCTATCTCTGAACCTAAAACATACGTGAAACAGCGAATCAACACACAAGGTGTTGTGCACGTGGGTAGAAAGATACATACTAATATGCTTGCATAATTGAAATAATCTTGAGAAAGAAAGAGTAAAAGAAAACATTATTTAAAGTGATAATCAGGTAAACACATTTTTAGATGCCTTTTGATGCGTTTGTACTACTAAGTGGTGTCACACTTCATTTTTCCCCGCCCCTTGGGCTATGGGGACCGAGTGTCGACCTTATATTCAGAGGGGAGAGAGAGAGAGATGTCGCACTTCATTTTTCCCCGCCCCTTGGGCTATGGGGACCGAGTGCCAACCTTATATTTAGAGGAAGAGAGAGAGATGATTGAGGGAGAGAGAGAGAGCATATATCCACTCAGTAGCTACAAACCATCTATATTCTTTTATGTTCTGTAATGTTTTGCGGAGCATATACTACTAATAGACATCCAAGAATTTATATGCAAACACAAGCATCCAAAGTAAATCATATCATTATGCATTCATGAAAACTAGTCTTATACTTAATAAAAACCCACGTACCTGAGTTCAGAGATTCATAAATATCTTTGATCATCTAGAAAAACTGGTCAGCACCTGATTAATAACAAAATCATATACTAGCATCAGATTCTCATCATCTTAACCCTAGTCGTGTTCATTAGGGTTTATATTATCGCATTAGGATATTCCAACATTTACTTGCATTATTGTCTTATATTTATCTTACTGATGTCATTTTCCAGATTATGATCCATTATCTGAATATTAGGTTCCATATTCTATTTTTTGTGCACATATTAACCCTAGGTTACATTATTAACCTAGCTTAGGGTTTTATAACATGTATTAATATTCATCTTCATATAATATGAATTCTGTTCATCATGATGATCTCATAATTAAATCTGAGGTTCAATATACTGATATGAGCTTTCTCTGTAATTTTCATCATTTATAGAGAACATATGTATTTATTGTATTTTATTAGGGTTATCAGCCTTAATTAGCCATATTAATCAAATTACAGAATTTTGTGCATCAACATGACGATGTCTGACATCATATGCATTCTATACATAATTTTGGACTTACTGATATTTTTCCATGATTTTATGTCATCAGTTGCTATTTATTATCCATTAAACGAGCATTTCACAACTTATATGATATAACTGAGATCACTATATCAAAAGCCTAATATTATGCTACCATATCGTTCTACGCATTTTTATGAGAATTTTGGTACCTTATTTGTAATTTTCTGATCATCGCACTAATTACTATGATTTAAAGAAGATCTAAGCATTATTACCTCTCTGAGCGTATCATGCGCCGCCACATGGCCTGTGAGAGGTGCAACTCCTTCTTCCTTGGCCTATGCTGATCTGGGTTCCGCAGGGTTTTCCTTTGGTTCAACTAGGCCGGTCCGGTTCAAGGGATTTGATCAATTCACAACTATCGCACCCGGTCTCCCATACTCGTTCTTACGAACTTGGACGACGCCTGTGGCATCCTTTGCTCTCACGCCGCCGCCATTGGGTTCTACTCCGATCTGCTCATCCTCGCTGGGTCCCCAACTCAAGTCAGGTTTCCCGAGTGTCGTCGTCGCCTGTGTGCGTGGGTTCTCTTCTGCCCAAGCTATCACCGGCATAAAGCTTTCTGACCTGGGCGCTGCCTCGACAACATCTTCGGAGAGGGTAGGTCGCCGCGCACCTATTCTCCCGGTGACCTTCTTCTTCCCTGAACTTCACCCATCCCTTCTCCATGCTGATCGCACACCCGATCTCTATCTTCTTTCTCCTCCGCAAGTCCACTTCCTACCCGATCGGTCGAAGCATGCAGGTGTGATTTCCAGGAAACGGTCGTCGCCGCTTGAGTGTGTCTGCTCTTGGCGTCGCACGACGCCTGCAGCCTAGTGTGTCGCCTCCTGGAAAATGGCCACTGCTGAGGCGCCATCCTCCGCCGACTGCAAGGGAGCTCGACGCCTCCGGATCTCCATCCTTGGGCTTACTGATGATGACCGCTGGATGTCGCTCCTCCTCCACGCACCTGCGCCATCATCCTCGCTGCTGGGGGTTCCTCCTCCGTGTCCAAGTTCAGGCGCCGCCGCCTACCATGTGTACACCCGCAATCCTTACAAGTGTCTCCTCTCGCATCTGTGTGAGCATTTCCGAGACTCCATGCCATCACAGATCCTCCTCATGGATTGAGGAGGTCGCGGTTGCAGGTTGCAACCATGGCAGATCCCCTCCTCCTTTCTCTAGTTCTGTGGGAACGAAGTCCCCTACCTTGCACTCGCACCACCTGAAACCAGTGGAAGGGGGCAAGTGGCGATGGGGAGGGTGAGATCTCGGTCTCCCTCGCATCTACAACAACTCGCATGGGTCTTTCAACTCCCCTATTTGAGATGAAAACAACTGCTGTGTGCGCCCCCAGCCGGGCTTCTTTCTTGTACACCTAGTTGTTCCTGTGTGCGACAGTAGAGAGATGAAACTATATAATCTCACCATGTTGGCCTTACTATGAGGAGTCGCTAGGTAGTTCCGAGTATGGTGGATCTATTCCAGCATTCAGGTTTATCTTATGCTCTACATATACTCACGTTTTAAGGCAGTGGCTCGGTCAAGCTTGGCTCCCTTTTTGTCGGAGGTTGCAGATGAGAATCAGTCATACGATCCAGCTAGTTGAGGGCTTAGATCATGCCACCAAGCTAGGCTTTGAGCCACGCCCATGCAAAAGTATAATAAACTAGCATGACTTTGATTTAACGGGAATGGATTACTATATTCAGTAACCGTAATCTTCTACTTAGTCCCTTATTCGTTCGTTTTATCAAAGCTCACCGTCATTATAATCATTAGGTCCTCAAACATATCTCACATAACCTAAATTAGGTGAAAGAATCCATATTAGGATTACCAATTCCGTAGTTTGGTAATTCTCATCTACAAGGCATGCTTGTCTCTCAAATATTGTATTAGTTATTAAAACTCAAAAATCGAGGTTATCACACTAACCCTAACTCTTTTACCTCTAGCTTTGATCTTGTTATATGTTAGTAGTCTAGCTTAGTTCCTTGCTTGTACATCTTGCTTATGTACCTTAGTGGCCGATATCCCTCTCTAGGGTTTAGGGTTCCTTGTATACCTTGCTTTTTAGGGTTTGTGCTCTTTGTGTTGGAGGTTGAAGATGACCCAGGGTTGGGCGATACCCCTTCCTTGTGGGTGTGTTGGGCGACACACTTGCCCTTAAGTTGAACGATATGGTGATCTAGGGTTTGAGTTCCTTGTGTTGGAGGTTGATAGTGACCTAGGTTGGGCGATAGGGTGCTCTCTCTGGTGGCCGATATGGTTGCTTGGTGGATGATATGTTGTGTCCTTGAGGTTGGCCGATACACTTGCCCTTAAGTTGAACGATAGGGTGAGCTAGGGTTTGTTGGCCGATATGATGAGTACCTTGGAGATGAACGATACCCTTCCTCTTGTTGGCCGATATGGATGTCCTTGTGTTGGATGATAGAGTGGGTGCTCTTGTTTCGAGTTATCTCCTTGTCCATGTGATGGACGATAGGGTCATGTAGTGCCATGAGTGTTAGGGTTGGGCGATAAGCCTTGGGCCATGATGGGCGATACCCTAATGGCCGATAGCCCTAATGGCCAACACCATGGTGGCCGATAGCCCTAATGGCCGACACCATGGTGGGCGATACCCTAATGGTCGATAGCCATGTTGGGCGATACCCTACCCTATGTGCAGGATGTGTGAGGGCTGATAGGGTTAGTAGTGTGTGTTGTCCGATAGGGTAAGTAGTGGGTGATGGCCGATAGGGATAGTGTGGTAGTCGATACCCTTGTTGGTTGATAGGCTTTAGATGAGGGTTGTGAGGCTATAGTGAGGGTATGAGTTTCTTTGGTGACGGTCCCTCAGGTGATGGAAGTGGTTAGCTATGCACCAATAAAACGATGGTCGTGTTTGTGATATCAACAATGTAATATGTAGCCTTGCAAACAATAAGGATGCTAATGATAGTAATGTATATGATGTTATCCCTCATGTAATTGATGCATGATGTGACCCTTATGATTAATTGTTAATGATAAAGAAGATGATGATAACTACTCTAGTAGTTTGTTTAATGATAATAATGTTGGTAATAATGATGCTAAGTGACAGTTACATTAAAGGTTGCTTCATGATAAAGATGACAATAGTTGATGACATAGTAATGACCTTGTTAATAATAGTGTTGGTTCTGTAAACACAACATGATCTCTATATACCCTGATTGTTTGTACAATCTCGATATAAGGGTAAGTATCAGTATGGTTGTTTAATGATGTACTTAACATACTTGATTACCAAATAACTGTCATATTGATAAGAAGATTATCTTGAATGATATTTCATGATAGTGAGCATCTTCCTTATGTTGAATCTTCAATTATACTACACCCTAACCTTGCAGGTGATGTTTTAGCCATAAGAAGGCTATGAAATTTATGAGTATCATTACTTGATAATTATCCTATGAGGCTGTATGTAGGATATGTTGGTCCCATGATGATGAGGTGAGCCTTAAGAGACAACGGCAGTGCATGATGAAGGGTTGAGACCCTGTGGTATGTGATGATCCTTGAGATGGATCTGGATGGTTGGCAAGAGGCCAAGTGATAACATGTGATGTTGGATCCTTAAGATGGATCAGGTTGATATGAATAGATCATAATATAATGTTCTTTACTTTCTGTTATATCTTTGCATGTTATACAACTTGGTTGAATCTTGCAATCCATCTAAAAGATACTAATTAAGCACAGTGAAATACATCATGTAGTTTTCCCTAGCCATAGATCCATCATCATCAGGACTTGGTGATGGTGAAACAGGTTTTCCTACGGGTTAACCTGGAAGCGCATATTGTTGAATATGTGTAGGTTGCTCCTA
Organism: Alisma plantago-aquatica; assembly: GCA_963693085.1. NCBI lineage: Eukaryota > Viridiplantae > Streptophyta > Magnoliopsida > Alismatales > Alismataceae > Alisma > Alisma plantago-aquatica. The sequence goes on along the minus strand of OY856412.1, from coordinate 1,371,432,145 downwards.
GCCTGAAAATGAGGAGGTAAGAGTGTAAATTCGGTTGCAGACTCAGATATGTGTGTAGAGCATGGTGAACAGGCCCATGGCTAAGGATATGTGATGTAGGGAGCATGAATGTGTTCATGGCTCAGAGCACGGTGATCAGGCCCGTGGCTCAGTTTTACTAGCGCCGTGACCTGTACCAAGGCGGGCTAGAGAATGGGTAGCCTATGGAGCTAACCCTGTGGCTTAGACCACTTCAGCATGTGACTGCGGTCCTACTTGTGTTGTACTCATGTACTAACCATGAGGTGGGAGGTCGTGGAGTCCGGCTCTTCCATTGACCTTGTATGGCACCGTCTTGGGTTTCGTAACCGAAGGTTGGATTTGAACGGTACGGTTCAAATCCTCAGGGCATAATAAAATGTAATACAGCCGTTTAGTATTTACTAGTCATATCAAATACGAAACATTGGTTGAGGCCTTGTTTGTGTAATATTCCGTTATACCTTGCAGGTCATGTGGTAATCTACCTTATCTTGATAATCAGGTTATATGGCATTATACCCTGTTCTAATAATCCTATTACATGTTGATATATCTCATCTTGATAGTCATGTTCCTTTGAAAGACATCTGGTTTTACGCTTTAGTACAGCTGGTATGCTTGCCGGTAAGAATGATCTTGCTATATATATATAACTGCTTCTGATATATCTGCTCATGTTATAATTGCTGTTATGGTTTATCTTGCTGAGGTTCTATGGTTGTGGTGGGGAGCTATGTTTCCCGCTGGGACAATTGTTCAATTGTCTCACTCCGCTGGTTTACACCCTTTTTTAGGTGGTCAAGGTAGACGTGGTCGTGGTTGTGGTGTTGCGGACGAGAAGCTTGAGGAACAATAGAAGGCAAGTGTTGGACATGTTGCTATTATGGATGTTTTGTAGTAGAGTCTAGAGTCATCCCTGTACTCTCAGGTCCTTGGCAGTGTTTTGACGATGTTTCACGAAGATCGTTCGATGATATCTGTATATCCTGCTGTTGGTCGGATGTGGGCCTTTATGTATATATATGAACAGGTGGTGAACTCATGTGATGGATGGACAGCTGTTCCTGAGTTGTGGACACGTGTCAGATCTTGTGTATGTACACATTTATATGACATGTTTCTGTGCAGGATGAGGACTGGAAAGTAATAGTTTCACAGTTTATCAGTTTTCCGCAATCGGTTTTAATTAACCCATGTTTTTGATAATCTGTGGTTATGGTGTTTTCCGCACGTTTTTGCGTAACACCTCGTTATCTGTGTGATAATGGGATGTGTTGCCACACCTTTGGTCAGCAGATCAAGCAACATGGGGAATTTATGAATCAGTTTGGATAGACATTGCAGATCCATGGGGCTCAGATGAGGACAATAGAGACGTCGATGGTGCAAATGGCAGCTGAAATAGCCAATCTAAAGAAGCCCACACAGCAAGGGTTTCTAGATAACACAAACATCCCAGGAGGAAACCATCAGGCTAAGACAATCTTGCTAAGGAGTGGCAAGAAGATTTTAAACCCCAGGGCCGATGAACCAAGCAAACCCCAATCAGAAACCGAAGGTGAGGCCACTGAGGAAGTAACAAACTTAGTCACAGAGCCGGTTGAGGAAATAGTAGAGGATGTAACTACAGATCCCGTTGTTGTTGAGGAGGAGACACAGAAAAGGATACCATATGTGCCGCCGCATCAAAGGGCACCGGCTATCCCAGTCCCATATCCGAATAGTGTGAAACCAAAGAAGGTGGATGCCCAATTCAAGAAGTTTTTGGACAGTTTCAGAAAGCTCTCAGTCAACATCCCATTATTAGAGGTAATAGAGCAAATTCCCTCGTACGGAAAGTTTTTGAAAGACATCATTACTAAGAAGAGGAAGATCCCTGACACGGAGGTTGTAGTTCTCAAGGAGCAGGTGAGTGCCTTCATCATGGGCACATTGCCACCTAAGAGGTAGGATCTGAGCTGCTTCAATATTTCATGTTACATTAGTAAGGTGAAATTTGGCGAAGCACTGTGTGATTCCGGGGCAAACATAAACTTGATGCCTCTCTCTACATTCAAGAAATTGGGATTAAAAAAATCAAGACCGAGCAATATGACAATACATCTGGTGGATAATTCCGTGGTGAAGCCTTATGGTATTTGTGAAGATTTGTTGGTGAAAGTAGATCGGTTTGTATTTCCAGCAGACTTTGTTGTAATGGAGATGCAAGATGAATAGGGCAATGAGTTACTACTTGGACAACCCTTCCAAGCTATAGCTGACATGATACTTGAGATGGGGAGAGGTCATTTGACCTTGGGTATCACTGATGATCGGTTTGAGATGGTCAAGCCTTCCAGCACCACGTCATCTGAAGCTAAGGAGCAATGCTGTCTGGTGAAGCATTTTGATCACAATATCTCACTTTGTCTAGGGAAGCCATTTTTAGATATGGCTCATGTAATGACTAAGGTGGAAAAAGGGACATTGGCTGTTGACATCATAGAGTAAACCAAGGTTGTGTCCCTTAGCAAAGCTGTGGGTGTTCCTAATGATGAAGAGGAGGATATTCCCCCCTCTACTGAAGATGAGGCCATAGCGAGTTCTGTTTTCAAAGCATATCTAGAATTACCACTTGAAGCGTGCTTGGTCAATATAATACATGATTGGATGAGAAGCAAGTCACTACATGAGTGTGCCAAGATGATTCAGGTGCTTCCATGCTTTTATGCTAGGTACTATGAAGACCTTGGCGAACTCCCACCACCGCTTCAGTCATCCTTAATCAGCCCGCCAGATTTGGAATTGAAGCCACTGCCACCACACTTGAAGTATGCATTTCTAGCCGAGGATGAGAAGCTTCCTGTGATTATCTCGACATATTTGAGTGTCGAGGCAAAAGATCAACTGCTGATTTTGTTGAAGAACCACCGAGGTGCATTCCGGTGGTCGGCTGCAGACATCAAGGGGATCTCCCCTACATTGTGCCAGCACAAGATTCGGCTTGAACAAGGAGCCAAGCCGGTGATTTAGCCACAACATCGACTAAATCCTAGCATGATGGAGGTCGTCAAGAAGGAGGTGATCAAGCTCCTTTCTATAGGTATCATCTATGCTATATCCGACTCGACGTGGGTGATTCCTACATAGGTAGTCCCTAAAAAGGGGGGAATTACTATTACAAATAATCTATTGAATGAACCTGTCACGACCCACTTGGTAATCAGGTGGCATGTATGTATAGACTACCGTCAATTAAATGCTGCTACGCTTAAGGATCATTTCCCCCTTCCATTCATTGATAAGATTTTAGAGCGTTTAGTTGGCCGATCACATTTTTGTTTTCTTGATGGTTACTCGGGGTACAATCAGATTTCAATTGATCCTAAGGACCAAGAGAAGTCCACCGTCACTTGTCCTTACGAAACATTTGCGTACTGCCATATGCCATTTGGGTTGTGTAACACACCGGCAACCTTTCAACGTTACATGCTTGCCATCTTTTTCGATATGGTTGAACGCTGTTTGGTAGTTTTCATGGACGATTTCTCCGTCTATGGTGTGTCCTTTGATGAGTGTTTATACAATTTGGACAAGGTTTTGCAACATTGTGAGGACACACATTTGGTCCTCGATTGGGAGAAATGCCACATGATGGTAAGCGAAGGGATTGTTCTTGGACATAAAGTGTCTAGCAAAGGGCTGGAGGTAGACCCGATTAAGATCGAAGTTATTTCCAAATTGCCCCCACTGAATTTGGTTAAAGGGGTTAGGATTTTTCTAGGTCACGCCATTTTTTATCGCCACTTTATAAAAGATTTCTCTAAAATCTCCAAACCATTATCTGAGTTGTTGGAAAAGGATGCTATTTTTTATTTTAATGACAAGTGTTTACATGTGTTCAACACGCTTAAAGAAAAACTGATTTATGCACCGGTTGTGCAAACACCGGACTGGACTAAGCCGTTTGAATTAATGTGTTACGCGTCCGATTTCGCAGTTGGGGCTGTTTTGGGACAACATGTGGACAATAAACCTGATGTGATTTTCTATGCATCCAAAACCTTAAATAACGCACAATTGAATTACACGACAACCGAAAAAGAACTTCTCGCCGTTGTTTTTTCTTTTGAAAAAATTCGGCAATATCTTGTTGGATCAAAAGTTGTGGTATGGATGGACCACGCCGCCATTAAGTACTTGATGGACAAAAAGGATGCCAAACCTAGATTCATTAGGTGGATCTTACTCTTACAAGAATTTGATATTGAAATCAAAGATAAGGCGGGCATTGAAAATGTGGTCGCGGACCATTTGTCTAGATTGGAAAGGGTAGATGAGAAGGATTTGCATATACCCATTACCGAGACATTTCCTGATGAACAAATTTTATCTATGAAATCGAAAGATCCTTGGTTTTCTTACATTGTCAATTATCTCGCTTGCAAAATTATCCCGGATGATTGGACATACCAAGAGAAGAAGAAATTTTTTCATTCTTTTCGTTATTATTTCTGGGATGACCCTATTCTATTGAAGCAGTGCAAGGATGGTGTCTTACACAAGTGTGTACCGGAGGTGGAATACGAAAGTGTTCTTCGTCATTGCCATAGACTACCGACGGGTGGCCACCATGCAAGTTCTCGGACTGCCGCCAAAGTACTTGAAAGTGGCCTGTATTGGCCTACTTTGTTCAGGGATGCTTATGATTTTGTGAGGCAATGTGATTCCTGCCAAAGGGCAGGTAACATTTCAAAAAGACAGAAGATGCCCCTCAATGTATTTCAAAAGGTTGAGGTGTTTGACTTGTGGGGTATTGATTTTATGGGACCCTTTCTGTCCTCAAATTATAACTTGTACATTCTTTTAGCTGTTGATTATGTGTCGAAGTGGGTAGAGGCAATACCCACAAGGACTAATGATGCTAATGTAGTGTGCAAGTTTGTCAAAGAATACATTTTCTGCAGGTTTGTTGTACCAAGAATGATCATTAGTGATGGTGGTACACATTTCCGGAATCAGAAGTTTGCGGCACTATTGAGAAAGTATGGGGTAAAGCATAATATTGGTACCCCGTACCACCCGCAGACACAAGGGCAAGTAGAGGTCTCCAATCGGGAGATTAAGAAGATCTTGGAGCGCACTGTGGCTTCCACGAGAAAGAATTCAAGCACCCTACTACCGGACGCTTTGTGGGCGTACAGGACGGCATTTAAGACACCTATAGGCACTACGCCTTTTAGGTTGGCTTATGGTCGGGCCTGCCATTTTCCGGTGGAATTGGAGCATAAAGCGCATTGGGTGCTGAGGAAGCTGAATTTGAGCTATGATGAAGCGGGAAAGAAAAGGTTACTTGAACTCAATGAACTTGATGAGTTGCGGATGAATGCATATGAAAGCTTGCAGATCTACAAGGAGAGAACAAAAATGATTCATGATCGCCATATTCAGATGCAGTCTTCAAGAAAGGAGATCGTGTACTTTTGTTCAACTCCAGGTTGAAGATGCATCCCGGGAAATTAAAATCCCGATGGAGTGGACCGTTCACCGTAGAGGAGGTCAGGCCACATGGTGCAATCATGGTGCGTGATGGCAAGACAACATTCCTGGTCAATGGACAACAATTGAAATTGTACTTCGGTGAAGATTACACAAGGAAAGTGAATGAGGTCAAACTCATTGCACTTCCAGATGCATGACAAGCTTCATGTTGTCTAGCCTAAGACGTTAAATAAGGGCGCTTGTTGGGAGGCAACCCAAACATCGGTAGCATAGTTAGTTTCTTTCACATTTTGTACTTTGGTTTGATTTGACTTTGTTTTTAGTGTAAAAAAGATACCGTGATCATTTGCTCAATGTGCAGGACTGAGGCAGAGTCGATACCATCGACCGTTGTGTCGATGGTATCAAGATGGGTACAGTTTGGTGGCTATAAAAATCGTTCTGCATCGATACTATCGACGGCGTCGTCGATGGTATCGACACACCAACAGGTTGATCGAAAAGTTGAGGTCGATAGTATCGACATGGGTGTCGATACTCGCGAGATCTCTGCAGATTTTCAGATGAAATTGTCTTAGTGAAGTTGATACCATCGACGGGCCTGTCGATGGTATCAAACCAGTTATAGGCAGAAAGCGGCGGCCGGGCCTTGCAAGGGTGTTTCCCTAACCAAAAGTCGATACTATCGACTTGCGTCGATAGTATCAACGCGACACGTCACCAATCCGCGAGAGGAGATCAATGGAGATCGATGCATCAAGAGAGTCGATCTGTGGGATGTGTCGATACCATCGACACCTGTCGATAGTATCGACACGTCATCGATCCGGGCCCCCACATCAAGCCATCGACGACCGTCGATACCAGCGGCAGACGGATTGTGCTACAGGAGTCGATACCATTGAATCGCATCGATGGTATCGATGGCCATATAGCAACGCCGACCACAGTTATATAAGGGATGGATTGTCATCATATGACGTCACAAATTCAGAGCAATCCTTCTCTACTTGTGTCGTGTGTCTTCCAGAGAAATCGGAGCCCGGCTATGAGCATCCACGACGCGTGTTCTTCACCGAGCCTTCATCGAGCGGAGATAATCTTATCCGACCTTCTCCGAGCTCCAACTTCTAATCCTTCTTCTTCTTCAACAATGGTGCATACTGCCGGAACATCTTCTTCACGCACGACGCCGATGGAGATCCCAGAGTTCATTCCTCCACCGACTACGTCTATTTCGCGATCGTGGATCGTTCATCCTTCCACGGAAGTCAAGAAGGTCTATCAGGAGATTATGAAACGAAAGATCGAGCCCACACGCTACATTGATCGGACAATGGTCCGTGATTTGGGGTTCGAGGCCAATCTTGCCTACGTTCTCAAGGGGCAAGCAAGGCATACAGGCAGGATGCCCGATGAGTTGGAATTCCACGCCGACGACCAACCTTTCTTTGGTGAATGGCCGACATACAAGGAGCTGGTGGAAGAATTCATGGCGTCGCTGGACATATGCGTCGTGCCAAACGACGTCATCGTCACTGATCGGGAATGGATTAAGGGTTGTGTTTCTTTCCGGCTGTATAACAATGACTACACTCTCACCCTCAGACATTTCAATAAAATCTACAACTGGAATCATGGGAGAGATCAGTACCGGAGGCCAGACAACCTGACTGATTATGATGCTATCTTTGTCGAGCTAGTGACTGTGCCTCCGGGAAAATATGTGAGCTACCACAACGCGGCGGTGGCGTACTTCAAGCATCCGTTTGTGCGGATTCTTCATCGCATGCTTTGTACCACTTTGTTTGCTCGAGGCGACCTGTCTCTCAACAAGTTCCAGGAGACAGACCTGTTTTTCCTGCACAAGTTACTGAAGCGGGAAGAGTGTAACTTTGGAGCATTTTTCTTGCAGCGCATGTTGGCTATAAAGAGGAGTACGTGGAAGGCTCCAATTCACTTTGGAGGGCTCATCACACTGCTGGCCCACTATCTTGGGTTGAATTTCCCCCAGCTAACTCCTCTCTCCAACAGAAGCAAGGTCAACTTGCAACATCTTCACCGCTCCAACCTCATTCTGCTACGTGATGGATTAGCGTATGCGCACTGCCACGTTAATCACGCTTATCAGGAATGTTCGCTCCCATACCCTGTCTTCCACATCGAGGGTGCTCAACATTTTCGATGACCTGTCATCACCATCGAGAGCTCGGATGAAGACGGCGGCAATGACGACAACGACAACGACGGCGACGAGGCTGAAGAGGAAGAGGAGGCTTTCACTCTTCTTCGCGCATGAGTGACACCTAGGAAGCATCCTCACATGCATCTGGGTGCATCTTCTTCTTACCAGTCTCCGCCACCGCAGCCCTCACAGAAAAGCGTGGATGTCTACTCCATGCAAGGGATGTATGCAATGCTGCAAGATATTCATCAGACGCAGTAGCACCACACAGCAACATATACCGATATTCAGGAGACGACGAACCGACTGCTTGACAACCAGAGGGCTATCTTTGAAAATGAGCGCCTCCTCCTTGACAACCAACAGCACATCCACGACAGGTTGCATAGGATGGAGATGCAGCAGCAGCCCTTCTATGATCATTACTGGAGCCGGAATTACTTTGGGGGGTATCCACAGCCTCCGCCCATGCCCCAGTATGATCCGAGCTTTCAGGGGCAGTACCCATCCTGGGACCCCACGACCCCGCAGTACCCGCCTCCTCCGGAAGAATGATCGCTATCTCTGTTCCACCTTCTAAGGTTGTTTTTGACTATGAGGTCATAGTCGAATTCAATCTTAGGGGGAGTTGGAACAACTCTATCCTTTAGTTTTTAGTTTTTATTATTTTGTCTTTTGTTTTTTAGTTCTGGCAATTTTTAGTTTGTTTGTAGGATCCACAATCTATCTAGTGTACTCGTGGATGTCTTAAGTCATGTGTCATCTCCTTTGCTTGTACATGGGAATTAAGGGAAAATTTAAAAAAAAATTAGTGGTTGCAAGCTTGTGTTGTTCAAACTTTGAGCACATAACTTAAGAAAATGATTGGGTTTGTCAACTCTAAAACAGAAAATCACAACTGTACATGCCTAGGATTCATGAAAAGTGGACGAAATTGGTTGTTTGAGCCTAAAATGACCAAATGATAATGAGACTTTAATTTGAAGTAAGAGAGAGAAACTTCTTAATTACCACACAGGTCAATAAGGAGGGACACATAATAATTTTCAAAGGTTCAGTTAATTAGTCTTGTGATCTATCCACCCCATTATTTTTCATAATCCACCATAAGAATTGGAACTACATTATGGTTTTAATCCCTTGGATTGCATTCCATGTAGATAGGTCTTGCATTGCAACTGTTTTCACATGTTTTGCATTAAAAAATTAGAGTAGTTGTACATGCACATTATCCGTAGGTGCGTGTCATGTAGCTGCATTCATAATTTTTATGCATACAGTACATCATGTATCTTATTTCTTCTAAAACATTAAGGGTGATTAACGTGTTCCATACCTTATGAATGCTTCAAATAATTGAGTTATGTAGAAAAAGTGAGCCCGAAAAATAATTCATTGTCATTTATGGATATAAGGGCCTAAAACAATTATTAAAAAAAAAGAAAACATATTGAGAAATAAATAGAATGAGAAGGAGAAAGGAACATAGTCTCACATACCTTTTAAGATGATTAAGTACATGATGTAGCTCCTTTAGATATTCTATCTCATCTTGAGACGGGATGTTAGGGCATGCATCATTCCACCCAAATGTAGGCATTAGGGCATTTTCATTTGTATATGCATCATTTAGGGCATGTTTACTTTATGCATGTTGAAACCGTATAATGCTTCCATATCTTCCTCTAGCCACCCATCCCATCCACTCATTGCTCGAATTGGTATGCCACCGTGATTTTCTCCTCACTCATGAATATCAGGAGAGCTGCTTCCATGTAGATGGTAGTTAGGGTGAGCAACGTAGAATAGGAGATCACAAGATGCATCGAGTCTGAACTGGCGAATTTTATTATGTTAACTGCCTTATATGATAGTGTTCATCAATTTTGAGGTAGATTTCTTTTATGGATGATTACTGTCGCCTTTAGGGAAATTATCATTCTGTGGTTAGTGAGGGACGGAATGTGAATGTCCGGTGGGGATCATATGGTGATGTTTGTTGTGATGACCTATTCTTTAGTTGACCCTCGCAATTCTATTCCAAGGTTTGTTGCTCGAGGGCGAGCAATGTTCAAGCTTAGGGGAGTTTGATGCGATGATTTTGAGTTGCATTTATATACATATTATACTTGTGTTTTATGCATTTATTGGTCATTTTGGTGGTTAATATTGCATAATTCATTTACTTCAGTCTATGTCTTTCTCAGTGTCAAATCTCCCTTATTTTAGTATTTTGAGCATAAATGACTATGATAATATGTTTTATTTCGGCTTATGTGGTTTTGTGTTGCAATTTTAGGAAAAATGAATATCTTCTACTGTCGATACCATCGACAGTGGTTGATACCATCGAAAAGACCACAGGTTGCCAGCCGCAAGGAGCATCACAGAGTCGATACTATCGACAGGAGAGTCGATGGTATCGATTTACAATCAGGTTGCTGGCGAGAAGAGAGTCGATACTATCAACCTTGAAGTCGATACTATCGACAAGTGGAGCTGCAGTGACGGAAAAGGACAAAAACCGACGCCTTAGGGTGTCAATACCATCGACCCTCATCGATGGTATCGAGTCAGCATCAGTCGCGACGAAGAAAAGAAAAGAAGACCAACCGATATCGCGCAAGGTTGATACCATCGACTCGACGCACCGTCAGATACATGTTTGTTTCAGATTAATCTAAATCCAACGGCTATGGTATTTTTACGACCTAACTCGGGGATTATACCTAATGACGGCGACCAAGAGCAATCTATCACGTCATTAGCCGCTGCACACGTCCCGAGAAGGTGTGGAGAGAAGAACGGAGCCCAGAAGCATGCCCCATCCATTCCGGAGGCCGAAGAAGACGTTCTCCACCGCCGAAAGGCTGTAGATCACGTATTCCACACCGAGGAACGCTTGGATCTCCTCCGTTCAGGGGTTTCATTTCTTATTCACGTTTTTCTCCATGTGTCCCTTTTTCTCTACCATGTTTTGCTTTGAGATGAACATGTGGGGCTAATCCCCTTTGTCTTTAGGATCGGGAGTAGCCCGGGGAAGCATTGTATGACGTTTTTAACATAGTAATTCATCATTTATCTCTTAAATCCGTGGTATGAATTTGTTTTCTCAATTATATTGTTATGCTTGATCACTATAATAATAACCTAATGCCCTTAATTGCTTTGAAAGAAGAATTAACGATTGAAAAGAGACGAAATTCTCATTAATTAACAAATCCCTTGAATAAGGTGGTGTAAGGTTAATGGTGCATACCCAGAGGTCGATTCTAATGCACCTAGTTTAGGGTATAGGTTACTACGACGGTGGAACCGACCTAGACATAGGTAGTGAATTGTACCATGATAGTGGGCAATTCTGACTACATGCCACTACCCAGAAAGAGAGATAAATCTGAGTTTCTATATGGAAATTCATACAATGATAAACCACGGTGAAACCGTAATCCTAGAGATCTCCACTTGAATTGATTAAACTAAATCTTTAATCGATTGTTTTGTTTTGTTCTATTTCATTTTCTTTTAATTTTACAACAACTTCCAACCATTTTAACCGGCTTAGTTGATCGCGAACAGTTAGTAGTAGTCTACCGATAGTTCAGTGTCCCTGAGTTCGACTCGGGCCTCACAAAGGCATTTACTACATTGACACGTACACTTGCATTCTACGCACAGAAAAAGCATGTCAGGACTCAAATCATGGGATTTTACATTAATTAATTAGTATGGTGTGTTGATTCCTATATAATCTTTTTAGGAAAATAAATATTATGTTAACATAATGAAACTTGGTCAAATTCTAGACATAATGATAATAAAAACTTCTAATTTTGGACGAATCAGAGTTGAGGATAGTGAGATATGAACTTTCCAAGTTTGCATAAAGTAATCAGGTTAATTCATTAATGTTGATATATGTCACATTTAATGTGACTAGGATTTTGGGGAGGCAAGTTTTCAACCCCTTTATTTGTTACATTAGGTTGGGCCCTAAAATCCACTATCAGTGGACTAGATGTTGTATTCAACCTCTTCAGAAATAGGTAGGTGGCACCCGATCTTACTTTCACTCCAGACCCCTTCTCACCCTGAAAACTTCTCCACATGATTTCTCCAGCCCAAGCTTAATGATCATTGATTAGTATAACTTGTTGCCTTAGACATTAAGAAAATCTCATCCAACCACCATGACTCACAACTGGAAAGAATCAGATATAAAAACCCTTATCTAGCCTTCTAGAGCCTGTAAAACTGACCCTCTATCTTCCTTGCCTCACCCCAGATCTATCCCTTGACTTCCCATCTCTAACTATTGTTTGGGACATCCTCTTTACGTACATCAAGCTTCTTCGGTCTACCATGCATGCATGAAGACACAATTTGGGTGTTTGTTCCTTGAGTGTTTGCAACCCCTTCCTATGTCTCCATAATCATCATGGAGACAAGGGGAAAGTAATCAAACTTTCTTCCTGTCCCTTTCTACCATCTTCTTCCCCGTCCTTGTGGCTCTGACAAGTAGCATCATGTATAGCATCTGCTTGCCTAGTGTGTGTGGATATGGGGGTTGGGAAACCATGTTTGGGTTGTGTAAGTAGAATGCACACATTCGAATCTTGTGGTGGGTCGTGCAAGTGGACCACTTGTAGCCTAAAATTGTGTTTGGGTCATCTAGTCAAACCCTGATCATTGCAGGATAAAGGGAAGGCCCAAGTGGAGGGAGCATGCCTTTGAAAGTCTACTTGGCTCATTTTAGCCTCCTGGTTGAGATTAATGATTTAGACCCTTCACAAAAGATAAATTTTCTAAAACAATATCCTAGAAATGCTAGGAGGCTCCAATCATAGTGAATTTATATTTTTGTATCAAAATAGTGGGATATAAAGGTCACAATTTTAGGACCTAATTCTATATGCAATGCAAAAGTGACCTATCTTCCTCTATACCAATGATCTATTATACGAGATTAGAAAGTTTTACTTAAATATCATGAATGAAGAAATTTGGAGTTTCATGAGGAAGAACCTAAATTGACTGTTCTAACCCTAAAACCGGACCAAACTTTAATGGATTACTCACAACCTAATTTTAACCTAACTTGAAACTTTAGAATCCAGTAGTTGTCTTAAAACAACCTAGAAATTGATGTTTGGAATCTTTAGTAACACATTCAGTGTTATTTTATATTTTCATATTAGGACTTGGAATTATTGGAATTATTTGACTTGATCAACTTCTACACTACATGGCAAGTACATAGGTTAATTATGAACTATCACTTCTATCTAGAGTTTCATATTAACAAGTATGTTGAACTTTGAGAAAGATGATGTCTGCCTTGAATGTTATCAATTTTCTATTGGATTTATGAAATCATATGTATGTATTGTCATTAATTGATAAAACAGTAATCAATACATCATAATGGTAGTTTTATGAGAAATCAAATTCATAGAAAAGAATATATAATCATATGAGAAGGTTCATGGAACCATAAGAAGTGTGGTAGAAGAGTCCAAAGGATAGACATTGATTTATCTGATGATAGGACACACATTTTGAAACTTTAAAGGGGTCAAATTTTAGTATACCAAGTGAGTTGAGCAAGATTATGGGTTGACTATAATGAAAAGGAGAACTTATGTTATTTGCAAATTATTTTATCAATGTATATGTTTTTAGGTTTACATGCATATTTTTGGTAGCACCTGCAAACACAACATAATATTATGCTAACCCTATGTTTTGGTTTCTTGGCGTTTTAGGTCAGAGGTGCTAATATGAATAACTAGAACATTATGCAACACTTAGAATAATTTTGAGTAAGAAAACAATGGAGAATTTTAGATAATTTCTTTATGTTAACTAGTTCATCAATGCTTGTTTTTCCCTTATTGCAAGACATTTGTAACTCTGTTGAGGAAATGCATCTTCCTTTTGATAAAATTATACTTTGGTTTGAAGTTAATATTATTTTAAAATTATTTGTTTGAATTTAGATATGAGGTAATATCTCACTAACAACTGTTTCCCTCCTCGACCCATCTTAATTGGGGATAATATGATGAGGGGGACGTTACACCAACTTTAGTTAGATCTATAGCCAAGCCATTGTGGATGGGGTTTCCACTACCGAAGTGTGCTGCTTTGGATACTAGTCATAGTGGGTGTGACACATTTATGGAGTTATAGGGTTGCAACTGCATGACAAAATGTGAAACAAAAAGGTCATTAACTTTATAGGTGAGAAAGGGGATAAAAGGGTTAGGTGAAATGATTACTTGGTTAACAAGGAGGGTCAGGAATCAAACATAACACTGGTCAATGACATGCCTTGGGGCTTACATTTATTATGGCCATGATTCTTATCCTTGGCCACTTAGTATTGACCTATGCCATGTATTTTAATAGTGTCAATTGCTTTGTAAAACCTAGAAAGAAAATATAGGATATATATTAAGTTTGAGTCTTAAGATTGAGATCTTTTATAATTCCTTGTCATAATAGGGTGACTATTAGATTCCTCTTTGGTAGTGACTTATACGTTTTTGTGTAACACTTTGCCTTTTCCCCATCTATGGGTCACAAATATATCTACCAATAGATACATCTATATATGTATGTATGTATATATATGTATACATATGTGTGTATGTGGGAGACAGTGTATGTCTATATGTACGTATGTATGTATGGGATTAAGAGAGGCATTTTCTCCCCCTCTCCTATGCTTGCAACGGAGTCCGAACGCCCTAGAGGGTGGTAAATAAAGGCGGAAACTGAGATTCAAACTCGGGTCCCTTTGTTAGGAGACAACGTGCTTGACTACTTGAGCCACTCCTGATCGTCTTATGTAAGTATGTATGTATTTGTATGTATGTATGTATGTATGTATGTATGTATGTATGCATGCATGCATGCATGTATGGTATTAAGAGAGAAAGATTTCTCCCCCGCCCCCTCTCCCACACTCGTGGCAGAGGCCGAATGCCGGAGAGGGTGGTAAATCAAGGAGGCAATTGGGATTCAAACCCAGGTCCCTTTGTTAGGGGACACCGTGCTTGACCACTTGAGCCACTCCTTGTCATAGTATGTATGTATGTATGTATGTATGAATGTATGTATCAGAATCAGGTAAATATATTCTGACATTCCCCTCTAACAAATATTAGGGGGTCAAGATTACATGTAGGCCCAACGCCATACACCGAGATTCATATTACAACTCACACATCTAACTATTACGTAGTCTACGACTATTGCATTTACAAATTTTTACAGAAATGCTAGTGGCATTTGTGGACTTCCCTTGGTGTCTTCTAGCATTCCTTTCCTCCCAAATATGGTAGCATAGACCAGCAAAAAGAAGGTTTTTCTTCACATCTTTCCCGCATCTGGCAAGCGTCCTTCTCTGATCCACAGTGAGTTGCATCTAAAGGTTGAAATCTTTGCATAAATGCTCCCATATATCCTTAGTGAACTTGCACTCCCCTACAAGATGGTTGTGACTGTCATCCTCCTCCCCACATAGCAAACAAGTGGTAGATATATCATAATTCCAGCCCTTAATTCTATCAAAAGTGGTAAAGATATGGTGCAAAAATTTATATATGATCATGCTCCATTTTGGCACATACCTATCCATCCATATTTGGTCTCCCACAGGATCTTTCTCTCTTCTAGCCCAGGACATCTCCCACACACTTATCTTCTTGTCTATGAGCTTCCATCCTCCAGAATTATTAGCAACAAACAAGTGTTTAATTTGTGGCCATAGCTCTCTCATCACATTGATAGGTCTTGAGTATCCTTCTCTTGTTTTTGGAATGAAATCCAGCCCTATAGGATATCTATCTCTCATTCACTTCCCCATATAGATGTGCGTTCTTGAAAAGCAATATTCCTTCTCATGGATCCCCATCCAGAAATATCTCGAGGGGACTTCAAATTCAGCCCTCCTTCATCTATGGGGAAGGCCATCCGGGAATACTTCATAGGATGATGCTCGCTCCCCCAAAGAAAGTTAGCAATCTTCATTTCAATTCTATCTAGAACAGATAAGGGAATTTCACCTTGTTGCACCAATAAAATAAGAAGGCCTTCTAAAGCAGCTTTAATCAAGATTCTGTGTCCCGCTATGGAAGTCTTTTGTGTAGACCATCTATTAATCATCTCGTCCACTTTATCAATGCAGTTTGTGAAGTCTTTGACATGAAGGTTGCCGCCTGTAAGGGGAAATCCCAGATATTTGGTTGGAAAATCTCCACTTTCCACTCCCATAGCATGCATGAGTCTATCTTCCACCTGATGGCAGTTCTTTGACAAGAAAATATGTGTTTTTTTGCATTAGTACACAACCCTGTTTGGTTTCCGAAATCCTCCAAAAGGATTTTGAGATTTTCCAAAGATTGTTTTTGGCTTCAATGAACACCAAGACATCATATGCAAAAATCAAGTGCATCAATACCTTCATGCCATGGATAGTGTAGGGCTTGATATCCTTCCTTTCTTCAGCTTATTGCATCCTCCTAGTGAAATACTCCATGACAATCATGAAAAGAAGAGGAGAAAGGGGGTCCCCCTGGTATAGCCCATTGCCCCCTCTAAAGAGACCTGTAGATGTGCCATTCACCATAACAGAATAGCTAGTGGTCCCCACACATTGTTTCATCCAGTCGATCCATTATTCATTAAAACCCATCTGTTGCATGATCCACCAAAGTTTATTCCACCGTACACTATCATAAGCTTTAGAAACATCGAGTTTTAGGAAGGCCTTCCTACTACCTCTCATGACAATATAGTTTAGAAGAAAATTCCCCAGCCAGTAGTGTACAGTCACTAATGATTCTACCTGTAACAAAAGCTCCTTGATTTGAAGAAATCAGAAAAGGGAGGACCATCTTCAGCTGGGCAGCCAAGATCTTTGCAATAATTTTATATTGTACCGAACAACCAACAATGGGTCGAAACTCAGAAAGAGATGATGTAACTTTCTTCTTCGGAATAAGCACAAGAAAGGAGTGATTGACCTGCCTCACCATATTCCCACCTTGCATAAACTAGTCCACATAAGGAAGCAAGTCATCTTTAATAATGTCCCAAGTCTTTTTATGAAAGAAAGCATTGAACCCATCAGACCCTGATGACTTGTTGCTACCAATGCTCCACACAGCCTCCATAACCTCTTGTACATTGGTCCTTCTAGTGAGAATATTATTGTGCATTCTAGTGAGTCTAAATTTCCATTCAACTTCCTCATGCTCATCAATATTATCAGAAAAAAAAATTATTGTATAGAGACGTGTAGAAATCGATGGCCTGGTCTTTAAGATCCTCCTGTTTGTTCACTAATATACCTTCAACATTAATAAGTTCAGAAATAATATTACTTGCCTCTCTTTTTCTAACTGTATAATGGTATAACTTTGTGTTTCTATCTCCATCCTCCATCCACTTTTCCTTGCTTCTCTGCCAGTAGAATTTCTCTTCTGCCTTCTTTAGATCTTCAAGAATCATTTTTAATTCCCTATCTTTCTCAATCAGTTTTGGATTTAAAGGATCAACCAACAATCTTTCTCTAATATCATTGCACTCCTGTTTGGTGTCTTTCAGCAACTTTGGAATATCCACCTCTTCTTTTGCCCATTTTTTTAAGTGTCGTCTTGGTGTTTAGAAGCTTTTTAGAAAAAACAAACATAGGATTGCCCATCACCTGAGTACCCTAGCTTAACTTTATGAATTCATCAAATCCTTTCCAATCAACCCAGTAGTTAAGATATCTAAACGGCCTCCTCTTCTACTTTTTCTTTGTGATCTGGACAACAATAGGAGCATGATCACTTATATCAGAACCTTCCGCCTTCACCTGTACACTTGGAAAAATTTTCAACCATTGATAATTCACCAAAGCTCTATCCAGCTTGGTTTCTATCCTGTCAGTGGGACCCCTTTCATTGTTCCATGTAAAGATATCCCCACCAACCATTGGTAGTTCAAACAAACATGATTTGTCAATGGCATAATTGAAAGCATCCACCTCAACATTAATAGCAAGTCTTCTACCTTTTTTCTCAGCCTACAGACACACCGTACTAAAATCACCAATTACCATCCAGGGAAGCTTTGCATGTTTAGAGATAGAAACAATATCGTCCCATAGGACCATTCTTTCCTTGCCATCATTGTGACCATAAACAGCTGTCATCCACATGTACAAGCCTCCATGATTGATGCAATTCACTGTAACCTGCTGATCTGACATTTGTACCACTGAAATCTACCATGCATTGAGCTTCCACGCCATACATACTCCAGCAACCTCACCATAATCAATGTTGGACACATGCTCCCAACCCTGCGGAAATAGATATTTAATACTATTTTTATTTTATACCCTTTATCATCGTCTCCACCAATGCAACCAGAGAATGGCCACTAGCAGCAATCCATTCTCTAATTTCCTTCTTCTTGTTCCTGTCGCACCCTCCCTTAATATTCCATAGAAGCATGGACATATCAAAGATTTTTGTTGGACCTGGTACACCTGGGAGGCTCCTTTACGGCATGCTTGCCTTTCCCTTTCTGTTGTTGTTGTTTAGTTGCATTTCCCTCCTCATCATCTGATTTGGAAAGTGCCTCAAAAATGTTTGTTGTGTCCAGAGCAGAACTAACACCTTGGTTCTTGGGAATGCCTACCTTCTAAAACCCTTTCCTATGTGAGCTTGACACAAACTCACCCTCCTCCCTATTATTTGTTTCCCCCAACATAGTCTCGGCCTGCATGTCTTTGTCTCCTTTGCTTCTGCTGGCTCCTTTCCCCTTGGGTGTTTACTACTCATCCTTGTTCGCTTCTCCTTTGAACCTCTCTTTCTCATCACCTTGGACAGCTGCAGGTGGTTTGGTAGAAGCGGACCTCTCCCTCCAAACATGTCCACTCTCCTTGTTGTTTTCCACAGGCTTTCGGTCACAGTAGGCATCCTCGTGCCCAAGCACCTTGTAGGTAGAGCACCTTTCCAGCATGTGGTCATACTTGACCCTCAGTGGGATGGGTTCCCTGCCCTTCACGTTCATCATGACCTTCTGTGGTATCGGCTTCTCGACCTCAAGCTCCATGATGACCTGGGCTTCATTGGACTCGAGCGATTTGTCGCCGATGTGTAAGACCCTCCCGAACCCACTGGCAATTGTAACCATCGCCCGCCTGGTCCAAGAGTGCCTGATTGAATGCACTGTGATCCACGTCGGGATGGTGGATAATATGTCCCTCTTTAGTTCATTGCCAAACTGATAGTTCTTCGCGATCACCAACTGGCGGTCGAACCACCTGGGGCCGACATTCAGTACATCTGCCTTGTCGGCTACATTAGAAAACCTCCCAAGGAAGATGTCATTTTCTCTGGACAGGAGATCAAACGATCCCTTTGGCCTCCATTTGCACTAGATCCATGCCTTGAGGTGAGGATAGAATGGCCTCTGCACAACGACGTAGACCAGCACGGTGAACTCCCAGACATCACACATCCGATCAAACTCCTCAGGCTCGAGATCAATGTGAATCTCATCCTCCTTCATCGACAGTTTCAGGAAGTCCAGTAACTCCTTAGTCGTCGTCACTGGTTTCGTCAGGACATGGGACCAAGCCTTGCAGACGCCCTCTCCCTCCTTCATCTTTGCCCGACTAGGGTTTGCCTTGTCCAGCGGCCGTTCAGTTCCCTCCATGTTGTTGTTTGCTTGGTGGCTAGGGTTAGTGGTTTGTATGTATGTATGTATGTATAAAAATCAAGTAAATATATTCTGATGTCCCTCCTAAAAATATAGGAGGTCAAGATTATATGTAGGCCCAACGCCATACACCCAGATCAAAGTTACAACTCACTCTTCTATCTAATATGTAATTTACGTCTAACACATTTACATATTTTTATAACAATGCTTGTGGCACTTGTGACAGTTTCTTGATGTCTTTTGGCATTCCTCTCGTCCCATATATGTTAGCATAAACCAGAAAACAAAAGTTTCTTTTTCTCATCACTACCACACCTGGATAGCGTTCTTTTTGGGTCACCAGAAATCTGAATATGTAATCTGAATTCCCTGCATAGATACTCCCATATCTCCTTTGTAATGTTGGATTAACCCACAAGATGGTTGTGGGATTCTTAATTTTCCTGGCGCAGCAAGCATATAGTAGAAATATCATAATTCCAGCTCTTTATCCTTTACAGAGTAGTAAGAACATTGTGTAGAATTTTATAAACACAAATGCTCCATTTCGGCACATACCTATCGATCCATATTTGTTCGCTAAGCAAGTCCTATGTACCCTTTGTCCGGGTCACCTCCCAAATGTACATACTCTTATCTCTGAGCTGCCATACCCTCTAATCATTTGCAACAAACATGTGTTTGATTTGTGGCCAAGTTTCCCTCATGAAGTTGATGGTACATGAGTAGCCTTCCCTTGTCCTCCGCATGAAATCCAGTCCTCCTGGATATCTATCTCTCATCCACTTTCCCCATGTAGACATGCCTTCTTGAAAAGCAATGAGTCTTCGCACGGTCCCCCATCTAGCAATGTCTCTAGGGGTTTTCACATTCAGACCTCCTTCATCTATAGGGAACACCAGTCTAGAATACTTCATAGGATGGTGTTCACTTCCCTATAAGAAATTTTCCATCTTCATTTCTATTCTATCCAAAACAGATCTGTGAATCTCACCTTGCTGAACCCAAAATATGAGAAGTCCCTCTATGACATCCTTTTTCAAAATCTTATGTCCCGTCATGGATGTCTTTTGCGTCGTCCATCTGATAATCATTTCCTCCACCTTGTCTATGCACTCAGTAAAATCTTTGACGTGCAGGTTGCCTCCAGCTAGGGGAAATCCCAGACACTTTGTTGGTAATTTGCCTCTCTCCATGCCCATAGCCTATACTAGTCTATCCTCAATCTAGTAGCAGTTCTTTGACAAGAAGATATGTGTTTTGTTTGCATTTACACACAACCCCATTGGCTTTCCGAATTCCCCCAGAAGACTTTTAAGATTTTCCAGATATTGTTATTTAGCTTCTACAAATACCAAAACATCATCTGCAAAAATCAAATGTGTCATTACCTTTGTTCCATGGACTGTATAAGGCTTTATTTCTTTTTGCTCTTTATCTTGTTGCATCTTCCTTGTAAAATACTCCATGACAATCACAAAAAGAAGTCGTGATAGTGGGTCGCCTTGGCGCAACCCGTTACCCCCTCTAAAGAGACCTGTAGACGTGCCATTAACAAAGATAGAATAGCTAGTAGTCCCAATACATTGTTTCATCCAGCCAATCCATTGTTCATTAAATCCCATATGTTGCATGATCCACCATAGTTTCTTCCATTTGACACTATCATAAGCTTTGGAAACATCAAGTTTTAAGCAGGATTTCCTACTTCCTCTCATGACATTATATTCCAACAAAAATTCCCCTACCAGAAGAGTGCAATCACTGATGCTTCTACCTGTTACAAAGACTCCTTGGTTTTTAGAAATAAGATAGGGAAGAACCATCTTCAATCTAGTAGCCAAGAGTTTTGCAATAATTTTATATTGTATCGAGCAACAAGCTATGGGTCTAAAATCAGCAAGAGAGGAAGTGAATTTCTTCTTCAGAATAAAAACAAGAAAGGTATTATTGACCTGTCTCACCATATTTCCCCCTTCTAGGAACCAACTCACATAAGATATTAAGTTGTCTTTGATAATATGCCAAGTCTTCTTATAAAAGAATGAATTAAAACCACCTGACCTAGGTGATTTTTTGCTTCCTATGCTCCACACTGCTTCCTTGACTTCCTGTTCATTAGTTCTTCTCATGAGGATGATGTTATGTGTGCTTATGAGTCTACACTTCCATTCAACTTCCTCCTCTTCATCTATGTCACTGGAGAAATTTTTGTTGTACAGAGACATATAGAAATTTATAGCTTGCTCTTCTTAGTCCTCTAGTTTATTGACCACTATCCCTTCAGCATTAATCAGTTCAAAAATAATATTACCTACCTCTCTCCTTCTAACTATAGTATGATAGAGCATGGTATTATGGTCCCCATCCTACATCCACTTTTACTTGCTTCTTTTCTAATAGAATTTCTCCTCTGACTTTTTTAGATCCTCAAGCATCTTTTTAGGTCCCTATCTTTCTCAATTAGAATAGGACTTAGTGGATCAATCAACAATCTTTCTCTGACGTCTTTGCACTCACTTTTTGTCTCTATTATCAGATTTGGAATGTTTACCTCTTCCTTACCCCACATTTTGAGAGAAATCTTGGTGTTTGTCAACTTTTTAGCAAACACATACATGAGATTACCTATCACCCAAGTGCCCCAGCTTTGCTTTATGACATCATCAAAACCTTTCCAGTCTGCCCAGTAGTTTAAAAATCTAAAAGGCCTTCTTTTATGCTTTCTCTCTGTAATCTGGATTGAGATTGGTGCATGGTCACTAAGCTCAGAACCTCCCACCTTTACCAGGACATTAGGAAGAATTTTCATCCACTCATCATTCACCAAAGCTCTATTAAGTTTTCTTGCTATTCTATATTTCGGAGCCCTTTCATTATTCCACATGGACAAGTCACCACCCACCATGGGTAGTTCATATAAACCTACTTTATCAATAGTCTGATTAAAAGCATCCACCTCTGTAGTAGAAACAAGTCTTTCCCCCCTTTTTATCCCTACAATCAGACTGTATTGAAATCACCTATTACCAGCCACGATACCTTCACCTGCTTGGAGAGGGAAATTGGTTCTCCCCATATGTCCAGTCTTGGTCTGGTGTCATTATGACCATAAATAGATGTCATCCATATCTGCAGTCCACCGTTATTCCTGCAATATACCATGACATGTTGATCTGACATTTGTATTACTGACACTTGTCAAGCATTGGGCTTCCACGCCACATAGACTCTAGCAACCTCACCACACTCCACATTAGACACATGGTTCGATCCTTGTGGGAATAGGTATTTAATACTATTGTTGTTTTGGATTTTTATTTTTGTTTCTACCAAAGAAACTAACGAATGGCCACTAGCAGCAATCCACTCTCAGATTTCCTTCTTCTTATTCCTATCACACCCACTCTTAATATTCCAAAGAAGCATGGACATATCAAGGGTTTTTGTAGACCTGGTTTACCTGCTTGGCTCCTTCTTGTAGTCCTTCTTCTTTGCCCCTTTTTCTTTCACAACCTCTCCCTCTTCTTTGTCTGAGTCTATAAGTGCCCCAAATCTATTTGTAGTGTCAAGAATCGACCCTACACCTTGAGATTTTGGGATGCCTACCCTTCGCGACCCAGTCTTACTTGACGTTGGGGTGAAGTCATCTTTTGCAATAAGCAGTTCCTTTCACACACTAATCTCCTTTGTTGCATCTACTTCCTTATTCACGGTCTCACCATGACTAGGAGCAGCCATCTTTGCTTCTCCCCCCTTTTCTTGCTATCATGTGCTCTGTGTGCTTTGGGCCGTTGCAGTTGCCTCTGTCGCTCCTCTGCTTGGGCTGATCACTTCTTTCTCCTTTGTTCCTATGTTCGTGGCTAACTTCCCATCATCCTTCTGTTGCAGGGGATGGGCTCGCCAGACCTTCCTCTTCTCTCCAGCCTAAGTTTCCTTCCTACAGTGGCGCCATCACCATGACCAAAGGCACAACAACTTTTGCACCTCAGAGGGACAAAGTCATCTCCGATACGGACTGGGATGGGCTCCTTCCCCCCGACGTTCAACCACACAACCTCGTACTCCTTGTCTTCCGCCTATAGTTCCATGATGAATCTAGCATTGGCACCCTCAAGTGGTCGACTATCGATGTGCAACACCTTGCCTACGCCCGCCACTATGGTGCCAGTAGACTTCTAGGTCCATGATCTTCTGATCGAGTGCAGTGTAATCCACATTGGAATAGAAGAAAAGAGGTCCTTCTTCATCTCATCTTCGTACGTGTAATCCTTCACAACAATGAGTTGTGCATCGAAGAACCTTGGTCTAAGGTCCAATGTGGTCTTCTTGTCCACCGTAG
Source organism: Alisma plantago-aquatica (assembly GCA_963693085.1). Taxonomy (NCBI): domain Eukaryota; kingdom Viridiplantae; phylum Streptophyta; class Magnoliopsida; order Alismatales; family Alismataceae; genus Alisma; species Alisma plantago-aquatica. Next base: position 1,371,408,389 of record OY856412.1, on the reverse strand, counting down.
TTGCAAATCACACCATAAAGATACCATCATCCTTTGAAATCAGTTCAAACGACCCCTTTGGTCTCCAAGTCCGACGAATCCATGCCTGAAGATGGGGGAAGAACGACATCTTGCCTAGGGTATATAAAGAACCATATGTTCCCAGATGTTTCTCATTCTTTCGAATTCCTCAGCCTCCAGGTCGATGTGGATAGTGCCTTCGACCAATCGGGGTTTGGTGAACTCCAAGTCCTCCTCGTTCATTGGTGGTGACTGCTTCAACACCTGGTTCTAGGTCTTCTTCTCATGTCGCCCTGTGGTGTCGCTGTCGCTAGGGTTCCCCTTGTTCGCACCTATTATTGCTGGGGTCTGGTGGTTGACCATGGCAAGAGGTGGAGTCCTTGTGGTGGTGGGTGGATTGACGGGGTTGTGGATGCCACCGATCAGGGTGATCAACGATGTGGGTGTCATGATCGCCAGGGTCGCATAGGCAGTCGCCTAGAGCCCTAGAGGATGGACGCAGGGTGTATGTATTGTTGTATGTTGTATATTATATGTATGTATGTCTGTATGTATGTCTGGGATTAAGAGAGAAATATTTCTCTCCCCCTCTCCCATAACATGTGGCAGAGGCCGGATGCCCGAGAGGGTGATAAATCAAGAGATGCTTCTCTGTGTGGTTTCGAACCCTCGTCCCTTCATTGGGGACCGTCAAGAGATGTCTGTATGTATGTATGTATGTGTGTATGTATGTATGTATCTATGTATATTTGTATGTAAGTATGTATGTATGTATGTATGTATGTATGTATGTATGTATGTATGTATGTATGAATGTATGTATGTATGTATGTATGTATGTAAGTATGTATGTATGTATGTATGTATGGGAATCAGGTAAATATATATTCCCACTTCCTCCTTAAAGTTTTGGAGGTCAAGAGTTAAATATAGCCCCAACACCATATATCAGAAGAGTGAAAACTCACACCTCTATCTAATACGTAACTTACGTTTAACCCATTTACAAATTTTTATAGCAATACTCCTTGCATTTGTGGCTTTACCTTTGTGTCTACGTGAATTTCTTTCCTCCCAAATATGATAGCAAAGAGCAGCAAACAACATCCCCATTTTTTCATTTTCCCACAGCTTGACAACATTCTTTGTGGCTCTTCTTTCAACTGTAGATGTCATCTGAAATCTTCACATATGATCACCCAAATCTCCTTTGTAAATTTATAGAAACCTACAAGATGAGAATGAGACACATCCTCCTTCATAGACATCAAGAAAACAACAACAAAATCATGATTTCATCCATGTATTTTATCCAGTGTAGCTAGTGCATTGTGCAGAATTTTATACACACACATGATCCATTTTGGTACATGTACTCTGACCCATACCTGCTCCATGTGCTTATCTTTTTCCGTTTTTATATCTCACTTCCCACAGGATGATATTTGTTTCTTTGAGTCTCCGCCTCCCTACCTTGAAGGGGTCAAATTAATGTTTGATTTGTTGCCACCTCTCCATCATGACATTGATTATGCATGAATATCCTTCTCTTGTATTTGGTATGAAGTCCACCCCCACTTGAATATCTTTCTCTCATCCATTTCCCTCAAGTTGAGGTATCTTCTTGGTAGAAAATATTTTTTCTCATTGTCTCCCACTTTTCTATGTCTCTTGGTGCTTTCTAGTCCAGTCCACCTTCATTTTTTGAGAGTTCCATATGTGCATATCTCATCGGGTGGTACACAGTTGCCCAGAGGAAGTTCGTAGTCTTCCTTTCCTTTCTATCCAAAATTGGGATAGGAATGTCTCCTTGTTGTACCCAGAATATAAGGAGTCCCTCTACAAGAACTTTCATAAGAGTATCTCTCCTCACCATGGATATATTCTGAGTTTCCCATCTATTGATAATTTCCTCTAGTTTGTCCATGCAATTAGCAAAGTCTTTGCCTTGTAGGTCACCTCCAGCCAATGGAAAACCAAGATATTTTGTAAGAAACTTCCCCATCTCCACACCCATTTCCTCCTTTAGTCTATCTTTCAAAAAGTAGTAGTTTTTGGACAGAAAGTGGTGAGTCTTATTTGCATTTATGTGCAACCATGTTTGCTTAATGAACTCCCTAAGTAGCTCCTACAGGTGCCCCAAAGTGTTCTGTTGGGATTCAAAAAAGACAAGCATGCCATATGCAAAAACTAGCTGTCTTGTCACTTTGGTTCCATGCACTATATACGGCTTGATCATCTTCTTCCTTTCTACCTCTTGCATCCTCTAAGTGAAGTACTTCATAACAATCACAAAAAGAAGATGAGAGAGTGGGTCACCTTGATGAAGTACATTCCCACCTTTGAACATACATGTATGTATGTATGTGTGTGTATGTATCAGAATTGGGTAAATTATATTCCAAAGTCCCTAACATAGTTAGGTCAAATTGTAGAGTAGTCCCACACTACACTACGCTTTACAAGATAGAGCTATTTTTATCTATGTATACATTTAATTCTACTATTGTAGAATTTACAAATCTTCTGTGATATGCTATCTATACTCCTTTGTTTATAGTTGTGATTACTTTCATTTCTTTCTTTCCATATGTGATAGATAATAGCTGAGTATATTGTAAGAGCTTTCCTCTTTGTTTTTACCATGTCTATCCCCTGTAAAAGAATCATACCTCTCGTCTTCCTCAGTCTGAGATATGTGAACCCTAACTTTTGGCATGTTGTCTTCCAAAGTTCTTGGACAAAGTTTCATTTCAGGAGGAGGTGGTTGTCGGATTCAAAATCTTCATTGCACCTATAGCATATGTTAATGGTGACATTGTACCATTTTTGAACCTTATCCAGAGTGGGAAGGGATTCATTGACTACTCAAAATATACTCAGACTCCACTTAGGTACCTCAAAATCTATCCAAATGTATCTGGTGCTATAGTTGGGATCTCCCTTTTGACGAATCAGGTCCTAGATGTCCATCTTCGGCTGCCTCATCCTCTAGATATCATCTTGATAATGCAAGCAATGCTTAACTGTACTCCAAAGAGTAGTCTTGATAATGCAAGCAATGCTTAACCTTCTCTCATTTTTGGTTCAAAATCTAGGCCCTTGGGATACCTCCTCCTCATCCATCTCGACCAGGTGGATTCTACCTTCTGGTAGTTGATGATTCTCCATACTGTGGCCCAATTAGTGATCTCCAGGGGGTTTTTAGATGAACCCCACCTTCCTCCTTTCTCAGTGCTAGCCTGACATACTTCATAGGGTGAGTATCACCGACCCAGATGAAGTTGGCCATTGTCATTTCCATTCTCTCAAGAACAACATTAGGAATTCCCCTTGTTGCGTCCAGAACATGATCACTCCTTCTATGGCTGATTTAGTCAGAGTGATTCTGTCGGGCATTGAGGTTTTGGTGAGAGGCCACCTCCTCACCATTTCTTCCAGTCTATATGTGCAGTCCACAAAATCCTTCACCTTAAGGTTGCCATCTGCGAGTGGGAATCCCATGTATTTAGTTGGGAGGGAATGACTTCAACGCCTAGTTTCTCTGTTATTTCCTCCTTGATCTGGGTACAGTTAGAGGAGATAAAGAGTTGAGTTTTGTGTTCATTGATTTTCAGACCCGTTTGCTCACCAAGAAGCTGAAGAATCTTCTTGAGGTTCAGGAGGTATCTCAGGTTGGCCTCAGTGAACACCAGAGCATCATCCACGAATGTTAGATGACTTTGGACCTTGATACCATGGACAGTGTAGGTAGCAATTGCCTTTTCTTCTTCTGCTTTCAACATGAGCTATGAAAAGTGCTCCATGATTATGGTGAATAGTAAAGGGGAGAGGGGATTGCCCTTCCTTAGGCCATTTGATTATGTATGTATGTATGTATGTATGGTATTAAGAGAGAAAGATTTCTCCCCCCCTCTCCCATAACCCGTGGCGGAGGCCAGACACCCGGGAGGGTGATAAATCAAGAGATGCTTCTCCGTGTGGTTTTGAACCCGGGTCCCTTCATTGGGGACCAGCGGAATTCGCCAACCGGGCTATTCCCTTGTCGACATGTATGTATGTATGTATGTATGTATGTATTGGAATCAGGTAAATATATTCTGGAATCCTCCTAAAGTTATAGGAGGTCAAGAGTTACATATAGCCCACCACTATACATCAAAAGAAAATAAATGAAACTACCCTTCTAACTAATGTGTAACTTGGGTTTAACACAATTACAAATTTTTACAACAATAATGTTTGGACTTGTAGGTGGACCTCTGTGTCTTCGAACATTTTTTTCCTTCCAAATTTGATAGCATAGGGAGGAAAATAATATTCTCTTCTTATCATCCTTCCCGCAGCATGCTAGCATCCTTCTTGGATCATCTTTCAGCTGTAGATGAAGTATAACTCCTCACATATAATTTTCCACACCTCCACAGTAAAATTGCAGCATCTAACCATGTAGTAGTAACCTCTTGGATCTAACCATGTTCTTGTCTAATGTAGAGAGAGCGTTGTGTAAAATTGTATATACACACATACTCCACTTTGGTACATGAATTTCAGCCAATACTGGATCCCTATGACAATCTTTCAGTGCCTTAGATCTAGTTGCTTCCCAAAGATTGGTGTGTGTGTCTTTAAGCTTTGATCTACCCACCTCATAAGGTTCAAACAAATGTTTAACCTACTGCCACTTCTCTATCATGACTTGGATTGTACGTGAGTATCCCTCTCTTGTACTTGGTAAAACGTCAAGTCCTCATGGATATCTGTCTCTCATCCATTCCCCCCAAGTAGAGATGCCCTCCTGATACGTAATGATACATCTCAAAGTCCCCCATATCACTATATCTCTTGGAGCCTTCAAGTTCAGTTCGTCTTCTTCCTTTAGGAGTGCCACATGTACATATCTCATTGAGTGGCATGTGCTAGCCCAAAGAAAATTTTCCATCTGCATTTCAATTCTATCAAGAGCGGGGCCTAAAAATTATCCGTGTTGTACCCAGAATCTGAGGAGTCCTTCAACCACAGACTTCAGAAGAGTATCTCTCCCTGCCACAAAAGTTTTCTGAGTAGGGCATCTATTCATCATGTCCAACAATCTATCCATGTAATCAGCAAAGTCCTTGACTTGTAGATTTCCCACCACCAATGGAAAGCCAATGTATTTTGTAGGAAATTTTCCCAGCTCCACACCCATTGCCTCCTTTAGTCGGTCCTCCATGTTGTAGAAGTTTTTTGATAAGAAGAGATGAGCTTTATTTTAATTAATGTGGAGCCCCATTTTTTCTCCAAACACTGTGAACAACTCTTGCAAATTCCCCAACATATTTCATTTAGGCTCCACAAAGATAAGCACATCATCTATGAAGACTAGGTGTGTCATCACTTTGGTCCCATGGATTGTATATGGTCTAATGTCCTTCCTCCTTTCCACCTTGTTCATCCTCTAGGTGAAATACTCAATAACAATTACAAAGAGAATAGGAGTGGGTCACCTTTCCGTAAACCATTACCACCCCTAAACATGCCAAAAGAAGTGTCATTCAGTAAGTTAGAGAAGCTAGTAGTTTCCACACATGGTTTCATCCAGCTAATCCACTACTAATTGAACCCTGTCTATTGCAAAATCCACCATAGTTTGTCCCATCTGACGCTATCATAGGATTTAGAGACATATAGCTTTAAGCATGCTTTCCTACTTCCTCTCATCACATCATAGTTCTGTAGAAACTCGCCTGCCAATAGTACACAATCACTAATACTTCTGCTCACCACAAACGCTCCTTGATTGACATAGATCAAGTATGGGAGTAATGTCTTTAGTCTAGTAGCCAGAATTTTTACAATAATTTTGTATTTTACCAAACAACACGCCATAGGTTTGAAATCTACAAGAGAGTATGTCTCTTTCTTCTTGGGAATAAGCATAAGGAAAGAATGATTGACCTGTCTGACCATGTTTCTGTTGGGTTTTATGGGAGACAAAGAAGGCAGTGGAAACAAAAAATTTCTTCTCCCAAACCCAGAATAAAGGAATCACGTCAACATCTATACAATAGGAAGGATGGTTTTTAGAGACATACCTTGTCCCGAGGCTTGCTCGCCGACGTTACCTCATGGCTTGCGCGGTCTTCACCTCCCGTCTTGGACGGTGTTTGTGTAGCTCCTGGTCTCACCGGGACTGTCGGGATTGACAGTTGTCTTCCGAGCGGCCGAAGTCTCCTGCCTCTGAAGTAGTCCACACGGACCACCTAGACTCTGATCGCCTTGTCGCACAAGGCATCAAAAGGAGTCGTACCCTCCTGTCGGCATACTAGTCACTGACACACTCTCCTACAACCAGTCACTTTTCTATAGTTGTCTTTCCCTTGTTGTGCCTCCCTTATCGGGTAGCACTTGCTCGGGCTCTCTCGGTTACCACAACCAGAGAGAACGAAAACCTTATAGAGCAACTGGTGTTCTGAGTTGTTCCTTGAGAAGCCCAAATACCCCTATATATACGAGGGTCATGAGATAGGGTTCTCTACCCTAGGCATTGCAGGATTAAAGTAGGAGTAGAAGGATTTGAGATTTTCCACAAAACAACCAACTGCGCTAGCTGAACCGATCGTTTCATACATGAAACGGTTGGTTGGGGACCTGAGCCGAACTGTTCACCCATGAACCGATCAGTTGGGACACCTGAGCCGATCGATTCAAGCATGAGTCGATCAGTATGTGGTCTTGGTCCAACTCGAATTGACTTTCATTTTTGTTTCCAACTAATCAAATATTAGTCCTTGTCCAAATCAAATTTGTACAAATGAAACAAATATGTATTTCCAAAAAGTGTCTTCTGACTTTCCAAACGATCTCAGTTGGTCACACGAATCGATCAGTTCAACAATTGAGCCAGTCATTTCATTGATACAGGAGCCGATCGACTCACCACTTGAGTTGATCAGTTCATCAACCTGAGCCGATCGGTTCAACCCTGTGAGCTGATCGGTTGGGGCAGTAGACTGTGAAAATCAATCAATTGCAGTTCCAATCAATCTAATACTCTTAATCATTTGGTCCGACACCTTGAACACTATGATTTTGAGCTATCAAATGATTAAGTGTTTAATTAAACTACTAAACTCCTTTAGTAATCAATCTAAACATCATTTGTGGATAAACTCCTCTTCCTAGTTAAATCCTATGTGTGTGACCCTGCAGGTCCATTTCACGTTGGCAGTGAAAGTCCATAACACTTATGACTTCACAAGCAAAGAGCGGTGCCTAGTCGCACATCATTGCTACCCAAGTGAAAAGGAAAGTTGGAGAATAACTTTGAATCCTACAATCCGTGAATGGTGTTACAAAGAATGTATAATTCCTTTGTCTCTGATATCCTAAATAAACTCAAGGCATGGAACAATAATCCTATCAACGTTCATTCACTTTCTTGATCTCAGAGTAGATTGGAGGAGATATGTATGACATCAATATCACATACTAATTCACACATGCGTGCACACGCCTATATCAATCCTACTCATCAAGTGGCCATGGATATCAAACTCCCTCAGGAGGGACAAATCCCATATCTATCACTCACCCCTCAAAAGCCCCATGTGTCAAAGACACCCAATCATCACCTTGATAATTACCCATGTTTCAAGACTGCGTTTGATGATGTCAAAGTGTACCCAATGACATGTGTTGAGTGTAGTGATTTTAAGTCAAAGAATCACACTCACCACCATCACTGTGAGAATTGACTGTGACTACCATGTCATGGTTCCATGTGTCAAACTCACGGTGGGTCTATTCGGTACACTTGTTCTCTAACAAGTACCTATGTGTTTGGTTTGATATCTCCATATCATGACTAATGAGATTCTGTCATCAACCAACACCACAGTCTAGTCTTGTGTGTCATTGCTATCTATCTACCTTCCACAATGACATCTGACTAGGGACATAATAAGAATGTACAAACTCTTAGCATTCGTATGATCTCATCGTTCAGGTCCTTCACCTGAAAGCATACATCATTGAGTATTGTCATTCTCTAGACATTCAATCTGTTCTATCATTATCTCATATGACTGAACCAGAAAGAATTGGAAGCTTGCCTTTGATGCTTATTAAATCAATCTTAATGTATCCCACCAATCATCCCATGATTGGCTCTCATGGCATACATACCAACAGACTCCCACTTGCACTGCGAGCCAATCACCCTTGAATCATATTCTTAGTGATCTTCAAAAATTTCCCACATGTTACTATGCTCTAGTGCTAACATAGTGAGTTATGGAAACACCTTGCCAAAGTCGGTATTAATTGCATGTCTCTCATCTCTTCACTGTACGTCACACGTATGAGATGGAGTTGTCGTAATATGCGATCTAGTATTCCTTTGCTAACCTTTAGCCACATTGCATGATCAACTACTCCTTACTTGTCATCAAATATTGGAATATCTATAAGTTCATCTCATGAACTTCCAGATCCATATAGCATCCACTAATGTTCTCTAACACATGGATACTCAACTTTTCCTTTTAAACGAATTTATTGGAACATTTCCATTTATCTACAAACATTCACTTTTGTATATCTCATATATATTTTGCGATTAATTTTCTGTCGTTTTCGGAAGTTCGCATCAGTGTAACTCTTTACAGTGAACCCTTCCTTATTTCCATAGAACTAGTACTTCTCAAGTTCTTATGGTATTCCAGTAACCCTTACTGGAACTAGACAGACATCCACTCATCATGTCCCACATACGAGTTATCAATATGAGTACATCATATTATCATGTCCTACATACAAGATGATGAATGCATTTCATTCTTGCTATGTCCTATACATGCAAGATAATGGGATGATTACATACATGATAGATCCATATCTATTCTTAGTGTTCCCATTCTTCATAAGAATTGGACACTTGGCCTTGTGATACTAACTCCATGTAACATGGAAAAGTTTTCTCCCACCGAATATGTGCACACTGAATCCTTCAGTATAGATTGCCAATGTATGCTCTCTCTTTTCAGGTCAAGAGGTTTTCGAGAACTATCTCTATAGATCTCTATTCCTATTATAGGAAACATCTCTATCTTCCTGAAAAATAATTTCCACTTTGGATTTCCATTCTAGAACATTTCCATTTCACATGAACATGTGGAATGTGAATATGCTCCCACTAAATCACAGATCCCTTCTTTATCTTTGACATATCAGTCAAACCATTTGACTATATCATCAAAGTAAAGATCCAACTTTGAGTTGCTTGTATTCAATCAATCACATTGATTAGTCTATTATAACTTATTGACTTTATTTGCATTAATGGATTCATAAACCTTATAGGTTGTATCAGGTATACATCCTTGTTTTATTCCTTATAGGAATGTAGTTTTAGTATCCGTATGCCAAATCTCTTAGTCATTAAGTTGCAATCAATCAAGCATCATCCTTCTCAAAATTTTATCCATGTGTCTTAAAACTTAAGAATCATTCACACTTATGGATTTCATCCCAATGGGTGCTACCATCAAGGTCATACCTTATGGTTCACATGGAAGTCATTTAGGATGTAATGGTCATAAACCATAACTCAAAATCCGGTTCCTCATATTCATCTAGATAGTTGACTCATCACATGACCAACTCATCACATAGATAATCAAGGTGTATCTGTCAAGGCTATGAGAACTCGCAACTCCTTGTGATTCTTAATGTCCTTTATTTGTGTGGGGTATTCTTTATTTAAGAAGAAATTAGTTATTTGATAATCATCCTCTAACTCCTTATAGTATGACTCCTTTTGATTTAGACATCACCATGCTTTAATCATGAGTTCACTATGATACACTATCATAATCACTCATAAGGACCTCAAACATTTGGTTCAAGTATTTCAATCATTGATCTCATCAAGAATTAACACTTTACCAAATTCGTACTTCATCTACGATATTCTTGAACACTTCAAGATATTCATATTGGTATTTCTCTAAAAACCATTTGCAGTATTAGCATTTGCTCCAATATGTATGTAAATACATCACATGTATTATACCTAATCGGATAATCATTCTCCCACTACCTCTAGTAAAGTTTGATTAATCATGTCTAAGAGATTCATGTCTCTTACTAGTTCTCTAACCAAAAGAGTCTAGACTTATCCATCATATGAAAACTAGAAATGAATTTCTCATGATTTATGTTAATTTGATTGTTTGAGTTATCAATAACTTTTAGGTATCATTCTATCTTATGCATACCATGTACCACAAGATAAACAAGCCATTGCCATAAAAATCATATCTTTGAAATTGAAACATCAACTTTATTAATTGCTATCATTGTCATACAATATGCAAAAATAATGTGTTTCTATCCATTGGCAAATATGAAATAGCAATTTATAACTCTATTACATGCCTTTAAGGCTGAAAATAAACTAAAGTACTCCTATCTATGGAGGCAACACTTACCCCATTTATTGGGTTCTTTACACTTTATATCTTGGTATCATATACCTTAAAAGTGTTATAAGTTTATTTCATGAAACCTTCAGGTAGAGATGTTTGTCGCCTCCTTCTTCTTTAATTCTTCCAGATAGAGTGGACAATTCCTTTTCCAATGTCCTAGCTTTTCAAAATGGTGGCAATTTCCTCTCTTGGTCATGCCTCCCTTGGCCTTGAGAGTTGAAGATGACTTGGGCTGCTGGCTAGCATCTGAACCTTTCTTAGCCTTGCCCTTGCCCTTGCGCTTGGACTTTCCTTTCTTATTGCTGATCATTATCACAGATTTAGGCTTGTCCTTCTTCATTTGTGCCTCGGCTATCCTCAACATGTCTAACAACTCTGTCAACGACTTGTCAAAGTTGTTCAAGTTGTAGTTCATAAAAAACTGACAGTCGGATTCTGGCAATGATTGCAATATCACGTCAGTAGCTAACTCTTGGCTCAGGGGAAATCCTAGTCTTGTTAGGTTCTCCACATACCCAATCATCTTGAGCGGTTGAGGACCAATTGGATCTCCTTCTATCATGACACACTTGAACAACGCCCTGGAGACATCATATCTCTCTTATCGTGCTTGATCTTCATACATGTTCTTGAGATCATGAATCATCTCAATGACACCCATGTTCTCATGTTGTCTCTGCAATTGTGGTTCATGGAACACAACATCAAGCACTTCACATCAATGGCATATTCAGAATACTTCTTGTAAGCATCCCTTTCCGCCTTTAGTGCAGTAGGAGCAGGTTCCTCTAGAGCTAGAGTATCCAGGACATAGAGCTTTCCCTCTTGAGTGAGAACAATTCTCAATGTCCTAAACCAGTCATGGAAGTTAGTCCCATTCAGCTTGTCCTTTTCAAGGACCGATCGCAATGAAATGTGATTGTTGTTTATTGTCATTTGTGTTGGTATGTATGCCCATATAGCAAGTCATGTGATGATTGTAATGGGATACTTTGTAAATGATTTGAATAATAATAAAGGCAATTTCCGATCTATATGTTTAAACTGTTTATGAGATGATGGTGTAACATGATAGATGTCTAAAGAATGATTTTTACTCAATGACGTATGCTTTTAGGTTAAGGACCTAAACGATGAGATCATGTGAATGTTAAGAGTATACATTCTTGTTTAGTCCCTAGTCAGTTGTTATTATGGAAATAACCATAGACATCAATAACAATAAAGACTAGATTGTGTATTGGTTGATGATAGAATCTCATTAGTCATGATATAGAGATATCAAACCAAGCACATAGGTACTTGTTAGAGAACAAGGTACCAGACAGACCCACCGTGAGAGTGACACATGGAACCATGACTTGGTAGTCATAGTCAGATGTCACAGTGATGGTGGTGAGTGTCATTCTTAGACCTAAAATCACTACACTCAACACATGTCGTTGGGTACACTTTGACATCATCAAACGCAGTCCTGAAACATGGGTTGTTATAAAGGTGATGATTGGGTGGCTTTGACACATGGGGCTTTTGAGGGGTGAGTGATAGATATGGGATTTGTCCCTCCTGAGGGAGTTTGATATCCTTGGCCACTTCATGAGTAGGATTGAGAAAGGCATACACATGCACGTGTGAATCAATATGTGATATTGATGTCATACACATCTCACTCGGTCTACTCTGAGATCAAGGAAATGAATAAATGTTGACAGGATGACTATTCCATGCTTCCAGTTCATTCAAGATATCAGTGACAAAGGAATTATACATTCATTGTAACACCATTCACAGATTGTAGGATTGAAAGTTGTTCTCCAACTTTCTATTTCACTTGGGTAGCACTGATGTGTGACTAGGCACCACTCTTTGCTTGTGAAGTCATAAGTGTTATGGACTTTGACTGCCAACGTGAAATGGACCTACAGGGTCACACACATAGGATTTAACCTGGAAGAGGAGTTTTGTCCACAAACAATGCTTAGATTGATTAACTAAAGGAGTTTAGTAGTTCAATTAAACACTCAATCAATTCATAGCTCAATGTCATAATGTTCAATGTGTTGGACACATTGATTGGAGTATCAGATTGATTGAAATCACAATTGATTGATTCTGCACAATCTGCACTCCCAACCGATCAGCTCATGTGATGAACCGATCGGTTGAGCTTGGTGAACCGATCGGCTCAAGTGTTGAGCCGATCGGCTCAAGGTCAGGGTGAAATGATTGCTTCAAGTGTTGAAACGATTGGTTCAACTGATGCAACCGAGCAAGTTGGGAAAGTAGGATTGGTGAGAATTTTCCTTGCATTTCACTTGCCCAATTTGATTGGAACAAGGATTGGTATTTGATACCAATTAGAAATAAAAGAAGGAAAGTCAATCGGGAACTGATCAAGACCACCAACCGACCGGTTTAGTAGTGAACCGACTGGTTCATGGGTCCCAATCAATCGGTTGAGGTGTCAATCGACCGACTCAGCTGCCCAACCGACCGTTTCAGTTGTGAAACGATCGGTTCAGGTTGCGAGTTGGTTGTTTTTGTGGAAAATCTCAAACCCTTCTACTCCTGCTTTAGTCCCATATTGCCCGGGATGGAGAACCCTGTCCCATGACCCTCCTATATATAGGGGTATTGGGGGCTTCTCAAAGTACAACTCAGTGCAAGCCGGTTGCTCTGCAAAGTTGTCGTTTTCTCTGGTTTTGCTAACCGAGAGAGCCCGAGCAAGTGCTACCCGAAAAGGGAGGCACATCAAGCGAAAGACAACTGCAGTTGCAACTGGCAGTAGGAGAGTGTGTTGGTGACTAGTACGCCAACAGGAGGGTGCGACTTCTTCCAGTTCTTTGTGCGACAAGGAGATCGGAGTTCCAGGCGGTCCGTGTGGACGAGTGCAGAGGCGGGAGACCTTTGTCACTCGGAGGACAACTGTCAATCCCGATAGTCCCGGTGAGACTAGGAGTCTTCAGTCCCGGTGCGACCAGGAGCTGCACAGACACAGTCCAAGACCAGAGGTGAATACCTTGCAAGGTGTGAGGTATTGTTGCCGAGCAAGCCTCGGGACAAGGTATGCATCCACAAATTATATTTCCTATTGTATAGACGTTGACGCGATTCCTTTTGTTCTGGGTTTTGGGGAGAAATTTTTTTGTTTCCACTGCTTCTCTGCCTCCTCTAAAACCCAGCAGTGGTATCAGAGCCACGTCAACTGTTCTATATTTTAGGATTATCGATATGATCGATGTTGGTTTGTCGCCTTTATTTATTGCATGCGATGCGAATAAATTGGTTTTATGCATGTCCAATCCACAAATCCCAAATATAAATATATGATATGTAATATTAATGCACTCGATATACGTCACCCTTAAACGAGTTTTGTGGTGGATGTGTAGCATGGTTATGGCCTATAAACCCCTATATCTGTGTGTGGTTGTATGTGGTTGCTTGCATCTCAGTCTGCGCACCAATTCCCTTTCTCCTATTCCTGATGTAATTTGAAATAATTCGAGAATTCTTTTCCTACCTTTGCTCCCCCCGAATGTAACTCGGGGTTTCACAATTAAAATGTAAATAGGATAGATTTTATTTCCTGTTATGTCAAAGAACGGCGGACAACCTAAGATGATCGGTTCAAGGCGTGAACCGATCAGTTGGTGATCCAGAAAACCGGTTCGAGGATCGAGACGAGCGGGTGGCGACCTGATGAGATGCATGATGACTGGTGAATCGATCGGCTGGAGGCGCCAGTCGATCGGCTGGTGGCACCCGAACAACCAACCTGATGGCGAGCCGATCGGTCATGGAGATGAGTTGATCAAACCCAGAAAGGCAGGCACAGATTTCATCTTGTACAGGTTGCATGTGATGTAGACCTAGATGACCGTGATTCCTCTTGGCTCGAGGAATCATAATAGGATGGCCATAATCATTGCTTTTATCGTTTCACATGTTTTCTGTGGGATATAGCATGTATATGATATGTACTATACATTGTGGTGATTGGATATGTATATGTATATAAAAACCAAATCCCTCATTAAAATATTAAGTCTTATATGCCTTCCATTAGCGACACACATGGCAAACTTGATCGACCAAGCGTAGGTTACGCCAAAGCGTGGTGCGCTGTCTATCTTGTGGAAGTGTGAAGGGTCGACATGTAGGTTCTACCAAAGCAGGGTGCATGTTTACCGTGTCGTCTTTTGGGTTAGACTTAACTGGTGATTCTTAGAGCGTCTAAGCCCAGAGGCATGGAATGTGCATGGCAAGGTGTTGCGCATGTTCATTCATCAAGAGTTGCATATGATGCAATTGGCATGATGGCCTACCTAAATAGTCAAGATTATGGGCGATCAGCCAAAGCTGACTCATGACTTGATGAAATATGGATCTTGACCCACTAGAAGATTGTACGCTACAATCTTCCAAATTGATGGTGAGGGCTATCAATTTGAGACAAAATAGTGGGAGTGGTAATTAATTAAAGGCTTAATTAACTATCATCAAATTTTATTCAAATCAAATCAAAAAGGAGTTTTGATAAATGCAAATTTACTCTTGTAGAATGGCAAAAGAATCATCTTTTAAAATGGGCAAATTAATTGAGAATAAATTCCATAACTGGTTGAGGACTGTGAGAAATGTTCTGCACAATCCAGATATACCAGGAGCCTTAGAATCCACTCTATGAACGCTCAATGCATTAGTGAAGAAGAAAGTAGGTAAGGGAGAGAAGTGTTCTCTCGCCAAACCAATTTCTTCTACATGGAGAGGATGGAAGGAACAATGGAAGAAGAAGTCAGAGATAGAGATCTCTACATATGGTGTATACGTGATAGAGATTAACTTTACTACTTCTTCATCTTGGGTACTTGATACCGGATGCGGATCTCACATTTGTTCAAATGTGAAGGATCTTAAGAGAAGTAGGCCTTTAGGGAAAGGTGAGGTTGAACTACGTGTTTCCAATGGGGCAAGAGTTTCCGCCAGTGCCGTAGGAACCTATAAGTTAACTCTACCAAGTGGGCTAATAATAGAGTTGAAGAACTGCTTTATGTACCTGCCATAAATAGGAATATCATTTCCGTCTCTTGTTTGGACAAGGATGGATTTGAATTTCTTATTAAGAATGGAAAATGTTCCATTTCTAAAGATGGGATCTTTTATGGCAGTGCCCCAATGTCTTATGGTCTATACTTGATAGACTTGGAGACAAATATATACAACATAAACACCAAAAATAAAAAATTCAACGACTCAAACAAAACATATCTCTGGCATTGTCGTCTAGGGCACATAAATGAGAAGTGCATTTCTAGACTCCATAAAGATGGTTATCTAGACTCTTTTGATTGTGAATCAATCGAGACATGTGAATCTTGTTTATTGGGCAAGATGACCAAGACTCCCTTTTAAGGTAAAGGTGAGAGAGCTAGTGATCTATTAGGACTCATACATACTGATGTATGTGGGCCTTTTAGAACTAATGCCAGAAATGGGTATCAGTACTTCATTACCTTCATTGATGATTTCAGTAGGTATGGCTATGTGTACCTGATGAAGCATAAGTCAGAAACCCTTGAAAGGTTCAAGGATTTCATGAATGAAGTATAGAACCAACTTGGAAAAAGTATTAAGGCACTTCGATCCGATCGAGGTGGAGAATACTTAAGCCAAGAGTTTGAGGACCTTCTGTGAGCCCGTGGTATTGTATCACAATGGACTCCGCCTGGAACACCACTGCATAATGGTGTGTCTGAAAGAAGGAATTGCACATTGTTGGATATGGTGCGATCAATGATGAGTTTTGTTGATCTTCCAATTTCGATATGGGGTCATGCTCTTGAAACTGTCGCATTTACGATTAACCGTGTACCATCTAAATCGGTTCAAAAGACACCATATGAGATATGGACTGGGAAGCGTCCCAATTTGTCTTTTATGAAGATTTAAGGTTGTGAGGCTTACGTCAAGAAAATGTTTCCTGATAAGCTTGGACCCAAATCCGATAAATGTTATTTTGTTGGATATCCCAAGGAGACGAAGAGATATTATCTATACCACCCTACTGACAACAAAGTGTTTGTTGCCAGGGATGTTGTATTCCTAGAGAAGGAATTTATTTCCAAAGGAAGCAGTGGGAGGAATATAGATCTTGAAGAGGTTCAAGCCCAACAAGAAAACATTGAACCGGTAGATGTACTAGAGGAAAATGCAGATTCACAAGGTGTAGCGGAATCTCAGTCTCCTCAGGTAACACAAGGACCTCGTAGATCTAGTAGGACCCGCTTTGAACCTGAGAGGTTTGGATACCTTGTAACTCAGGAAGGTGGTGAGTTGATCATAGATGATGATCCAACTACCTACGTAGAGGCTATGGAGGGGTCAGATTCTGAGAAATGGCTTGAAGCCATGAGATCCGAGATGGAATCCACGTACTCCAACAAAGTATGGACTTTGGTAGAACCACCCGAAGGGGTAAAACCCATAGGGTGCAAGTGGGTCTTTAAGAAGAAGACCGACATGAATGGCAATGTGCAAACTTATAAAGGCAGATTGGTTGCTAAGGGATTTCGACAAGTTCAAGGTGTTGACTATGACGAAACCTTTTCTCCAATTTCCATGATTAAGTCCATCAGGATCATGCTTGCTATTGCAGCTTATTATGACTATGAGATTTGGCAGATGGATGTTAAAACCGCATTCCTTAATGGGAATATAAATGAGGATGTGTACATGACATAGCCTGAAGGTTTTGTGGATCCAAAGAATGCCAATAAAGTCTGTAAGCTACAAAGGTCAATCTATGGATTGAAGCAAGCATCTCGGAGTTGGAATCTTCGATTTGATGAGGAAGTCAAAGTGTTTGTCTTTATTCAAAATGAAGATGAACCTTGTGTGTACAAGAAGGTTAGTGGGAGCACGACCATATTCCTCATATTGTATGTGGATGACATACTTTTGATGGGGAATGATGTCTTAGCCTTAGAGAAGGTAAAGACTTGGCTTGGGAATACTTTCTCAATGAAGGACTTAGGAGAAGCATCCTACATTCTAGGAATTAAGATCTATAGAGATAGATCTAGAAGGATTCTTGGACTAACTCAGAGCACGTACATCGACAAAGTGCTGAAGCGGTTCAGCATTGAGAACTCAAAGAGAGGAAACGCCCCCATGCTACATGGAGTCACCATCTCTAGAGCTCAATGTCCCCAATCTTGTGAAGAGAGGGAGCGAATGAATGGGATCCCATATGCATCAACCATCGGATCCATCATGTACGCTATGTTGTGCACACACCCAGATGTCTCGTATGCTCTCAGCATGACGAGCTAGTACCAGTCAGATCCTGGGGATGCTCACTGGACAGCCGTAAAGAACATCCTCAAGTACTTGTGAAGGACTAAGGATCCATTTCTTGTTTACGGCGGTGAGGAAGAGCTGGTTGTAAAGGGTTACACTGATGCAAGCTTCCAAACCGATAAAGATGATTACAGATTGCAGTCAGGATTTGTGTTTTGCCTTAATAATGGAGCTATGAGCTGGAAGAGTTCCAAGAAAGAAACAGTTGCTGATTCTACTATAGAGGCCGGGTATATTGCTGCTTCACATGTAGCAAAGGAGGCTATGTGGATCAGGAAGTTCATCTCTGAACTTGGTGTAGTTCCCAGTAGATGTGATGTAATTGAGCTTTATTGTGACAATAATGGAGCTATTGCACAAGCTAAGGAGCCCAGATCACATCAGCGGTCCAAGCACATACTGCGGCGCTTCCATCTCATATGAGAGATCGTACAATGAGGAGATGTGCAGATTTGCAAAGTACCAACTAAAGACAACATAGCTGATCCACTGACTAAGGCCCTTTCTCAGGAGAAGCATGATGGTCATGCTAGGTCACTAGGATTGAGGTTCCTTGGTGACTGGCTCTAAATGCAAGTGGGAGTTTGTTGGTATGTATGCCCATTGAGCAAGTCATGTGATGATTGTAATGGGATACTTTGTAAATGATTTGAATAATAATAAAGGAAATTTCTGATCTATATGTTTAAACTATTTCTGAGATGATGGTGTAATATGATAGATGTCTAAAGAATGATTTTTACTCAATGACGTATGCTTTTAGCTTAAGGACCTAAACGATGAGATCATGCGAATGTTAAGAGAATACATTCTTGTTTAGTCCCTAGTCGATTGTTATTGTGGAAATAACCATAGACATCAATAACACTAAAGACTAGATTGTGTGTTGGTTGATGATAGAATCTCATTAGTCATGATATAGAGATATCAAACCAAGCACATAGGTACTTGTTAGAGAACAAGGTACCAGACAGACCCACCATGAGAGTGAGACATGGAACCATGACTTGGTAGTCACAGTCAGCTCTCACAGTGATGGTGGTGAGTGTGATTCTTAGACCTGAAATCACTACACTCAACACATGTCGTTGGGTACACTTTGACATCATCAAACGCAGTCCTGAAACATGGGTTGTTATAAAGGTGATGATTGGGTGGCTTTGAAACATGGGGCTTTTGAGGGGTGAGTGATAGATATGGGATTTGTCCCTCCTGAGGGAGTTTAATATCCTTGGCCACTTGATGAGTAAGATTGAGAAATGCATGCGCATGCACATGTGAATCAATATGTGATATTGATGTCATACACATTCACAGATTGTTGACAGGATGACTGAATGAATGAATGTTGTCAATGAAATGAATGAATGTTGACAGGATGACTGTTCCATGCCTCGAGTTCATTCAGGATATCAGTGACAAAGGAATTATACATTCACTGTAACACCATTCACAGATTGTAGGATTGAAAGTTGTTCTCCAACTTTCTATTTCACTTGGGTAGCACTGATGTGTGACTAGGCACCACTTTTTGCTTGTGAAGTCATAAGTGTTATGAACTTTCACTACCAACGTGAAATGGACCTGCAGGGTCACACACATAGGATGTAACCTGGAAGAGGATTTTTTTCCACAAACAATGTTTAGATTGATTAACTAAAGGAGTTTAGCAGTTCAATTAAACACTCAATCAATTGATAGCTCCATGTCGTAATGTTCAAGGTGTTTGACACTTTGATTGGAGTATCAGATTGATTGAAATCACAATTGATTGATTCTGCAGAATCTGCACTCCCAACCGATCGGCTCATGTGATGAACCGATCGGCTGAGCTTGGTGAACCGGTCGTCTTAAGTGTTGATCCGATCGGCTCAAGGTCAGGGTGAAATGATTGCTTCAAGTGTTGAAACGATCGGTTCAGCTGATGCTACCGAACAAGTTGGGAAAGTAGGATTGGTGAGAATTTTCCTTGCATTTCACTTGCCCAATTTGATTGGAACAAGGATTGGTATTCGATACCAATTAGAAATAAAAGAAGGAAAGTCAATCGGGAACTGATCAGGACCACCAACTGACTGGTTCAGTAGTGAACCGACTGGTTCATGGGTCCCAACCGATCGGTTGAGGTGTCAACCGACCAGCTCAGGTGCCCAACCGACCATTTCAGTTGTGAAACGATCGGTTCAGGTTGCGAGTTGGTTGTTTTTGTGGAAAATCTCGAACCCTTCTACTCCTGCTTTAGTCCCATATTCCTCGGGATGGAGAACCTTGTCCCATGACCCTCCTATATATAGTGGTATTGGGGGCTTCTCAAAGTACAACTCAGTGCAAGCCGGTTGCTCTGCAAAGTTGTCGTTCTCTCTGGTTTTGGTAACCGAGAATACCCGAGCAAGTGCTACCTGAAAAGGGAGGCACATCAAGGGAAAGACAACTGCAGTTGCAACTGGCAGCAGGAGAGTGTTTTGGCGACTAGTACACCAACAGGAGGGTGCGACTCCTTCCGGTTCCTTGTGCGACAAGGAGATCGGAGTTCCAGGCGGTCCGTGTGGACGACTGCAGAGGCGGGAGACCTCTGTCGCTCAGAGGACAACTGTCAATCCTGACAGTCCTGGTGAGACCAGGAGTCTTCAGTCCCGATGCGACCAGGAGCTGCACAGATACAGTCCATGACCGGAGGTGAAGACCGTGCAAGGCACGAGGTACTGTCGCTGAGCAAGCCTCGGGACAAGGTATGCATCCACAAACCATCTTTCCTATTGTATAGACGTTGACGTGATTCCTTTTGTTCTGGGTTTTGGGGAGAAATTTTTTTGTTATCCCAACAATTTGTTCTACAAAAGAAAATATATTCAATTTAGTCCAAAATTCAGTTTTGACTTATTTGATTGATTTGAAAGGTTGACGATATAATTAGGACTTTAATTAATTATCTCTCCCACTATTTTTGTTCAAATTGATAGCTCTCACCATCAATTCAGAAGATTACAGCGTACAATCTTCTAGTGGGTCAAGATCCATATTTCATCAAGTCATGAGTCAGCTTTGGCTGATCGCCCAGAATCTTGACGATTTAGGTAGGCCATCATGCCAATTGCATCATATGCAACTCTTGATGAATGAACATGCGCAACACCTTGCCATGAACATTTCATGCCTCTGGGCTTAGATTCTCAAAGAATCACCAGTTAAGTCTAACCGAAAAGACAACACGGTAAACATGCACCCTACTTTGGAAGAACCTGCATGTTTACCCTTCACACTTCCACGAGATAGATGGTGCACCACGCTTTGGCGTAACCTATGCTTGGTCGATCAAGTTTTTCATGTGTGCCGCTAATGGAAGGTGTAAAAGACTTAATATTTATATGAGGGACTTGGTTTTATAGGTATATATATACATATCCAATCACCACCATATATAGTACATATCATATACATGATATATCCCACAGAAAACATGTGGAATGATAAAAGCGATGATTATGGACATCCTAATGTGATTCTTCGAGCCAAGAGGAATCACAGTCATCTAGGTCTACATCACATGCAACCTGTCCATGATGAAGTGCTATAGCCGTCCGAGTTGATCAACTCATCACATGAATGACCTGCTCGCCCTGGCCAGTCGTCTGAGTGCCACCAACCGATCATTTGACTCCTCCAACCGACCGGTTTGCCTGGTCATCGTACATCTCCTCAGGTCGCCACCCACTCGACTCGCTCCTCGAATCGATCGTCTGGATCACCAATCGATCGGTTCACGCCTTGAACCGATCGTCTCAGTCATCGTCAGATTGTCCTCCGTTCTTTGACATAACAGGAAATAAAAGATCTATCCAATTTACATTTAAATTGGGAAACCCTGAGTTACATTCAGGGGGAGCAAAGATAGGAAAGAAATTTCGAGTTATCTCGAGTTACATCAGGAATAAGGAGGTAGGGAATCAATGTGTAGACTGAGATGCAAGCAACCACATTCAACCAAGCACACTTATATAGGGTTTATTGGCCATAACCACACTATACATCCACCACAAAACTCATTTAAAGGTGACGCGTATTGAGTGCATTCATATTACATATCATATATATATATTGGAATTTGTGGATTTAATATTGTACATGCATAAAGCCAATTTTATTCGCATCGTATGCAATAAATAAAGGCGACAAACCAAAATCGATCATATCGACAATCCTAAAGCATAAAGCAGTTGACGTGGCTCTAATACCACTGTTGGGTTTTATGGGAGACAGAGAAGACAGCGGAAACAAAATTTTTCTTCTCCAAAACCCAGAATAAAGGAATCGCGTCAACATCTATACAATAGAAAGGATGGTTTATAGAGACATATCTTGTCCCGAGGCTTGCTCAGCGATGTTATCTCGCGGCTTGTGCGGTCTTCACCTCTAGTCTTGGACGGTGTCTATGCAACTCCTGGTCTCACCGGGACTGTCGGGATTGACAGTTGTCCTCCAAGTGGCAGGAGTCTCCCGCCTCTGAGGTAGTCCACACAGACCTCCTGGAACTCCGATCGCCTTATTATACAAGGCACCAGAAGGAGTCGTACCCTCCTATCGATGTACTAGTCATCGACACACTCTCCTCCAACCAGTCACTTTTCTACAGTTGCCTTTCCCTTGCTATGCCTCCCTTATCGGGTAGCACTTGCTCGGGCTCTCTCAGTTACCACAACCAGAGAGAACAACAACTTTACAGAGCAACTGGTGTTTTGAGTTGTTCTTTGAGAAGCCCCCAATACCTCTTTATATAGGAGGGTCATGGGACATTGTTCTCTACCCAAGCAATGTGGGATTACACCAGGAGTAGAAGGAATTGAGATTTTCTACAAAACAACAAACTGCACCAGCTGAACCGATCATACATGAAATGGCCGGTTGGGGACCTGAGCCGATTGGTTCACACTTGAACCGATCGGTTGGGACACCTGACCCGATCTGTTCAAGCATGAGCTGATCGGTTCGAGGTCCTGGTCCAACTTGGATTGACTTTCATATTTGTTTCCAACTAATCAAATATTTATCCTTGTCCAAATCAGATTTGTACAAGTGAAACAAATATGTATTTACAAAAAGAGTCTTCTGACTTTCCAAACGATCTTGGTTGGTCACACAAATCGATCAATTCAACAATTGAGTCGATCATTTCATTGACACACGAGCCGATCGACTCACCACTTGAGCTAATCGATTCATCAACCTGAGCCAATCAGTTCAACCTTGTGAGCCAATCAGTTGGGGTAGTAGACTGTGAAAATCAGTCATTTGCAGTTCCAATCAATCTAATACTCTTAATCATCTGGTCCAACACCTTGAACACTATGATTTTGAGCTATCAATTGATTATGTATTTAATTGAACTACTAAACTCCTTTAGTAATCAATCTAAACATCATTTGTGGATAAACTCCTCTTCCAGGTTAAATCCTATGTGTGTGACCCTACAGGTCCATTTCACGTTGGTAGTGAAAGTCCATAACACTTATGACATCACAAGAAAAGAGCGGTGCCTAGTCACACATCAGTGCTACCCAAGTGAAAAGGAAAGTTGGAGAACAACTTTCAATACTACAATCCATGAATGGTGTTACAACAAATGTATAATTCCTTTGTCTCTGATATCCCGAATGAACTTAAGGCATGGAACAGTCATCCTATCAACAGTCATTCACTTTCTTGATCTCAAAGTAGATTGGAGGAGATATGTATGACATCAATATCACATACTGATTCACACATGCGTGCACACACCTATCTCAATCCTACTCATCAAGTGGACAAGGATATCAAACTCTCTCAGGAGGGACAAATCCCATATCTATCACAAATCCCTCAAAAGCCCCATGTGTCAAAGCCACCCAATCATCACCTTTATAACAACCCATGTTTCAGGACTACGTTTGATGATGTCAAAGTGTACCCAATGACATGCGTTGAGTGTAGTGATTTTAGGTCAAAGAATGACACTCACCGCCATCACTGTGAGAACTGACTGTGACTACCATGTCATGGTTCCATGTGTCAAACTCACGGTGGGTTTTTCTGATACACTTGTTCTCTATCCAGTACCTATGTGTTTGGTTTGATATCTCCATATCATGACTAACGAGATTCTGTCATCAACGAACACCATAGTCTAGTCTTGTATTTTATTGTTGTCTATCTACCTTCCACAATGACATTTGATTAGGGACATAATAAGAATGTACAAACTCTTAGCATTTGTATGATCTCATCATTCAGGTCCTTAACCGGAAAGCATATGTCATTGATTATTGTCATTCTCTAGATATTCAATCAGTTCTATCATTATCTCATATGTCTGAACCAGAAAGAATTAGAATCTTGCCTTTGATTTTTATTAAATCAATCTTAATGTATCCCACCAATCATCCCATGATTAGCTCTCAGGGCATACATACCAACAGTTTCCTCCAACAAGGAACCATCTCACATATGCCAGTAAATCCTCCTTGATGATCTCCCATGTCTTTTTGTAGAAGTATTCATTGAATCCTTTCGAACCTGGATATTTATTACTACCTATACACCAAAGTGCTTCCTTGACTTCCTGTTCATTTGGGTCCCTCGTGAGAATGTTGTTATGGGTACTTGACAATTTAAACTTCCACTCTAAATCCTCTTTCTCCATCTCAGCCACGTACTCTTTGTTATATAGAGATGTATAGAACCGAATTGCCTGGTCTTCGAGGTCCTCCTATTTATTGATAACATTCCTATTTGCATCCACAAGTTCATATATGATGTTGTCAGCCTCCCTCCTCTTAACTGTTGAATGGTATAGCTTGGTATATCTATCACCATATTTCATCCATTTCTCTCTACTTCGTTTCCAGTAGAATTTTTGTCTGCCTTCTTTAAGTCCTCTAGCATTCTTTTCAGCTCGCCTTCCTTAGCAATCATCTCTACATTGAGTAGATCCTGTAATAGTAATTCTTTGATCACCTTGCACTCTTTCTTTGTGTCCTTTAGCATATTAGGAATGTTCACTTTCTCTCTAGCCTAGCTCCTTAGTGCACTCTTTGTGTCGTCTAATCTCTTAGCAAACACATACATAGGGTTCCTAGTCACTTGTTTGTCTCAGCTCTCCTTGATGACGTCATGGAAGCCACTCCAATCAACCCAGTAATTCAGAAATCTAAAAGGTCTTCTCTTCAGTTTTTTCTCTATGATATGCATTGAGATAGGGGCATGATCACTCAACTCAGAACCACCAGCTTTAACCTGCACGTTAGGAAGCTTCTGTAACCACTCCTCATTCATTCAAGCTCTGTCTAGCTTGCTTGTGATTCTATCCTCGAGCTTTCTTTCATTATTCCACATGAATAAGTCACCTCTGACCATTGGAAGTTCAAATAAACCTGCCTTATCAATAGTATGGTTGAAAGTATTAATGAGTGCATTTAGTGTCAGTCTACCTCCTATCTTCTCTACATGTAGCCTGACATTATTGAAGTTACCAATCACAACCCAATGTAGAGAAACATGTCTAGCTAATTCAATCAAATCATGCCATAGACTTTGTCTCCTTTTAGCATCATTATGTGTGTAGACAGCTGTCATCCACACATACAATCCACCTGCATTCTTGCAATCCACAGTGATGTGTTGCTGAGACATCATTACAATTGTCATCTTCCATGCAATCAATTTCCGTGCAATACAGACTCTTGCCACCCTAGAGCAACCAACATTGGATACATATTCCCATTCTTGCGGGAACATGTATCTAATGCTCTTCTTAGTTTGCACTTTAATTTTAGGTTCTACCAAAACAACTAGAGAGTGTCCACTTCCAGCAATCCATTCATAGAATTCCTTTTTCTTATACATGTCACAGCCTCCTTTGATGTTCCATAAGAGCATGGACATCAAATCAATTTTTCTTTTGGCCTCTCGTGCACCTCACAGGCTCCTTGGGTGTCTTCCTTGTATCCTCACTACCCTTTTGCTAAACATGCTATGTTCCTCCTTGTCAGAATCACTGAGTGTATATATGTATGTATGTATGTATGTATGTATGTATGTATGCATGCATGCTTTTATCAGAATCGGGTAAATATATTCTGACGTTCCCCCCTAAAAAATATTAGGGGGTCAAGGTTACATGTAGGCCCAACGCCATACATCCACATACTCGCTCTACAATCCCATGTGATGAACTCACACTACTAACTAACACGTAGTTTCTTTTTTACACTTTTACAGATTTTTACAGAAATAGTACTCACACTCCTAGCTACACCTCCATGCTTGCGAGCATTTCTTTCGGTCCAAATATAGAAGCATAGAGCAACCAACAAGAGCATATTCTTATCACCATTGCCGCAACACTTGATCATCCTTTTAGTGTCATCAACCAGCTCGATCTGCAAGTGGAACTCCTTGCACGCTTTCTCCCACACTTCTCTAGTAAATTTGTAGCTGCCAAATAAATGATCATGGGATTCCTCCTCCTCTTTGCACAACAAACAAATAGGAGGTATATTGTTGTTCCACTTTTGCACTTATGTATGTATGTATGTATGTATGTATCAAAATCAAGTAAATATATTCTGACTTCCTCCTAAAAATATAGGAGGTCAAGAGTTACATGTAGGCCCAATGCCATACACCCATAGAAAAGATACAACTCACTCAACTATCTAATGTGAAGTTTGCATTTAACACATATACATATTTTAACAACAATACTAGTGGAATTTGCAGTTGTACCATGATGCCTTCTAGCATTCCTTTCCTCCCATACTGTATGTATGTATGTATGTATGTAACGGAAGTATTGGTAACTATATTTTTGACCTTAAATGAGGACAAAGTTACAAGCCACACCATACGTGTAGCTGCAAAGCATTACATAGGGAGTAAAACTAATAGATAAGATAGTCACATGTTGACTGCTTAAATCATATTCAAATCCCAATTTCTAACGATGATGTTAGATAATTGGGTCAGTTTGTGATGATGAGTTTTGTAGTGTAGCATTAGTTCATGCTCAATCTTTTTGAAGATGAGAAGCTCATCTTCCTTGTTGCCTCCATTCCTTCTGGAATTCCTTGCAGTCCAAATGTGGTGGATGTAGATAGTGATCATCTACAAGATGAAGATACGATCATCCTTGCGACATGCCTCGATATCTGTGAAGAACTTTTCCAAAGAGGAAGTAGTGTCTAGGTCCAGTTTTAGTGCAGATCGTCCCCAAATGTATTTCCACCATTTGTAGGTGGAAGACAGGTGAGTGGCATCCTCTTCAGCTGTGTGACAGAGTCCGCAGATGTTGGTGATGCTTGGGTTCCACTTCTGAATCTTGTCTAAAGTGGGAAGAAGGTTTCTAAGAGCTCTATAGGCAGTGAAGCTCCATCTTGGATTATGTAGAGGATGCCAAAGATTCTTGGCAGTAGCATTGACATCCTGGCGAGATCTGCAAGATTCCCAAAGCAAGTCACCTTCTTGGTTATGAAAGTTATCCCACACGTCAGTGAATCTTCGCCAACAAGTGGAGAATACCCAACGATGTGTTGGTTTCTAAAAATTGCCAATATCATATCGACGAGACATCTAGTTAGCCCAGACAAATTCTCCATTGAGTAAGCATTTGAGACACTTCATGGTATGGAAGTCAGCAAGTTCATCGAGATTCTTTAAGTTGAGTCCTCCTTCCTCATAGGGGTAGGCAATATGCTGCCATCTAGCAGGGTGTATAGATGAACCCCATAGGAAGTCACCAAGGAGAATTTCCATTCTACGGAGAGTGAACTTGGTAAGTTCACCCTGACTGAGCCAGTATTGTATGATGCCAAGGGCATTAGCTTTGATAAAACCAGTCTTCCAGAGAAGGATAATTTGTTTCCTGGACATTTGGTTAACATGTCTTTGAGCTTGTCATGGCAAGGTTTGAAGTCAGTTCTACGTAGGTTACCACTAGCTAATGGATAGCCTAAGTAGGTTGTGAGCAGAACGCCCAACTGAACTCCGAGCAGATCAGCTTTCTCTTGTTGGTTAGGGACAAATTTTGAGAAGTAAATGCAAGATTTCAAAGTATTCATCTTCATGCCAGATTCGAACCCAAATTCAAACAGAAGGAGTTTGAGGTTAGTGAGGCTCCTGGTGTGTGCTTCACAGAAGATTAGAACATCATCTGCGAACAGTAGATGCAACATAACATGAGTATTTCTGATGGTGTATGTGCAAATCCTTTTCATATAGATGACATGTTCAAGCTTCTTACTAAGACCTTCCATGACGATAGTGAAAAGAAGAGGTGATAGGGGATCACCCAGTCAAAGTCCATTTGAATTCTTAAAGAACCCCTCAGAGGCACCATTGAGTAGTATCGAGAAAGAAGGTGTGGATACACATTACTTGACAATGTTTATCGAATCATCTCTGAAGCCCAATGATTTTAGACAGTTCTAAAGGTATGACCATTTGATTGAATCGAAAGCTTTGGTTATCTCCAATTTAATATAGGCTGAAGGTGAGCTCCTGGCAAGATTGTAATTCAGAGTGAATTCAGCAGCTAACAAAGAGCAATGTTGTATGTTTCTGCCTTTGATAAAGGCTCCCTAGTTAGGGGAAATTATTTTAGGCATGAGAACAACAAGTCGGGTTGTAATTATCTTTGTGATTATTTTGTAAAGCATGTAACAACATGCAATGGGTCTAAAGTCATCTGGTGATGAGATAATATCCTTCTTCAATATAAGGGCAAGGAAGACATGATTCAATTGTCTGACCATGTGACCACCTTTGAAAAACCACTGAACTACCTCGAGAAGGTCTGACTTCAGTAGTTCCCAGTTATCACGATAGAAGAACCCATTAAAGCCTTCAGGACCTGGGCTCCTAGAAGGGCCAATGGACCAAATGGCTTTCTTTATTTCATCAAGCTCTGGAATACGACATAGCATGTCGTTGTCCTCCTCAATGATGAGTTGAGCCCAATTGTTGTCAACAGGAGAAGCAGCTGTATTATCTTGATTGTAGAGTTGCTCAAAGAATGAGATTGTCTCCTACACAATGGATTCTTCATCTTGAATGAAGTTCCCATTATCATCATAAATTTAAGTAATGGTATTGAGGGCGTCCCTCCTTTTGACAGCAGATTGATAAAGTTGAGTGTTCCTGTCACCATTAGCAACCCAATCCATACGGTTGTGTTGCCAATAGTATTTTTCTTTGGCTTTGTCGAGGAGATTGATCCTGTCAAGTGTGACTTTCTCAGCGTGAATGAGTTGTTCATCAAGTGGATTTTTGCGTAGAGCTTTCGAAATATCGTCCATCTCTATACGTTCCTTTTATAATAGGTTCTTTAGATTAACTTGAGATTTAGCCCATTTCTTGAGCTTCACCTTCACTTTTTTAAGTTTTTGGATAAACCTAAAAAGTGGATTGCCTTCAACTTCTTCATTCCAAGCTTCTTGAATGAGTTCCTTGAATCCAGGCCATTCTTTTCAGTAGTTCAAGAAATGGAAAGGCCTGGCTTTGTGTTGGACTTCCCTGAGATTAACATTGATGGCTGAGTGGTCAGAAAATTTAGAGGTAAGAAGTTTGGATTTCGTACCTGGAAATTTTGTTAACGAGTCATCATTTACAAGAGCTCGATCAAGTTTGCAGGCCATGTGTTTAGACTTGGCAAGTCTATTGCTCCAAATAAAAATTTCACCTCCAACTGTGGGGAGCTCAACTAATCTAGCATTATCAATGGACGAATTAAAAGAGCTGAGAACTTGGTTGAGAACATCACAGCCTCCTGCCTTTTCTTCACATTTGTGAATGTTGTTGAAATCACCAACAACGAGCCATGGATTTTGAATAGTAGATGATATAGTGACCAATTTACTAGATAAATCAGTTCTTTGACACATGAGATTTCTAGCGTAGATGCTTGTAATCATGAGTCATAGACCGCCCTTATTCCTTGCACACATGGTGATCTGTTGATCGTAAGAATTAATGGCAGTTAGGTCCCAAGAACGAGGATCCCACCCTATGCAGATTCTACCATTGTCATCAAAGAAATGATTCGATTTGTGAATCCAACCATTAGGAAAGAGTTTCTTAATGGTTTCTTTATTGAAAGACTTGATTTTAGTTTCCACTAGAATCTCTATGGAGGCTTTAATATTTCTTATGGCTTCTCTTACCTCCTTCTTCTTCCGTGGTTTCCCAGAACCAAGAACACTGGCCATGTAGACTGTCATTTATTTCATCTTCCAGTCGATCGGGTCTTACGCGGCCCTTTCACACTAGAATCACCTTTTCCAGCCTCCTTCTCCTTCATCTGGTTTCCTGGTTTGTTCCCATACTCCTTTTTCTTTGCATGACTTCCTGAAGAGGTAGCCTCTTTATCGTTACCTGTAGGATTCTCAACAGACTTTTCTTGATGAGGTACATCGTTCGCAGGTTCCCTATTGACTGCGAATGTCTCGGTTGTGATGTCAATCTCTTTAGCAGCAGATGTCTCATCTTTGGAGTTTGTCTCATTAGAAGTGGACATTGGTTCTTTATCAATAATAACAGTAGTCGTTGTTCCCTTATTAGTGATTTTATCAGCTTCTGGGATTGGTTCTTCCTCGTCAGGTTTGGTAGTGGTTTTCCCATCCACTATCTTCTTCCATTGTTGCTGCTTTTTGGGAGGAGCATTGTTCTTTTTGGGTTCGTGATTTAATGGACAGTCCATATCAGAGTGCCCAAAGACTTTGCACGTCTGAAATCTATCAGGGAAGTGCTCATATTTGGTCCTCCCAAGGGTTCCACGCTCTGGTGACCTAAGGCAATCTTGCATCGATCCCAAGGTTGACCGTGGAGGGGGTCTTCCCCCTCCATTGGCGACCATGGAGCAACCCAAAAAAGCATGGGCATAGGTCCTCGGCGGTGCCAGTACATATAAAGAACATAACTATGTTGCTGCTGAGATCATTGATGGGAAAAGATTTGTCACAATTGATGAAGATACATATGATAAGATGGAGAAAAACTGGTCACATACTGCGGTGGTATACGTTATGGGCAAACGCCCTTACTACTACCATCTCCTCGCTTGGATCAAGCGAGTTTGGAAGCTGAAGGGAGGCTTTGATCTATACTCCAAATCTAATAAGTTCTTCATCCTTCGCTTCAACAATGAGGAAGACAAGCTTGCTGCGATCAACATGGGACCACGATGGTTCGATAGACAACTAGTTGTGGTGAAATACTTCAAATTCGGTGATGATCTAAAGAAAAACCTATTCAGTTCCATTCTGGTCTGGATCAACATGCCTTCCCTTGGTAGGAATTGGTCGGAGAAGGTGGTGGGGATCGTCGCTAGCGACATTGGCAAACTCCTCCGCATTGACCTCCGTTCCCTTTCTTAGGAGTCATTGGGTGAGGCACAAGCTTTGGTTGAAGTCAAAGCAGAAGGACAACTTCCTAAGGAAGTCTGGGTAAACATGCCTAAACGTGTATGTATGTATGTATGTATGTATGTATGTATGTATGTATGTATGTATGTATGTATCAGAATCAGGTAAATATATTCCAACGTTCCCCCTAAAAATATTAGGGGGGCAAGATTACATGTAGGCCCAACTCCAGACACCCAGATCAGCAGTACAACCCACACATTTAGCTAATACGTAGTCTACGTCTAATGCATTTACAAATTTTTACAGCAATGCTTGTGGCATTCGTGGAATTTCCTTGATGTCTTCTAGCATTCCTCTTTTCCCAAATATGGTAGCATACACAAGAAAACAAGAGATTTTTCTTCACATATATTCTGTGTCTAGCAAGCATCCTTCTCGGTTCATCAATAAGTTGAATTTGAAGTCTGAAATCTCTACATAAATACTCCCATATCTCCTTTGTGAACATTCATTCCCCCACAAGGTGGCTGTGACTTTCTTCCTTTTCCCCCACATAACAAGCATACAATAGATATATCATAATTCCATCTCATTATTCTATCAAGAGTGGTAAGGATATGGTGAAGAAATTTATATACACATATGCTCCACTTTGGCACATACCTATCCATCCATATTTGTTCACCCACTGGGACCTTCTCGCCTCTAGTGACAACTCCCACAAGCTTATCTTTTTTTCTTTGAGCTGCCATCCTCTAGAATTATTAGTAACAAACAAGTGTTTAATTTGCAGCCATATTTCCCTCATGACATTGATGGACCTTGAGTATCCTTCTCTTGTTTTTGGAATAAAATCCAGCCCTCTAGAATATCTATTTCTCATCCACTTTCTTCAAGTAGATGTGCCTTCTTAGAATGCAATAAGACTTCTCATGGATCTCCATCTAGAAATATCTCTAGGGGTCTTCAAGTTCAGCCCTCCATCTATAGGAAAAGCCAGCCTAGAATACTTCATAGGATGATGCTCACTCCCCCATAGAAGGTTAGCGATCTTCATTTCAATTCTATCCAAAACAGATATGGGAATTTCACCTTGTTGTACCCACAAAATGAGAAGTCCCTCTATAGCAGCTTTTATCAAGGTTCTGTGCCCCTCCATGGAAGTCTTTTGTGTAGGCCATCTATTAATCATCTCCTCCACTTTATCAATGCATTCTGTAAAATCTATGACGTGAAGGTTGCCACCTGTAAGAGGGAATCCCAAGTACTTGGTTGGGAATTCACCCCTTTCCACTCCCAAATCCTATGTGAGTCTGTCCTCCAACTGATAGCAGTTCTTTAATAAGAAAATGTGTGTTTTATTTGCATTAACACACAACTCCATTTGCTTCCCAAACTCCCCTAATAAGCTTTTAAGATTTTCTAGATATTGTTGTTTGGCTTCAATGAACACCAGGACATCATCTACAAAAATCAAGTGTGTCATTACCTTTGTGCCGTGGATAGTGTAAGGCTTTATTTCCTTACTTTCTTCAGCTTGTTGCATCTTTCTTGTGAAATACTCCATGACAATCATGAAAAGAAGAGGGGATAGGGTGTCTCCTTGGCGCAGCCCATAGCCCCCTCTAAAAAGACATGTAGACGTTCCATTCACCATAACAGAGTAGCTAGTGGTCCCAACACATTGTTTCATTTAGCCTATCCATTGTTCATTAAATCCCATATGTTGCATGATCCATCATAATTTATCCCACCTTACACTGTCATAAGCTTTGGAAACATCCAGTTTTAGGCAAGCCTTACTACTACCTTTCATGACATTATAATCTAGAAGAAATTCACCAGCCAGAATCACACAATCACTGATACTTCTACTTGCAACAAAAGCTCCTTGATTTACAGAAATCAGAAAAGGGAGGACCATCTTCAACTGAGCAGACATAATTTTAGCAATAATTTTATATTGTATCAAGAAGCAAGCAATGGGTCAAAAATAAGCAAGAGAGGATGTAACTTTCTTGTTCGGAATAAGAACAAGAAAGGAGTGATTGACCTATCTCACCATGTTCCCACCTTGTAGAAACCAGTCCACATAAGCTAGTAAGTCATCTTTAATAATATCCCAAGTCTTCTTATAAAAGAAAGCATTGAAACCATCAGACTCAGGTGACTTATTGCTTCCAACACTCCACACAGAATCTTTGACCTCCTATTCATTGGTCCTTCTAGTGAGAATATTGTTGTGTATGCTAGTGAGTCTAAACTTCCATTCAACTTCCTCCTACTCATCAATATTATCAGAGAGATTTTTATTGTACAGAGCCATGTAGAACCTGATAGCCTATTCTTCAAGATCATCATTTTTGTTGACAACCATACCTTCAACATTAATAAGTTCAGATATAATATTACCTGCCTCTCTTCTTCTAACTGCAGTATGGTATAGCTTTGTATTTCTGTCCCCATCCTCCATCCACTTTTCCTTGCTTCTTTGTGAGAAGATGTTTTCCTCTGCCTTCTTTAGATCTTCAAGTGACATTTTTAATTTCCAGTCTTTCTCAATCAACTTTGGATTTAATGGATCAGCCAACAATCTTTCTCTAGTGTCCTTGCACTCCTATTTGGTGTCCTTCAGTAGCTTTGGGATGTTCACCTCTTCATTTACCCACTTTTTGAGTACCATCTTGGTGTTCTTGAACTTTTTAACAAATCCATACATGGGATTGCCTATCACCTGAGTACTCCAACTTTGCTTTATGACTTCATCAAACCCTTTCCAATCAGTCCAGTAGTTTATAAATCTGAAAGGCCTCCTTTTCTACTTTTTCTCAATAATCTTAATAATAATAGGTGCATGGTCACTTATATCTGAACCTTTAGCCTTTACCTGTACCTTAGGAAAAAAATTTAGCCATTCATCATTCACCAGAGCTCTATCCAGCTTGCTTGCTATCCTATCACCGGGCCCCGTTCATTATTCCAGGTAAAGATATCCCCACTAACCATTGGTAATTCGAACAATCATGATTTATCAATGGCTCGGTTGAAAGCATCCACTTCAGCATTAATAGCAAGTCTTCTACCTTTTTTCTCATCCTACAGACACACTGTATTAAAGTCACCAATTACCATCTAGGGAAGCATAGCATGTTTAGAGATAGAAACCATATTGTCCCATAGGTCCAGTCTCTCTTTGCCATCATTGTGACCATAAACAACAATCAAACACATATGCAAACCACCGTTATTAACACAGTCCACTGTAAACTGTTGATCTGACATCTGTACCACTGAAAGCTTCCATGCATTAGGCTTCCACGCCACACATACCCTAGCAACCTCACTATAATCAATTTTGGATACATGCTCCCAACCATGCAAAAACATATATTTAATACTATTTTTATTCTGTACCTTTATCTTTGTCTCTATCAATGCAACTAGAGAATGACCACTAGTAGCAATCCATTCCCTAATTTCCTTCTTCTTGCTCCTATCACACCCTCCCTTGATATTCCATAGAAGCATGGACATATCAAAGATTTTTTTTGGACCTGGTATGCCTAGGAGGCTCCTTTCCAGCATTCTTGCCTTTTCCCTTCTGCTCATGTTGTTTAGTTGCATTCTCCTCCTCAGCATCTGATTCAGATGGCGCCTCAAAACTATTTGTTGTGTCTAGAATAGAACTGACACCTTGGTTCCTGGGAATACCTGGCTTCTTTACCCCTTTCCTTCGTGACCTTGACACGAACTCATCCTCTTCCCCGTTGTTTATTTTCGCCAATAGGGACTTGGCCTTCTTCTCTTTACCTTCATTCACTTTGCTACTACTTGTTTCTTTCCCATTGTGCATTTGTTGTGCTTCTTTACTTCCTTCTCCATTTGACCCCTCTATCTGTTCACTTTTGTCTGCCTTAGGAGGCTTGTCTGGTACAAGCATCTCCCTCCAAACCTATCTGCCATCTTTGCTGTTGTCTGCTAATTTTCAGTCGTGGTAGGCGTTTGCGTGACTGAAAGCCTTGCAGATGGTGCACCTCACCGGGACATGGTTGTATTCCACACTCACCGGGATGGGTTCCCTTCCCTTCACATTCAACATGACTTTCCAAGGCGTTGTCTTCTCCACGTGGAGCTCCACAATGACCCGGGCTTCATCGCACTCAAGTGACTTCTCGTCAATGTGAAGAACCATCCCGACTCTGCTAGAGATCATACCCACAACCTATTTTGTCCAAGAGCATCCAATCGTGTGCACTGTGATCCAAGTCAGAATAGTAGAGAAGATGTCCTTCTTCAGTTCATTGACATATCGGTAGTCCTTCACAATCACCAATTCACGATCAAACCACTTGGGTCCGGCATTCAGGGCGTTGTCCTTGTCGGCGGCGTTTGCAAATCTCACAAGAAAGATGCCATTATCCCTGGACAAGAGATTGAACATGCTCTTCGATATCCATTTGTGCTAGATCTAGGCTTTGAAGTGAGGGTAGAATGACCTCCTCCTAAGAACGTAGACCAACACGGTGAACTCCCAGACATCGTGCATCCTGTCGAACTCCTCAGGCTCGAGTTCGACGTGTATCTCGCCCTCCTTCATCAACGGTTTTGTGAACTCTAGGGTTTCCTTTGTGTTTGTCATTGGCTTAGTCAAGACCTGGGACTAGGACTTGTACCCGCCTTCTCCTACCTCTAGCTCTAACCAACTAGGGTTTCCCTAGCCCGACTGTCCTTTCTCCTTCCAGTTGTTGTCAGTCTGGTGGTTAGGGTTGGTGGAGGAGTTTGTGTGGGTGGCGATGATGGGTGGTGTAGGGTGGACATCACTGGCCGGAGTGGCCGACAATGTGGGCACCAAGCCGGAGATCGGAGGCGATCGCACGCGATTTACCAGAGCCAGACCTAGCGAGAGGCATAATGTTTGTATGGATTGTATGTATGTATCGGAATCAGGTAAGTATATTCCGATATTCCCCCTAAAAATATAAGGGGTCAAGATTACATGTAGGCCCAATGCCATACACCCAAAGTAGAGCTACAACTCACTTAGCTTGCTACTACGTAATCTATGTATAACACATTTACATATTTTTACAGCAATGATTATGACATTTGTGGATTTTCCTTGGTGTCTTCAAGCATTCCTCTCTTCCTAAATATGGTAGCATAGACCAACAAACAAGAGATTGTTCTTCTCATCACCTCCACTCCTAGCAAGCATTCTTCTTGGGTCAGCAAGAAGTTGAATATGTAACCTGAATTCTCAGTTTAGATACTCCCAAATCTCCTTTGTGAATTTGCATTCACCCACAAGATGGTTGTGACTTTCTTCCTTTTCTCCGCATAGCAAGCATACAGTAGGGATATCATAATTCGAGCTCTTTATTCTATCCAGAGTAGCAAGAACATTGTGTAGAAATTTATAAACACATGACCTCCATTTTGGCACATACCTGCCGGTCTAAAGCTGGTCACCCACTAGCTCCTTAGAGCCTTTTGTCCTGGTCACCTCCCATATGCATATCTTCTTGACTTTAAGATGCCATCCTTCAGAATCAATTGTGACAAACAAGTGTTTGACTTGCGGCCATATTTCCCTCATTATGTTGATGGTCCTTGAACATCCTTCCCTTATCTTTGGCATAAAATCCAGCCCTTTTTTATATTTATCTCTCATCCACTTTCCCCAAGTAGACATGCCTTCTTTAAAAGCAACAAGCCTTCTCATGGAACCCCATCTAGCGATGTCTCTAGGAGTCTTCAAGTTCATCCCTCCTTCATATGTTGGAAAAGCCAGTCATGAATACTTCATAGGATGATCTTCACTTCTCCACAGAAAATTAGCCATCTTCATTTCAATTCTATCCAAAATAGATCCGGGAATTTCACCTTGCTATACCCAAAAAATGAGAAGTCCCTCTATGACAGCTTTAATCAAAGTCCTGCGTCCCGCCATGGATGTCCTTTGTGTAGGCCACATTTTGATCATTTCCTCCACCTTATCAATACACTCAGTAAAATCTTTGATGTGAAGGTTGCCACCGGAAAGGGGGAATTCTAGATATTTTTTTGGGAAATCACCCCTCTCTACTCCCATAGCCTAAATAAGTCTGTCCTCCATCTTGTAGCAGTTCTTAGACAAGAAGATATGAGTTTTGTTTGCATTAACACACAACCCTATTTGCTTTCTGAACTTTCCCATAAGGCTTTTAAGATTTTCCAGATATTGTTGCTTGGCTTCTACAAAAACCAAAATATCATCTACAAAAATCAAATGCTTCATTACCTTTATATTGTGGATGGTATAAGGCTTAATTTCCTTCTATTCTTCAGCTTGTTGCATCTTCCTTGAGAAATACTCCATGACAATCACAAAAAGAAGATGAGAGAAGGGGTCACCTTAGCACAACCCATTACACCCCCCCAAGTATGGTATGGTATGTATGTATGTATGTATATATGTATGTATGTATGTATCAGAATCAGGTAAATATATTCTGACATTCCCCCTAAAAAATATTAGGGGGTCAAAGCTTACATGTAGGCCCAACGCCATACACCTATATCACCAATACAACTCACGCATCTAGCTAATACGTAGTCTGCTCCTAATGCATTTACATATTTTTACAGCAATTCTTGTGGCATTCGTAGACTTCCCTTGGTGTTTTCTAGCATTCCTTTCTTCCCAAACATGGTAGCATAGGCCAGCAAACAAGAGATTTTTCTTTACATCTATTCCGCATCTAGCAAGCATCCTTCTCGGTTCAGCAATAAGTTGGATTTGATGTCTGAATTCTCTGCATAAATACTCCCATATCTCCTTTGTGAACTTGCATTCCCCCACAAGATGGCTGTGACTTTCTTCCTTTTCCTCACATAGCAGGCATGTAGTAGATATATCATAGTTCTAGCTCTTAATTCTATCAAGAGTGGCAAGGATATTGTGCAGAAATTTATAGACAGACATGCTCCATTTTGGTACATACCTACCCGTCCATACTTGTTCACCCACTAGGTCCCTTGCACCTCTAGTTTGGGTCACCTCCCACAACCATATCTTCTTGTTTTTGAGCCAACCTCCAGAATCATTAGCTACAAATAGATGT
Organism: Alisma plantago-aquatica; assembly: GCA_963693085.1. Taxonomy (NCBI): domain Eukaryota; kingdom Viridiplantae; phylum Streptophyta; class Magnoliopsida; order Alismatales; family Alismataceae; genus Alisma; species Alisma plantago-aquatica. The sequence continues at coordinate 1,371,370,061 of OY856412.1, read as the reverse complement.
TTGACTTGTGGCCACATCTCCCTCATGACATTGATGGATCTTGAGTATCCCTCTCTTGTCTTTGGAATAAAGTCCAGCCCCCTATGATATATGTCTCTCATCCACTTTCCCCATGTAGAGGTGCCTTGTTGGAATGCAACAAGCCTTCTCATGGATCCCCATCTAGCAATGTCTCTCAGCGTCTTCAAGTTCAACCCCCCTTCATCTGCAGGAAAAGCCATCCTTGCATATTTCATAGGATGGTGCTCACTCCCCCAAAGAAAGTTAGCAATTTCATTTCAATTCTATCCAGAATAGATAAGGGAATTTCACCTTGTTGTACCCAGAAAATGAGAAATCCCTATGTAGCAGCTTTTATAAGAGTTGTAAGCCCTACCATGGAAGTCTTTTGTGTAGGTCATTTTTTTATCATCTCCTCTACTCTATCAATGCATTTCGTGAAGTCTTTGACTTGAAGATTGCCACCAGCAAGAGGAAATCCCAAGTATTTGGTTGGAAAGTCACCCTTTTCAACACCCATATCCTGCGTAAGCCTCTCCACTAGTTGATGGTAGTTTTTGGACAAGAAGATATGTGTTTTATTTACATTAACACACAACCCCATTTTCTCCCCAAACTTCAACAAAAGGCCTTTAAGATTCTCTAAATGTTGATGTTTGCCTTCTACAAAAATCAGCACGTCATCTGCAAAAATAAGATGAGTCATTACCTTAGTGCCATGGACTGTATAAGGTTTTATTTCCCTCCATTCTTCAACTTGCTACATCTTTCTTGAGAAATATTCCATGACAATCACAAACAAGAGAGGAGACAAAGGGTCCCCTTGCCGTAATCCATTGCCATCTCGAAATTGACCAGCAGAAGTGTTGTTAACCAGAATGGAATAGCTAGTTGTCCCAACACATTATTTTATCCATTTGATCCATTACTCATTGAAACCCATCTGTTGCATGATCCACCATAACTTCTCCCACCTCACACTATCATAGGCTTTGGAAACATCAAGTTTAAGGCAGGCCTTCCTACTGCCTCTCATGACATTATAATCCAGAAGAAATTCACCAGCAAGAAGGGCACAATCATTAATACTCCTACCTATGACAAAGGCGCCTTGATTTGCAAAAATCAGATAGGGGAGGACCATCTTCAACCAAGCAGCCATGATTTTGCAATGATCTTATATTGTACTGAACAACATGCTATAGGCCAAAAATCAGCAAGAGAAGAGGTGACCTTCTTTTTAGGGATAAGAACCAGAAAAGAATGATTAACCTGTCTCACCATATTTCCTCCTTCCATGAACTAGTTCACATAAGCAAGCAGATCATTATTGATGATTCCCCAAGTTTTCTTGTAGAAGTAAGCATTGAAACTGTCGGACCCAAGTGACTTGTTGCTGCCAATACTCCATAGAGCATCTTTCACCTTTTGTTCATTAACTCTTCTTGTAAGGATGTTATTATGGGTGCTAGTGAGCCTGTACTTCCAATCAACTACCTCCTCCTCATCAATATCTTCATGAAAGGTTTTGTTGTACAAAGATGTGTAAACATTTATAGCATGTTATTCAATGTCCTCCTGCTTGTTAATCACCTCTCCATCTGCATGTATGTATGTATGTATGTATGTATGTATGTATGTATGTATGTATGTATGTATGTATGTATGTATGTATCTATGTATGTATGAATGTACTTATGTATGTATGTATGTATGTATGTATGTATGTATGTATGTATGTATGTATGTATGTATGTATGTATGTAAGTATGTATGTATGTATGTATGTATGTATCTATGTATGTATGTAGGTATGTATGGGGTAAAGAGAGGCATTCTCTCCCCCTCTCCCACGCCCATGATGGAGGCCGAACGTCCGGGAGGGTGTATGTATGTATGTATGTGTGTATGTATGTATGTATTTGTGTATGTATGTATCTGTGTGTATCAGAATTAGGTAAATATATTTTGAAATCCCCCTAAAATTATAGGAGTTCAAGAGTTACATATAGCCCATCGCAACATAAAATTACAATGAACAACTCACACATCTATCTAATACTTAGTTTGCACTTCACATATTTACTAATTTTTACAGCAATACTACTTCCACTCTTAGATGTACCTCCATGTCTATGCTCATTTCTTTCACTCCAGATATGAAAACACATAGTAGCAAAAAAGAGTTTCTTCTTGTCTCCATTTCCATAGTGCTTGATCATCTTTTTAGCATCCCCATCTATCTCTAATCGCAGTTGAAGATCTTTGCATGCCATCTCCCAAACATCCATAGTAAATTTACAGCACCCGAACAAGTGATCATGGGTTTCCTCTTCTTCATTGCGTAACAAGCATATCATAGAAGTTTTGTTGCTCCATCTATGTACTTTGTCCAGAGATGCCAATGCACCATGTAGAAGTTTAAAAACACACATGGACCACTTGGGCACTAGCTTGCCTATCCATATTTGTTCCATCAGCCCATTCCTTTCACCTCTTATTCGTGTAACCTCTTATAGATCCATATTTTGATTTATCATTCTCCAGTCACCTGCAAGACATGGTAAGAACATATGCTTAACCTTTGGCCAAAGGTCCCTCATCATGTGAATGGTATGTGAGCACCACTCACAAGTTCTTGACTGAAAATCCAACCCCTGTGGGTATCTTCTTCTCATATGTCTACTCCACACAGAGCTCCTATCCTGGTAAGAAATAATTCTCCTCAGAGTCCCCCATCTAGCAATGTCCCTAGGGGTTTTTAGTTGCAAACCACCCTCCTCTCTAGGTAAAAACAATTTAGCATATTGCATAGGATGATATTCACTTGCCCATACAAAGTTAGAGATCTTCATCTCCATCCTGCCCAACACAGCTCCAGGAATCTCACCTTGTTGCACCCAAAAGATAAGGAGGCCCTCAATAGATGACCTAGTAAGCACTACTTGTACATCCATAGATGTTTTTTGGGAAGGTCATCTCGCTATCATTTCATCCAACTTTTCAATGCAGTCCAAAAAATCCTTCACTTGTAAATTCCCATAAGAAAGTGGAAAACCCAAATACTTGGTTGGAAATTTACCCATTTCAACTCCTATAACTTCGTGCAATTTAGCTTCACTTGGGTAGTAGTTCTTGGACAATTAGAGATGGGTCTTCTTCACATTAGTACATAGCCCTGTTTGCTCCCCATACCTTCTCAAAAGAATATTCAGCTTCACTAGCATACCAGCCTTGGCTTCTATGAATACCAGAACATCATCTGCAAATATTAAGTGACTCATCACTTTCTTACCATGAATTGTGTATGCTCTAATCAGCCTCTTGTCTTCTTCCTATTTCATCTTCTATGTGAAATATTCCATAACAATGGTGGAATGGAGTGGTGATAGAGGATCCCCTTGTCATAGTTCATTGCTTCCCTTGAATAGTCCTATTGATGTGCCATTCATAAGAACTGAGAAGCTCATAGTGCCCACACATTGTTTCATCCATCCAATCCATTGTTCAGATAATCCCATTTTCTTCATGATCCACCATAGTTTCTCCCATCTAACGCTATCATTTGCCTTAGATACATCTAGCTTTAGACGAGCTTTCCTGCTTCCTCTCATCACATTATAATCCACCAAGAACTCATCAGCAGGAAGCGCACAATCACTAGTACTCCTACCAGTTATAAATGCACCTTGATTTTTAGAAATGAGAAAGGATAGAACAAGCTTTAATCTTGCTTCCAATATTTTAGCAATGATCTTGTACTGGACCGAGAAACATGAACTAGGCCTAAATTCAGTAAGTGATGTTGTAATCTTCTTCTTTGGAATAACCTATCTCATCATATTACCTCACATCATGAACCACTTCACATACTCCACCAAATCATTTTTTTATAGTGTCCCATGCATCCCTGTAGAAGAAAGTATTAAAACCATCCAAGTCTAGTGATTTATTACAGCTGATACTCCATAGAGCTTCCTTCACCACTTGTTCATTCACCTCTCTCGTAAGAATATTATTGCGCGTGCTAGAGAGGTTGGACCTCCAATCTAACTCTTCTTCCTCCACTTCCTTCTCAAACAATTTATTATATAAATCGCTATAGAATTGAACTGCTTGTTCCTCCAGGTCTTCATATTTATTGACCACTTTTCCATCTGCATCAAGTAACTCAGAAATGATATTGTTTGCCTCCCTCCTTTTTATTTCCATATGGTAGAGTTTTGTGTTTCTGTCTACATCTTCCTTCCACTTCTCTCTACTTATTTTCCAGTAAAAATTTTCCTATGCCTTCTTAAGATCTTCAAGCAGCAATTTCAGTTCTCTATCCCTTCTAATCAGATCCTCATCAAAGGGATCAGCAAGAAGAAGTCTCCACACCTCTCTACAATCTTTCTTTGTCTCAGAAATCAGATTGTGAATATTTACTTCCTCCTTAGCCCACCTCTTTAAAGTTTCCTTAGTGTTTGCCAACTTCTTAGTGAAGACAAACCTAGGATTCCCATGTATTTGTGTATACCAACACTCTTTGACAATATCACCAAAGCCCTTCCATTCAGCCCAGAAATTGAGAGATCTAAAAGGTTTCCTTTTTTGCCTCTTCTCCATGATTTTCACTAAGAGAGGAGCATGACCTCTCAATTCAGAACTATTGGGTTTTAGGAGAGGCAGAGAATGCAGCAGAAACAAAAAAATTTCTCTCCCAAACCCAGAACAAGGAAATGCGTCAACGTCTATACAATAGGAAAGGATGGTTTGTGGAATCATACCTTGTCCTGAGGCTTGCTCAGTGACAATACCTCGCGCCTTGCACGGTCTTCACCTCCGGTCTTGGACGGTGTCTATGCAGCTCTGGGTCACACCGGGACTAACGACTCCTGGTCTCACCTGGACTATCGAGATTGACAGCTGTCCTCCGAGCGGCAGAAACATCCCACCTCTGAAGTAGTCCACACGGACCACTTGGAACTCCAATCTCCTTGTCCCACAAGGAATTGGAAGGAGTCGCACCCTCCTATCAACGTACTAGTCGCTGACACACTCTCCTGCCACCAGTCGCTTTCTACAGTTGTCCTTCCCTTGTTGTGCCTCCCTTATCGGGTAGCACTTGCTCGGGCTCTCTCTCGGTTACCAAAACCAGAGAGAACGACAACTTCACAGAGCAACTAGTTGCACTGAGTTGTTCTTTGAGAAGCCCCCAATACCCCTATATATAGGAGGGTCATGGGACAGGGTTCTCTATCCCGGGAAATGCGGGACTAAAGCAGGAGTAGAAGGGTTCGAAATTTTTCACAAAAAACAACCAACTCGCAACCTAAATCGATCGTTTCATTTCTGAAATGGTCGGTTGGGGACCTGAGCCGGTCGGTTGACACCTCAACTGATCGGTTGGGACCCATGAAACGGTAGGTTCACTTCTGAACCGGTCGGTTCGTGGTCCTGGTCAGTTCCCGATTGACTTTCCATCTTTCATTTCTAATTGGTATCAAATACCAATCCTTGTTCCAATCAAATTGGGCAAGTGAAACAAAAAGAAATTTCTCACCAATCCTACTTTCCCAACTTGCTCGATTGCAACACTTGAACCAATCGTTTCAACACTTGAAGCAATCGATTCACCCTATCCATGAGCCGATCGATTCACCACCTGAGCCGATCGGTTCACGAAGCTGAACCGATCGGTTCATCACATGAGCCGATCGGTTGGGAGTGTAGATTGTGGAGAAACTGTCAATTGCAGTTTCAATTAATCCGATACTCTAATCAATGTGTCTAACACTTTGAACATTATGACATTGAGATATCAATTAATTGAGTGTTTAATTGAACTACAAAACTCCTTTAGCAATCAATCTAAACATTGTTTATGGACAAACCTCCTCTTCCAGGTTAAATCCTATGTGTGTGACCCTGCAGGTCCTTTTCACGTTGGCAGTGAAAGTCCATAACACTTATGACTTCACAAGAAAAGAGTGGTGCCTAGTCACACATCAGTGCTACCCAAGTGAAATTGAAAGTTGGAGAACAACTTTCAATCCTACAATTTGTGAATGGTGTTACAGTGAATGTATAATTCCTTTCTCACTTATATCCAGAATGAAATCGAGGCATGGAACAGTCATCCTGTCAACATTCATTCACTTTCTTGATCTCAGAGTAGATTGGAAGAGATATGTATGACATCAATATCACATATTGATTCGCACATGCGTGCGCACGCCTATTTCAATCCTACTCATCAAGTGTCCTGGGATATCAAACTCCCTCAGGAGGGACAAATCCCGTATCTATCACTCACCCCTCAAAAGCCCCATTTGTTAAAGCCACCCAATCATCACCTTTATAACAACCCATGTTTCAGGACTGCGTTTGATGATGTCAAAGTGTTCCCAACGACATGTGTTGAGTGTATTGATTTCAGGTCAAAAAATCACACTCACCACCATCACTGTGAGTACTAACTGTGACTACCATGTCATGGTTCATTGTGTCAAACTCACGGTGGGTCTGTCCGATACACTTGTTCTCCAACAAGTACCTATGTGTTTGGTTTTATATCTCTATATCATGACTAATGAGATTTTGTCATCAACCAACACCACAATCTAGTCTTGTGTGTCATTGTTGTCTATCTACCTTCCACAATGACATCTGACTAGGGACATAACAAGAATGTACAAACTCTTAGCATCCGTATGATCTCATCGTTCAGGTACTGAACCTGAAGGCATATGTCATTGAGTATTGTCATTCTCTATACATTCAATCTGTTCTATCACTATCTAATATGACTGAACCAGAAAGAATTGGAAGCTTGCCTTTGATGTTTATCAAATCAATCTTAATGTATCCCATCAATCATCCCATGATTGGCTCTCAGGGCATACATTCCAAAAAAAACCTCCCACCTTCACATGTACACTAGGAAACCTATTTTGCCACTCCTCATTCACTAGTTCCCTATCCAGCTTGCTTTCTATCCTAACATTTGGATCTTGTTCATTGTTCCACATAAACAAATCTCCACCAATGATGGGAAGCCCAGTCAACTCTGCTCTATCAATGGCCATGTTGAAAGCATCTATCACTGATCTCAGAGCCAGTTTGCATCCTATCTTTTCCCCTTACAGTCTAACATTATTAAAGTCACCTATCACCATCCAAGGAACCTTTAGCTATCTCGAAAGTAGTGCTAAGTCCTATCAAAGCTATTTTCTTCTTCTGGCATCGTTATGGGCATACACCGCTATCAAACACATGTACAACCCGGCTGTATTCATGCAGTCCACTGTAATATGTTGGTCAGATATATGTAACATTGTCATCATCCATGTGTTGGGCTTCCACGCCACACACACTCTTGCCAATTCATAATATTCTAAGTTAGACATGTTTTTCCATCCTTGTGGAAACAAGTACCCTATACTTTGCTTATTCTTCTCCTTGATCTTGGTTTCAACTAGCGCCACAATAGAGGGTCCATTTGTAGAAATCCATTCCTGAACCTCCTTCTTCTTGTACCTATCACACCCATCCTTAATATTCTACATTAGTATGTCCACCCATTCTTAATATTCCACATTAGTATGGACATATTAAAGATTTTTATTTGCCTGAGTATGCCTGGGTAGCTCCTTCTTCTTATTGCCATTCTTCTTCGGGTCTTCCCTTCTTCTTTGTGCAATCTGCTCGGCCTCCTCATTTGACTCATTGAGAGAGTCGAACTTGTTAGTAAACTCCAGGATAGAGCCTACTCCTTGCATTTTAAGGATTCCGGTCCCTTTCTCCTAGAAGGAGGAGTAAACTCCCCTTCGTCCTGTTGGTCCCTAGAACTTCTAGTATATCAGGCTGACTGTCGTGGCCCTCCGAACCAATCCTTGGTACATCCATAGACTCAGCAGCTTCCCCATAGACCACCAAACCTATATCATTCTCCTCTATGGCCTTTACTAACAGTCCAATGCCCTTCTCAATTTCTTTGTTGTTGTGCCCAAACTCCTTAGCTTTCTATTCCTGCCTAGGCTTTTCTTGCACCTTCATTGCATCACAGTTATCATCAGCATGTCCATAAGCCCTATTGACCCTGCACTTTGGTGTCTGATAGTCAATCTCTATCTCGACTGGTATGTCCATATGCCTATGCACCCTCAACCATACGACCTCGGGTGGTTCCTTGTCTGCATTGAATTCCACTAAAACCCTAGTTGTATCCTACTCCAGGGACCTTTCATCTATGAATAAAAATTTACCCACACCAGTTGCAATGGTTCCAGCCGAATGCCATGTCCAAGACCTACCAAATGACTTTAGGGAGACCCAGACAGGGTTGGTAGAGAACACATAGCGATTCAGTTCATCTTTGTGGCATTAGTCCTTGGTGATCGTCAATAGACCATCGAACCACCTCGACCCCATATCCAGAACCATCTTCTTGTCAGTCGTGTTGGAAAATCTCACCAAAAAGATCCCCTTGTCACGCGATAGCAATTCAAAGGAATCTTTGGGCCCCCAGGATCAACGCATCCAGACCTGGAAGTGTTGATAATATGGAATTTTGCCAATCACATAGGCCATGATTGTAAATTCCCATACATTCTTCATGTGAGAGAACTCCTCTTATTCTAGTTCAACCAAAATGTGTCTGTCTTCCCATCTAGGTATATAGAATCTCTCCTCCTTCTCACCCTACGGTGGCGGGTGTTTAAGCACCTGAGTCCAGGCACGCCTTCCTCCCTTCAGGTCTTGCACCCGACTATCATTCCTATTTCTCATATCATCACCTTCTTTCTCAGTAGTCGGCACCCTAGGGTTAGGGTTAGGGTTCCTGATCTTGACATCATCTCTCTTCTCAGATTTTGTCTGTGGTGGATTAGTAGAAGTTTTCGGTGGGTTGGTGTGTGTGGTGTGGGAGTGGACGTCTCTGGCCAGGGTGGCCAACGGCGTGTGCGCCATGCCCAGGGCATGAATCGCCAAGACGATCGTCGAAGCCCAAGGGGGATGCACGTTCCTTGTATGTATGTATGTATGTATGTATGTATTCATATGTATGTAAGTATATGTATGTATGTATGTATGTATGTATGTATGTATGTATGTATGTATGTATGTATGTATGTATGTATCTATGTATGTATCGAAAACTTGGTAAATATATTTTTGAACCCATAAATGGGCACAAATTACAAGCCATACATAGTCATATGGCTTACATCAAGTCTTGAGACCTATATTAGATCTAAATTTATTAGTACGGAATTAGGAATTGAATCTAAATGGCTCTTATAACATGATTACAAAGTTTTAATTTCTTTTTCTAAGATAAGAAAAATCTCCAATTCATCCTTCCTCCTGTTGCCCAGCCATCTCAAATTTCTTTCTTGCCAAATTAGGTGGATGCAAGCTGAGAGAACCCAAATGTTGAAAGTTATTTCATCCTTTGTCATTGATTGAGTTTCTCACAGATAATCTGTAAGGTTCTTGGTTCCTCTCTTATTCAGTTTCAGTCAAGAACGACTCCAAATGTATATCCATGTGTTGCATCAATCGAATAGGTGTACATAGTCGCCGTCTCCATTACGGCATAAGAAGCAAGTGGTGTTAATCTCAGGTTTCCATTTCTTAACCTTAGTCAAAGTAGGGAGATAGTCCTTATATGCACGAAATGTCACCAATCTCCACCTAGGATGGTGAAGGCGACACCATATAGCTTCAACACATTTGTATGCCTATGCTTTCTACCTACTAATCTGCCACAGAGCATCCACACTGGAATTTGAGTTCCATTTCAGCCAACATTCCACCATTCTTCTTCAAGAAGTGGAGTACCCCCATATGTTACTCAAAACAACATTAAGACTGCTAGAGTATCTATAACTCATCCATTTGGCCCAAATCGAATCACCTTTTTTGAGCTTTTTGATTCTGGACAGAGTGTAGAAGTCAGCTAGATTATATAAAGAGGGTAGGCCTAATCCACCTTCATCAAGTGGGTAAGAGAGGCATAATTAGCTCACTGGATGCACATATCTACCCCAAAGGAAGTCTAAGAGCATAATTTCCATCCTACATAGCACATAGTGAGGCATTTCACCTAGTGATAACCAGTATCTTATGAGTCCCATTGCAACACTTTTGAGCAGAATGATTCTCCCGACCACTGGTTGATCATGTCTTTAAGTCGATCCAAGCATTCATGGTAATGTTTCCGCCTAAGGCTTCCCCCTATAAGAGGATGACCCAAGTATTTCGTAGGCCACTCAACTATCTGCAGACCTATAGTTTCAGCTAGGCTCATTTTGTTCTTGCATGACACTGAGAAGAAGATATGAGATTTGCTAGCATTTAGCTTCATATCTGATAACTTACTAAACTCCATGATTGACCTTTAGGTGAGAGAGTACACAACCTTCCTTCCATAAACATGAGTATGTCATCAGCGAAGAGCAATTGAGACATGACCTTGGTATTTTGAATAGTATAGGATTTTAGTTTCTTTTCTTTGGATGCTTCATCAATCACCCTTGCCAGTCCCTCCATAGCAATCGTGAAGAGTAAGGGTGATAATGGATCACCTTGTCTCAAACTGTTGGAGCTAGAGAAATGACTCATAGAAGTACCATTCATCTGAAGAGAGAATGAAGTGGTAGTAACACACTATTTAACCAACCTAATCCATGATTCAAAAAACCCCAAACCTCTTAAACAACTCCACAAATAGTTCCAGTTGATCGTGTCATAAGCTTTTGTAATATCCAATTTGGTGCAAGTAGAAGGTATGTTGCGTTGGAAATTATAGTTGAGTGTGAATTCCACAGCTAGCATGGTACAATCTTTGATCCTTCTCCCTTCACCTAAAGAACCTTGGTTAGGAGCAATGATTTTGGGAAGAATAGAACTCAACCTAACAGTAAGATTTCCATCTTTGGTATTAATGCTAAGAGCACATGGTTGATCTGCTTGACCATATTTCCTCCATTAAAGAACCACTAAATTGCCTCAACTAAGTCAGATTTGATGATGGCCCAGTTGTTCCTATAGAAGAACCCATTAAAGCCGTCAGGACCTGGGCTTTTGTCAGCACCAATGCTCCATATGGCATCTTTAATTTCTTGTTCTCCCGAACATCTTGATATCATTACATTATCTTCATCAGTAATAAGCTTGTCCCATTTGATCTCAAGAGAGGAAGGCTCATTATCTTGTTGGTTGTATAGTTTTTGAAAAAACTCAGTTGTTTGTTGGCCTATGGCTTCCTCACTGTCGATGTAGTTACCTTCATCATCATAAAATTCAGTAATGGTATTAATAGATTCTCGCCTTTTGACAATTGAGTGGCACATTTTGGTGTTTTAGTCACCACTCTCGATCCACTTAGCTCTACTTCATTTCCAGTAATAGTGTTCTTCACTTTTGTCCAGAATGTACATTCTATCAAGAGTTACTCTCTCAACCTCGTTAAGCTCCTCATCAAGGGGATTCGTTCCTAGAACTCTGGATATATCATCTAGTTCTCTGGTTTCCTCCTTGATAAGGTTCTGCAAGTTAACGAATCTTCTCAACTAGCTCGTCACAGCCCTTTTGATGTTCTTAAGACGTTGGTTGAAATAGAAAAGTGGGTTACCATACACCTTTTCTTTCCATGCATTCGAGATTACATCACAACAGCTAGTGCATTCTTGCCAAAAATTGAGGAACTGGAATGAGCGATTCTTCTTGATAATTTCTTTATGATTAACTTGTAAAGCTAAGTGGTCAGAAAAGTAGGATGTAAGGAGCTTTGTATTGAATCCAGAGAAAAGATTTAGCCAATACTCATTGACTAGTGCCCGATCAAGCTTGCAAGCAATGCATTTCTTCTTCTTTAGATTGTTATGCCATGTGAAGACCTCCATACCAATGATAGGTAATTCAACAAGACCAGCTTTATTGATGGTCATATATAAGGAACTGAGTACTGAGTTCATTACTTCTCTACCTCCCGCCTTCACCTCCCTCTTCCAGACATTATTGAAATCTCCAAACACTGACCAAGGTATCAAAATTCCTTTAGAAAGTTTTTCCAACTTGTCCCAGAGTTCTAATCATTGGCTCATCAGGTTATGGGCATAAACAAAAGTGATTATCACAATCAAGCCTCCTTTATTGATGCATTTCACAATGATTTGTTGGTCATCCATATCAATAGGATCCACATCCCATGACTTAGGATTCCAACCCATACAAACTCTATTGTTATTGTTCTAATCATGATTAGTTATCATGTTCCAACCACTCAGAAACATCTTGTTCAATAATAGTAGGTTTTCTTTCATTATTTTTGTTTCTTCAAGACCAGCTATAGAAGCTTGGATTGAGTGAATAACTTCCCTAACCTTCCTCTTCTTCTGTGGTTTGCCAACACCACAGACATTTGCCATGAAGAAGGTCATTGATGACTTTTCTTGGATGAACAAGTTTTACGTGTGTCAATCACCCTTGAATCACCTCCACCTCCAACATTCTTGGAGCCCTTGTCATTGTTCCTGGGACCAGCATTAGCTTATTTCTCAGACTGTTCCACATTTTCAATCTCCACAGCAGAAACCAACTTTTCAAATATATTCTGTACGGGCACATCTGTGGATTTACCTTTATCCGTATTGTCTTATATGTGAGCCTCTACTCCCTCACTAGTAGGGTTTTCATCACCTACCACCACGGGTTCATTCACAACTCTAACCATATCATCTTCAGTAGTTTCATCACTGCCCTCCTTAGTAGGTTCATCGTGTGGCCTCTTCTGGCTATCCTCAGAGTTATTCTTTCTTTGATGGATTTCCACCCACATCATCTTTGGTTTCTCCTTATGAGTCTCCTTCCTTTCATCTTCATGTAGAGGACAATCCTCATTATGTCTAAAGACTTTACACTCAGTGCACTTCTTTGGGATGCGTTGGTATTGGATCTTCACAGGGATCGGGTCCTTTCTGGGAAGATTCACCCAAATCTCCTTTGGAGGATCATTCATCACCTGAAGTTTCACCAAAGCTTTTTCTTCGCCTAGGGATTATTGATGTAGAGATCTCAGATCTACCCTCAATAGCTTTCTGACTCCTGAAGCCACAATTGGTACTGCTCTTTCAAACTAATTCCTCCCCATACTAGGGATCTTAATACAAATTGGAATAGAATTGAATTGGTCCTTCTTCAAATTGTCACCTGTATGGTGCTCCTTCACGATGACCATCCTATCATCAAACCATCTTGGACCCATATTTATCGTGCTATTCTTATCCTCGCTGTTATTGAATCTTATCAAGAAGAACTTGTCTGGCTTTGAATATAAGTCGAACCCCCTTTCGGCTTCCATACATGCTTGATCCAAGTAAGAAAGTGATAGTAATAGGGTCAATTATCCATTACATAGACTGACAAGGTGTGCTCCCATGTCTTCTCCATAGCATCATAGCTAGGTTCATCTATGGTGACGAACCTCTTGCCTTCTTCAATTACCGGAGGGTCATAATTCTTATTTGGCATGAATTGCTTTGTCCCTTTGAGGATCTGTGTGCATGATTTCCTATTAGTTTCTTCAGTAGATTTTATCAACGTTCCAGCCATAGATGATTTGGCTAAGGAGGAGGGGAAGTCAAGCCTCCCCTCTGGAGAAGATCTTCATCTCCCTTTCATTCGCTGCCTTGATCGTCAGATCTATCCTAACCCTTGTATGTATGTATGTATGTATGCATGTATGTATGTGTGCATGAATGTGTGTATGTATGGGATAAAGAGAGGCATTCTCTCCCCCTCTCCCATGCCCGTGATGGAGGCCGAATGTCCGGAAGGGCGGTAAAACAAAGCGGCAGTTGGGATTCGAACCTGGGTCCCTTCATGAGGAGACACCATGCTTGACCACTTGAGTCACTCCTTGTCGGCAATGTATGTATGTATGTATGTATGTATGTATTTATCGGAATCAGGTAAGTATATTCTGATGTCCCTCCTAAAATTATAGGGGGTCGAGATTACATGTAGGCCCAATGCCATACACCCGAAGCAAATCTACAACTCACACAATTAACTAATGTGTAGTCTACGTCTAACGCATTTACAAAATTTTACAGCTATGCTAACAACATTCATGGACTTTCCTAGGTGTCTTCTAGCATTCCTATCTTCCCAAACGTGGCAGCATAGGCCAGAGAATAGGTGGATCTTCTTTTCATCACTGCCGCACTTAACAAGCACTCTTTTTAGGTCCGTAGAAAGGTGGATTTGCAATCTGAATTCTCTACAAATATACTCCCATATCTCCTTTGTAAAGTTGCATTCTCCCACAAGGTGGTTGTGATTTTCTTCTTTTTCCCCACATAGCAAGCAGATAGTAGAAATATCATAATTCCAGCTCATTATTCTATCCAGAGTAGCAAGGACATTATGTAGAAATTTATAAAGACACATGCTACATTTCAGCACGTACCTACCAGCCCATATTTGTTCGCCTAGAGGATCTTTTATGCCCCTAGTCCGGGTCGTATCCCATCTGCAAGTCTTCTTGTATTTCAGCTGCCATCTCCCAGAATCATTTACAACAAACAAGTATTTGATTTGTGGCCATGTGTCCCTCATGACATTGATGGTTCTTGAATATCCTTCCCTTGTCTTTAGAATAAAATCCAACCCTCTTGGGTATCTGTCCCTCATCCATTTCCCCATGTGGAAGTACCTTCCTGATAAGTAATGATCCTCCTCATAGTACCCCATCTAGAAATGTCTCTAGGGGTCTTTAAATTCAGCCCACCTTCATCTGGAGGAAAAGCCATTCTGGAGTATTTCATAGGATGATGCTCACTCCCCCACAGAAAATTGGCCATCTTCGTTACAATTCTATCAAGAACAGAACTAGGAACTTCTCCTTGCTACACCCAGAAGCTAAGAAGTCCCTCAACGGAAGTGTATGTATGTATGTATGTATGTATGTATGTATGTATGTATGTATGTATGTATGCATGTATTGTATCTATGTATATATCTATGTATGTATGTATGTATGTATGTGTGTTCATATATATGCATATATATATATATACACATGTATATATATATATATATAGAGAGAGAGAGTAATGATCTAGTGATAAACATGCTATAGTGAGAGCATGAGAAGCATTTATATAACTAAAAAATAATATGATTTCAATATCCAACCTTATGGATGGGAAGAACATCATTTTATTTAACTCCACACAAAAATTAATTACAATAAGATATTTTTTACATGCCCATATGTACGATATACACATTTTACATCCAATGGTCAACCTAAAATTTAATATTGAGCATTGAAAAGTACTCACTTATTGTACACGTAATACAAATCCAATGACGATAAAATTTTGTAGGAAGGTAACTAATAGGGTATATTTTTAATCCATAAGGTTGTGTTATGAAAAAGTGATCAATACAAAAATTTATTTAGATGCCTCTCGTTCTCTCATTATGATATGTTTCTCACCGGATCATTATCCTATATATATGTATATATATATATATATATATATATATATATATATATATATATATATATATATATATATATATATATATATATATATATATATATATATATATATATGGGATTTATTAAATGTCTGCACGTGTATCTTACCTTACCTATCCGTTTCATAGACACGGTGGCATTAATAGTAAATAACCAAAACAATCTCCTTCTTTCATCCATAATTTTCTCCCGAACGTAGGATCATCAGCTCCAAGCCCTTGGGTCTCCCGACCACGCACACTTTGATGTAGTTGGAAAGCAACGAGAACATACTTTCATTTCCTAGACTCCTAGGGACAACACGATTAGGCATGGCCATCCTTCCAACATTCGTGAGATCTCATCGTCCATAGACCAGATTCTAAGGAAGCTAAAAGGCCTCTGATGATATAGCAAGGAGTGGGCGAGATATTTCAAAATTGCAGCGGAGACTGCAATAGATTTGGCCTGAATCTCTTATGAGATCCTTTCTTGTTTAGGTACAGATCCAGTAGAGTCTGGCTGGGCTTCACCTCAGTGATGTTCATATTGCTCAGTATCATAACTTTTGAGCCGCCATAGAAACAACCAATGCCATCTCAAATTAAGCAGAGTTGCTTACAAATTTGGGATTGTGATCACCATAGTCGTCATATATTGAACTGCTATCTCTCTACATACTGGGAATGTAGGTGTAGTAACAGCTCCACCATGCAGACACATGTAATCCGACCTTCAAATCAACCAAATGCTCTTATGTGTTGGTAATGATTGGCTCTGACTAGGATTAGGGATGCTTTTGGAAGCCTCGGGTGCCCGTTCCCCGACTTTTGTAGGCCATAAGGAAACTTCAGTCTCTTTGCAGAACCAAGTTTCAATTTTTTAGTCGTGAGAAGATTATTTTCAGCAGAAAATGGGGCTTAACTAAGTTTAGTCATACTAAGGGCAAGAACAAGGTTGTCCCAGATGGTGCCAATGCCAAGCTTGTGGAAAACCACAAGCCTCTTTCAAATAACAACCTGGATAGGGATTCCTTCTAGTGTACCTGCTTTTAGTGATTGGTATTGCTTTCTTATTTAAGAAATAACCATGTCTATAGATGTACCAA
This sequence comes from Alisma plantago-aquatica, assembly GCA_963693085.1. Classification (NCBI taxonomy): domain Eukaryota; kingdom Viridiplantae; phylum Streptophyta; class Magnoliopsida; order Alismatales; family Alismataceae; genus Alisma; species Alisma plantago-aquatica. The sequence goes on along the minus strand of OY856412.1, from coordinate 1,371,353,436 downwards.
TATATGTGATTCAGTTTTGATTTATTGGAAAAGATGTTGATTTGGTTGCCACTATAATAGTCAGTTTATACTGACAGTCAAGTTCTGAATTTATACATTAAAAATAATCACATAGATTGCTTAAGTCAGCTGGACGTATTGATCACAAGTGAAATTTTGAATATGTTGGGTGATAGAAACAAGTTCATAAGTCATTTTTTACTGCAAATCAATAAGATGGCAATGTGCAACAGCTATTTCTAG